>CM042694.1:526749041-527149041 GCA_023614405.1 Avena insularis
ATTTGAGAGAATATTTATCCTACCTTTAGCTTCTCGTTGGGTTCGACACTCTTACTTATCAAAAAGGCTACACACAATCCCCTATACTTGTGGGTTCTATAAATGTGTGAATATAAGGATGATAATTTTTCCCACCGGTACGGGCACTTGCAGGTATCGTGCATAGGTAATATGAGCACACTTTTAAACTCAAGGATGATACTCATACCATACCCGTTATGTTAAAGGTAGGACACGGGATGCTTATACCTATGTGTATATCCATACCATATCCTACCGGATTAAACTGATGTAAAACTTATCTATAAGAGTTTTAACCTATGTAGTCGAGCAGTCTAGGGATAAGTATGAGATTGTGAATTTTAAATTTTGATAATTTTACATACTTGTCTACTTATTATTGAGTAAATATAATTATTTCCTTTTGTCAATATGCTATTGATAAAAGTAAAATTATGAATAATTTGTGTGCTATTTGATCTACTGGGTATTCAATGGGTTCAGACACCGGTTGAATATGACTATGGTAAAGTTTTATACCCTGGATACGGATATTGATGAAACTTTGGACCCGTTGACTGTGCAGGTATGAGTATGGTATTTTTTTTAACTTGCCCATACCCACATCCTTAGTGCGTGTGTGTTATTTTTAACGTCTGCACATGCTGACATGCACATGTATGTGTAGTTTTAAAAAACCCATTGAAAGACAGGGTGTAAGCTTTCCGATCTGCCGACAAGTTTGGTCTTCCTTCGAAGGGAAGGAAGACTTAGACTCTGTGTCACAATTCACTCTATTACTACTGAATTTGAATAGAATACGTTTGCTTATAGGAAGAAAAGTCAGCTTACTGGCTACTCCCCTGTCGCAATATTCGTACAGATACCACCAGGGTCTCTAGTGCTCCAATGCGCAACATTAGCGTAGTTTATTGTGTCACATTGTAAACACTACAACAAAAAGGTCCAATCCTAGAGCGTAACAAGCATCTTACCTTCATCACGTCACATTGTGTTTTGTGCGGAAGTTAGTTGTGACGCGATGAACCTCCTGCGAATTCGAAGAGAAGGGACAAGATGATCAGCTCATATACTCAAGACAGCTGGAAATGACATAGACGAGCGAGGTGTGTGTGTGTGTGCAGAGGATGGGCGCTCGTAGCGGCACAGCAGATGGCAGTAGGGGAAGCGGTGCAGAGTTGTTTTGTTTTCACTGGTCCCGCTTCTAACACACACGCACCCCTCCCCCCGGCGTTCCTAACCCCTCCTAACCCTCCCCTGCTCCTATGCACTGGGGCACCCCTGGCCCTGTCCTCTCGCCGGCAGAAGGCGACATCGCTGGAATGGTCAAGCTTCGATCTGGGCCTAGACCCGAGAGGGTGTGGACGTTCCACACAACTTCACTTGCCGATCTCGCAAGGCCTTTGACCGTGTTGAGTGGCTTAACAACCGTCACATTGTGTTTTGTGCAGAAGTTAGTTGTGAAGCAACGAACCTCCCGTGAATTCAAAGAGAAGGGACAAGATGATCAGTTCATATACTCAAGCCGGCTAGGAACGACATAGTCGAGCGAGGTGTGTGTTGTGGACGGGCGCTTGCAGCGGCGCAGCAGATAGCAGTGGGGGAAAGTGGCATGGAGTTCTTTTGTTTCACTAGTCCCGCTTCTGGCACACACGCACACCCCCCGTTCCTAACCCTCCCCCGCTCATGTGATCTAGGCCCAGGCCCTACAGGGTGTGGACATTCCACACAACTTCACCTTCATTCGTATCTCACAAGGCCTTTGACTGTGTTTAGTGGCTTCATTTCATGAAGATAAACAAAGCAAAGACGCATCATAGTTGCACGCTCAAATTGGACATGCGCAAGGCCTATGACCATGTTGAGTGTCAATATCTGTAGGCGATTATGCTGAAATTGGATTTCAGCAGTTCTTGGGTAGCACTAATCATGAGATTGGTGTCTACTGTATCCTTCTTTGTGCTCTTCAAAGGAGTGTCGTAGGAGGAATTCTCCCCCACGGGGGGTATTCAACAGGGTGATCATATCCCCCTTACTTGTTCTTGTTAGCAGCAGAAGGCCTCTCGTGCCTCCTAAAATCTTTTGACCGGTCATCACCACTCCATGGTATCAAAGTGGCCTCCATAGCCCCAACAGTGAACCACTTACTTTTTGCGGATGACAACCTGTTGTTTTTCAAAGCGAGTAAAGAGGGAGATAAGGAGATGAAGGATGCTCGTTAGATGTACCGTGATGGTTCAGGTCCGAGGATAAATGTATATAAATCTTCCATCTTCTTTAGTAAGAGATGTCCATGGATTATAGATGATGATGTCAAATCTGTGCTTGATGTTGAGAGGGAGACACTCAATGAGAAGTATTTCACTACAATATGGAGCCTAGTATCTTATAAACGCCGAGGCGGAACCTTAGTTGTCACACTCGCGCTGGCATGCCAAAAAAAATTGTCATGGATAACCGCGTCGGGGATTGTGCAACGATGATAGATCTTTTGGCGCGGCACAACATGATCCATCGAGTTAGCGTTTTTGTGGTAGCAGGCGTTTACGCCATGGCCCATGTAGGGCGGCACTTCTTAGGTGCCATGGCAGCTGTGAGACAACTACACAATATGGTGCTGCCCTATGTAACCCGTGCATTACATAATTTTAAGTGCCTCCAATGATACTTCTAGGTGAATCAATTTAGTATGCGGTTTCGATATTAGGGTTCCCCTAATTTACCCCAAATCATAAAAAATGGTAATATAAGTCTCACATGATTCTTCCAAATATCATCATAAGTACATACCAGTACAACAATAGAGGTAGCTAGCTATCAGCTCCACAAACACACAAATTAATCGATCACACAACTACTATCTAAGAAAGTTCTTCATACACAACACCAGATCATGTATCTACCATTGTGGGTAGCTCCGTTGTGTTGGTATCTTCCTTCAATTAGCACTTTCTTTATCCTTCTGCTTGCGGTGGTTGTATTTATGAACAAAGGTAATGTCATATTACAAACTTTAAGTAATATACATAGTGAATCTTGTAAATTTATTTTGAAGCTGAAAACATTTATCTTAATGATGCTATTGCGTCTTTCAATGACATATTTAGAAACTTCCCAGGCATATCTTCCCTATAAGGTGGATACAACTCATCAGGGATGTCAGGTTGAGTAATCAACATCAAGACCATCAAGACCTGATGTGGGTATGTAACCCTCCTCCGTATCCTCATAAGAGCCTCCTAACGCATATGCATCCTGCTGTGAAAAAGACCTCACGGCGTGCCATTTTTCTGTATCATTATCCTCTGGGGTGTAGTACAGTTGTCTAGCTTTCCATGCATGGATGAGTAGCTCGTCGGTGAGGTTTTTCCCTATATGTGTTAGGTAATTAAATTTTACAAGTTTGATGTCTTACTCATCCGTCTTGAAGCCCCTGAGGGCAGTACTAACCCAATCATAGCTGAACAGCATGACTGGACCCTTGTCAGCGTAATTAAGTTCAATGATATCTGTGATTATACCATAGTAAGCAGTCACTTTGTTTCCTTGTTTGCCACAGACAGCTACACCATAATTCATGGTGGCCTTCTGGAGTCCATAAGCCTTTGTACAAAATTTGTATCAGTTAACCAAATAAGAACTGTATTTGTTCAACGTTCTATAAGGTTGATTAGCTAGGACTCTTACTTCTCAAAGCACATCATCATCGTCTTCATTTAGAATGTTCAAGACCTATGCATAGTAAAAAATTGTACATCAGAGTTATATCACTATGTGACACAGTAGTATCTTACAAGAATTCTCGATGTCTCACATGTTCTGCCAGCTACGTGTAGAAACTCTCTTTGTATCAATGGGCTTTATTGATCACAGTTCTGACAGCAGCCAGAATTTGAACATGTTTGCTACATACGAACAATTATAATGGCAGTGATAAACCTATAGAAATTATTGCTATAGAAAAAATACAATATAATTATCACACATACTCTTTATACAGCAAAATGTGTTCCTAGTTGAATAAAACATATCGGTGAGAATGAATCCAAGCATTGTCATCCAGTTATGTGATAGCATTTCCAACCAACCTATGGGCCCTTCTATAGAGATATGGCATTGTGGCATCTTCATCTTCACCATCACTTTCGTGATTACGAGCCTTTAGGTTATGTCTGGTAAGACAACCATGCATGTACCGCAAGCAAAAGGAAAGGCTCTCATCAAGGACATAACCTTCAACAATAGATCCTTCTAGGTGACTCCTTTTCCTCATCATTAGTTTCAACTTATTCGGGTACCTACAAAATGGGATAAAGCTTTACAACTAGCTAGACAAAACTTCACAGCTAGCGAACAAGAATGCAGTTGACAAAGCAGAGGTTACGAACACACCTTTCAATTGAAAAAGCCAGTGCATATATCCTGGCAGAAAACCCTTATCAACCAAGTGGTCAGAAACAGTTGCACGGTCATACCAATATAGGTTCGCACAAGAAAAGCAAGGACAATGGATTTTTCCTACATTTGCTAACCGAGAGAACATGAAATCCAAAAAACTTTCCAAACCATGTTCGTATTCTGCTGTCTGCCTAAATGAATACATGCAACTCTTGTCCATTTGTGTGCTTCTAATGATCGAAGTACAAAAATAAAAATAACCTGGGGAAGTGCGGAAGGGCGATGTCCTTGGGGAGTCTCTCCCGGTGTGTCGACGCGGAAGGGGCCAAGGGGGCGGTGGCACCTAGGGAGGGGGCACCGGTGGAGGGGGCGTCCTCGGTGGAGCGGGGCGATGATGGTGGCACGAGAGCTAGGGTTATTGTTTGGGGAAAGATTGGGAATCGAGCGAGCTCACAACGAGATAAGTGAAATTTCACAAAAATGCTCATGTTGCGTGGGGAAAGCTCAAAGTCCATGACATGTGGGACCTACTGATTTTTCGAGGAAAAATATATTTATGCCACGGTACAACTATCCACGGCAAATGGAACTACCGTCTTAAGAATTGCATGAGTGTGCCACAACTTCAAACAAACCAAATGATCAATAAGAAAAACACCCCAATCAGAGAGAGATACAAGAAAGTTTTCTCAAATATATATATATATATATATATATATATATATATTATAAACTGAAGGAGATATGCTCAGAGGCAAATAATAAATGTGTTTATTATAATATCTCATTATTTCATAATATTTTTGTGACACCCCGGGGATCAGGGTTAAACAAATCCCAGACCTTAGTCTGATATAAGTCTAACTTAGAGCTCGAGGAATATCTAGTGAGGAATCGATAACACAACGGTAACCCTACGACACAAAAATTATTACAGCAAGCTCATAACTGAGCAGAGAATCAAAATATTACAAGAAGAGGTCACTGACCACAAACATCAAACAACGGAAGGAAAATTATGCTATTAACTATAGCAAACTTAACAAATGTCCTAAGAGGCCTAAAGCATAACAATGGCGTCCTAGCCCATAGATTCTAGGCTGCCGGCCGGAAACCCCAAGCTACTCGTCAGTGTCGATGTCATACAGAACTCATCTTCAGGGAAACATTTACTCTTCTACAAAATTATCAACAAAGCAAGGGTGAGTACATGGTGTACTCCGCAAGACTTATGGCTAGTGGAGCTATTTTACGTAAAGTTGTCTTTGTTTGTAAAACAAGAGGGAGTAGAAGCTCGTCTAATCAGAATGTTTTAAAAGGGGATAATAGAGTGACATCTGCACAGTATTGATCATCATCTTTTGATATCCACCAAATCATCATCATCCAAACCTCAACTAGGATCACCCCCTCGTACCATGAGAAAGCATCCTTAAGCACACATTGATCTTCCAAGTTTTACGATTAGGTTAATATTCTCTATGATCTTAGAGTCTGTTCACCAAGCACTCACAACCATGGACACAAATTTTAGAAAAGATTTAACCCTGCAGGGTTGTACAACTTACTCACATGTACCAACCTTTTCTTAATGCCACTAGATAAGCCCTCTTCCTTGGAAGGCCGACAGAGGGTGGTTGACCAAGACCTTTACCTTTCTTTCAGCGAGACCATGAGTCATGCCCTAAGGAGGGTTCCTCCGTAACGGGTCAAATCCCGAAGCCAGTCCCTAGAGATGTGAGTCGAGCGAGGTTTGTTCATCAGGGGCTCTATCCACCCCAAGCAACCTCGGCCACGCTTACCTACCTGTTATGATGTACCTCCTTCACCGCCTTCAAGAACAACCAAGATGCATATGTAAAATGGAACGCCCGAACTATATTACTCATGGAATCTACTAGGCAAGTTAGTTAGTCAAGGGGTTATCTAGGACCCGTGTGGATGTACGCTCGTCTTGGTTCCAAATGCAAGAACTCGGGTCCTAGTGGTGGCGAGTATGGGACTGCAAAAACCACATCCCACCGTGGCCTCCCATACAAGCCTTAGCATGTTTAACCGCATATCACCTTCATACCTCGTTCTCCTGGCATACTAGATTCTCTGCATTGGTACATCATCTGGATGAACCAACACTAACAGCTAAGCATCGCTAAGCAGGAAACAGATATAAGCTCTAGCAGCACACACAAGTAGAACCTAGTTATGCTAGGAGCAGTGGATCAAGTAATATAAGCTTAAAGGGAGTAATGCAATAGATAGGATACCCTATCTATCAATAAAAGACCACACTAGAATCGTATGCATCATGACAAGAATTGAAATGCTTTTGAAATCATAAGATTGTATAATGGTGGGGTTATGCTTTCCTTTGCCCATTGATAATCAATAAGCATATCTTCGGACATCTTGTACTTGACTTGGTTACAGTTGGTCAAGTATTGATCTTCGATATTCGATGGTGTTGATATCGGTCTTCGATCTCGGTCTCGATCTCGTATTCTACCTAGAAGAAGAAAAACACCAGAAAGAAAGGGAAACAATCAACACATGGAATCAATGCAATGTTCAATCAAGAATGATGATATGGCAAGTTAAATAGTACTACAATAATACCCTAAGGCATGCTTGACAAATTAAACGGGGTCCGAGGGGTATAAACCCTAAAACATGGAAACGTCAGAATCACCTACGGGGGTTCATTTTGTTCTCGATTTAAACTCTTGTCACTAAAGTTGATGAACAATGCATGATTTTAATGCTATAAGACAGATCACATTTTTCTGAACATTTTGATATATTATACATATTTTTTGACTTACAGATTTTTTTTTGATTTTACAATATTAAACCAGTTTATGAAATTATTAAACAATTTAAATTGAATTACTAGGTCATGTTGACATCAGCGCAACCCTAAAACATTTTACACCGAGGTAGAGACTAGCCAATGAGGCTGACAGGTGGGGCCAGAGGCCAAGTCAGATGCCACCGTGGTCAACCTCGCGCGGTGCTGACGCAAGCAGCACGTTAGACCGAGGTGGATGCCATGTCAGCTTGCCGACGGACACACCACACGGCGGCGAGGGACGGCGGTAGGGAGCGTGCGGGGCTAGGTGCAGTAGCTCGTTCGAACGAGCGCACCAAGAAAGACCTAATAGCAGCGGTGCCACCTCGAGATGGTCACCGGAGCGAGGTGCACGATGATAGCAAGTAGCGGCAAGCGGCGGTGCATGGTGCAGCGGCGAAACCAGAGGGGATGGGAGATAGATGAGTGGTCCACGAGGACCAGAGGCTCACCCTTAGCATGAAGATGGCATCGATGAAGCCGGGTAGGCCGAAATAGATGGCTATGGCGGCGGCCGGAGCTCGGGACAGAGGGGTCGATTGGTGCGAGATGGGGATCTTCGGCTTGCGCTCTTCACCAAGGAGGATGAGAATGATGTGGCAGAGCTCAAGACGTACTCTGCGGGGCTTGGGATCGACCAGAACGACGCGGCTCGTCGGCTACTGCAAGCTAGGGTTAGGGTTTGGCTTGCAGGGACGAAGAGAGATCTAGAGAGAGGTGGAGTGGCGTGCTAGGGTTCGTTAGGGCATCGTGGGAGGCCTTGTAAGCGGCCAGGAACGACGGTGGCTGGCGAGAAGCCACTAAGCTGCTTCAGCGAACAGAGGTCGACGATGACCCGGACAAAACGTCCAAGGGGTACGGGCCAGATGGGCTGGGCCTGGGCTGGTTGCTGGGCTGCTTGGTGTTGCGTTGCACAACATAAAATGGAGAGAGAAGATGGGCTGCGGCCTAGGATGGTTTGAACTCTATTTTATGAAGAAAAGCTTTGTCCATTTATTTTTCTCTTTTCTATTTTGTAAAACCAACTTCAATTCTGTTATGTATATTTCAAAAATACCAGAGAGCTTTATAAGATTATTTGAAATAATCAAGGTCCCTCTATACTGGTTGGGCTCCCAACAGTTTGGTTGTTTTCAAAATTCAAAACATTTCGAATTGCTTTTAAAGAGAGAGGGGGAATTAGGGTTAGGACGCTGACTTTGACATAGCCACCCCCTTCATCAAGGTTGTATGTGTTGCGACTATTGTCATTAGTGAGGTGGTTTTGGGTTGATCTATGAATTATCTTTATAAGACTTTATTGATTAATAGAAATACTATGTGCATCTTAATGCAGTGGAGTGTGAAACTTCGTTGGTCCGATCAACACTGGTGTTGTGGCAATGTTTGGTTCGAAGGTAAAGGATGAGGAAACGGTGCACATCACTACAAAAGTTCTACAAACAGGTTTCTACTAACGCTTTGATTCTTAATGTTCATAGTGTCAGTTGGTTCTCCTTATCTCATATGATCTTTTGCCTAATAAGTTTCTCTGAATTAATTGCCGAGAGAAAAGGAACGAGCCATTAAAACATCGCCTTAGGTGGGATAGACTTAGATGTTTTGCACATAAAAAAGGATAGACTTGGGAAGAAAATGATGTTGTTTTGATTTGAGTCAAGAAAGATGAATCTGGTAGAATTTAACCTTCACGCTTTGCTTCCTCTAAGAGTGGAAAAGTCTAATTTAAGTTTATTTATAAGTGAATTGTGGGCTTTAATTGTTGTGTTGGACACAATAAGATGCATTTGAGTGGCAATTAATATATTTTCTTCAACTTAGAAAATCATTACCAACATTGAAAAATAAGGAATATGTTTATATGGTACTTTATCTAAAAGATAATGACAGTAACCTTGCAAGTTAGTGTCGGTATGCAGAAATGGTTGGAATTTTAGTTGGTCCAAAGCTCGATGGAGGTCACCCATAATACTTTTTAAACATTTTTTTGTCAAATGAAAGATATATTGCACGGAGTGGAGGATGGTTCTTACTAGATATGTGCTTACATAAGAGTGGGCGATGATCGATCTTAGAAATATCAATACCAAATACTATTTTTTGAGGAGAAATCGCATATAAGTTCCTCCCTCCGGTATCTGCATCACGTATATTTAGCCCTTTATCCTTCAGTAATTGAATATATTGAAGAATTTAAAAATATATGGCTTACAAATATTTCATACATGTTAGATGACATGAAAAAAATGTGAGAGGGAGCATATAACAACTTTACTGGGAGTAGAAGAAAAATAGCAGTGTAGATACCTTCTAACCAGCCTTCCCCAACTTTATTGACAAGTCCAAAACAAAATAGTATTACAAATACTTTCTAATTATTTACTTAAGTTTTTAGAAACACACATGTACAAAATAATGGCCAACTTTTCGTTGCGGAACAGTTCATGTCGACAGAACGATAAAGAATATCGTATATCTTACAAAAAGAAATTAAGAATAGAAAGGAGAAATGCATAAAGTAAAATGAGATTATTATTTTAGTTCAGAAAACTTTTAATCATGATACATATTGTCATGTTTCACTTCAACACAATATTTTTTCATTCCATTGAAAAAGTCACCTCAAATCATCTCACCATTACTGTGTTGCTACTACAAAATGACCAACAAGATGAATGCTAACTTGGCATACTGCTCTAACACTATCTAAAAATTATAGACTGTATTTATCTTTTAAATATAAGTACCAATTTAATATCATGATCTGAGCGATATATATATGGTCATTAAACTAGAAGGATGCCCTCCGTGGTGCAGGATAACTCTCTTTAGGTATTTTGTTTTGTAAATTAAAGGAGAAATCATGATTCAATTGCTCACAATAGTCTAAATTTACCCCATGTGGAATGATTATGTATTTGACCCACTAAAGGTCTCATGGTTTAGAGATAAATCCAATTGATGTTACAGTGGATAAATTAAATTCGTAGATAAGTTGACATCAGCTGCTTGAAGAAATCGATGACAAGGATAGTTCCCATGAAGAGATAGAGTATCAAAATTGCACTTAGTTGGTTTTTGATTTATACGAAGCATAGATATACATCATCACTGATCCGTAAAATTAGAGATAACTAATCATGTTTCTCACCCATGTGATGATCTATTTAGCATATCATTTGGAATGGCTATAGAAGAGTGTTATTTCCTTTTACATAATATATATATAATAGAAAATGTAAAAAATCTCAGTTACTTTTCACATATGAAATATAATGCTCTTGCAATTGTGAGGGCCACCTTGCTAGTTTTTATTTTTTTGGACAAAGAGCATATATTAATATCGTGGAGATACCAGTTACACCTAATCTCTGCAACAACACATTTCCCTAACGATCTTATGGTTGCACACATACCCCAAAAAAAAAGAATTACAGTAAAATAAAAGTTTCGCTAGAGTGATCTATTTCTTATAGCAGCAAACTAACACCACTAAGACAACACCAGAAGTGTAGCTTCTTCAAAAGCGATGTCTCCAAGAAGAAAACAGTGCACACGCGCCGTCATCGCTCGATCATAGATCTTAGGTTTTCACCCTGGAGGAAGTCCTCGTTCACAATACAATGCCTTCAATAAGGTTATTGCCAGACACAACCAATTAAGGCCAGACCTTTGATTTTCACCCTGAAATGTAAGACTTTGAACTTCTCTTGTGTTGTCGCTCCCACTTACGATGTCACTGCTCCAAGTCATGAATTACCAAGTCAATTCCTCATCACCACAAAGACCTGAATCACTATTGCTAGTCCTGAAATCTCGGCTTTCATGACATTCTCCGCTAGCCGACTTCACCATGGAACGGAAAAGTGTACCCCATAATGGTAACAGCCAGCAGAGCTTCACAATGCTCCCTCTGAAACCAAACGATCAGAGAAAAACATGGGTGTGCACGACTGAATCTCACCCAATCCAACAATCTCCAGGCATGACTCGCCTAGTGGAGTTCACCGATGGAGCCTTCCGGAACACGACACACCAACCATGGGGACATGCATCCGACAAAGCATCATCTTGGCGTGAGTTGGAACCTTAGGAACACCACCTTTATTCAAGCCGATCTAGTAGTCCCACGCCACGCACCGACACCCTATTGGATCTGCCTCTCCGAACCTCACCAGTCAGGCCAGCATCGAGAAAGAAGATGACAGAACAGGGGTGATTTTGAGGAGAAGAGGAGGGAGGGGAATGGCGGTGGGCTGGTAGCGGCGGTCTAGATCGCCCCTGTGCGAGAGCCCCGTCAAAATTGGTTTAATTCCAATAATACTTAATTGTTACAAAAAATTTAAAGACGCTTTCAGTTAACTACTGCACCTATAAAGTAGAAATAACGCAAATACTTTGCAAAAGTTACCACGCACAATAAAGAATGATCCAAGGTTCCTATTTGTTGGCGTGGACCAGAGGCACTCGTTTCATCATCACTTTGGTAGCCAAGAACTAACCGAAATGGAAGGAGGAATGGGGGAGGTTGCAATGAAAGCATGCGTCGTGCTTGAGGGCTCCTTAGGGATGGCCGAAGAGGCGCAGTGGGCGGGGCAGTCCATCTACCTGGTGCCCCCGCACATCAGAAACCTCAACCCCAGCGCCTACAAGCCACAGGTGGTGTCCTTCGGCCCCTTCCACCACGGCGACCCCGACCTGCTGCCCATGGAAGAACACAAGCACCGGGCGCTCCGGCACGTCCTACATCGAGCCGGCAAGACGGCCAGAGAGTTGGTCGCCGCTCTGGAGGGGGTGGCGGAGCAGCTGGAGCGCGCGTACAAGGACCTTGCAGTTGAGTGGAGAGGACCCCTCAACAGACCCCGCTTCCTGGAGCTGATGGTCACCGACGGGTGCTTCCTGCTCGAGGTTGTGAGGACAGCCTCCAAGAACGGGACGCACATCCAAGGGTACGCGCCCAACGACCCACATCTTCAGCCACCACGGGATACTGTACAATATTCCGTACATCAAGCGGGACATGCTCATGATGGAGAACCAGTTGCCGCTTGTGGTGCTCCAGCGGATCGTCGCGGCCGGGGGCATAAATTGTTCTGTAAGTTTATACTATGCATTAGTTAATCTTAATTATCTTAGAATTGACATCTCAGGGTGCTTGGACCTGGGAAGCCTTAGGCTCTAGCTGAAATGGGGGATGAGTTGGAAGTATATATATGTAGTAGTAGTATAATTTTGATTGACTTGAAAACTAACTTAAGTTAATTTACTTGTAAAATTTGTATTGCTTGCATTTATTGATGATGGTGGCCAGAGCGGCGACGACTACTCCATCAACACGATGGTGCTGAATTTCCTGTCGCCCCATTCCAAGAGACAGCCGCCCGGTGTTGGCCTGAGGCACCACCCCCTCGACGTCCGGCGTCGGTGCATGCTCTTCCAACCGGAGGAGGCTGTCGAGATAGCCTCGAGCTCCGAGGACGTGCAGCAGGTACGCAAGAAAAACGTCATTCAGTCGGCGGTGGAGCTCTACGAGGCTGGCATCCGGTTCAAGAGCATCAGCGGGGTCGACGGCGGCTTCAAGGACATAACCTTCGAGCGCCGCGTGCTGAGCATGCCGGAGATCACGGTGGACGAATCCACCGAGTACTTGCTCCTCAACATGATGGCGTTCGAGCGGCTCCATGTCGGCGCCCAGAACATCGTAACCGCCTACGTCTTCTTCTTGTACAACATCATTTCTTCGGCCAAGGACGTGGCTTTGCTGCGCCGTGAGAAGATTATATATAATAGCATGGCCTCGGACGAGGAGGCAGCCAAGATGTTCAACCGAATCTCCAAGGACATCGTGATCGAGGAGGTAGACGCGCTGGACCAAGTCTACTGGGACCTCAACGAACACTACCACAAGATTCTCTTCAGAACGCTCAACATGTGGTTGGACAAATTGACCGATAAGTATTTCCAGAACCCTTGGACTGCCATCTCCCTCATCGCCGCCACCATCGCCCTCGTGCTGACCGTCGTGCAGACCTTGTACGCCGTCTTAGATTTCTACTTGCGTGAATGAGAGGCTGGACTTGACCGAGTTTTATTGCTGGGCCCTGGAGACATCGGTGGAGGATCTCACTTCAACCTGAAGCTGCCTATACCCTGCCATCTTCAATGGCCTTGTCTGTTACTTTTGTGTTCGCAATTGTGTTGAAGACCTGTAATAATCTGGAACTTGTAATGGCAGGTCTTTTTGCCCCGTAAAACTTGGGATTTTTCTGGCCGTGCCCTTAGGACACGTACAATGGTCTTATCTTAGCAATGCCACATATGATGATTGTTGAGTTGGAGGAGAGAGAAACAAAAAAAAGACGTTTGTCTTCTCTTGGCTAAGGGATCATCTCTTAGCTATAATATGTCTCATCACATATTTAGGAACATCTAGTGCTAGAGATAAGACTAAAAAAAGAACCCATTATATGTCATATTTTATTATCATAACAAATGATGTGGCATGTATAAGATAAGCCTGTCTTATCAACCATTATACATGCCGGTTGTGCCCCTCTGCTCCTCGGTTGGGGACAGACGCATCCTAGCACTCACGGCGCGTTTCAGTCCGCTTCCGTCTGTTGTGAGCTTACAGGTGGGCCCAGGCACCAATCTGGCACGGTTTGAACTTCAAGAGTGGGACCAGTCTTAAATTTGAGTCCCGTAACCTGAAGGGTATGACCAGTTTTGCATGTGGGTCCCGTAACCTGAAGGGTGTGATCACTCTTACATGTGGGTCTTGTCACCTAAACAATGGGACCGGTCTTACATGTTGGCCACACAGTGTGGGATTTCGTCCTTCGCCATGTGATCCCAACATTTTGACATGTGGGGCCTCGTTCACTTGCCATATCATCCAGCTAGATACACCTATGGGTCCTCGTTGTTCATTGCCGGCATCCTTCTTCCCTAATCCACTTTCCTTCCTTCTTCAATCTCGAGCCACAATCCTTCTCCCCCAATTCCCTTTGATTTCTTCTTGAACCGCGAGCAAGAGCGACTACCGCAGTGTTCAGTCGCGGCAGCTTCCTCATCGCACACAAAGGCGGTGAAAGCTCACCATCTCCCTCATCATTTTCTGTTATCCCACAGGGCGGCCTCTAGTTTGGGGATGGCGACGGGGAGATTTTTCTGGTTGTGTGTGCTCATGACGCCATGCACACAATATTCCACTGGGTGCCTCAATGCGTCGCCATCGATATTGCGTTGTACACGGTGGCGCTAGCGCGGGGAGGGCATGAAGAGGCCTTATGTAGGTGAAGATAGAAAATAAAATGTGGACCCGCCGCCTTGTGGGTGAAGACAATAATAGGTGGATCGGGCACTAGTACCAAACCTGCGGTGACCTAGCGTTCCACTGCATGTTATAGAGCACGAGTTATTGGCATAACACTTATGGAATTCATCTTCCATAAATATTACACCCCCAGAGTGGTACAACAGAACCGTTGCAGGTCCAACGAATTATTTATTCCTTATTCAAAGCACAAGAACAATACAAGATTCAAGATCCTCCTCGATCTAATGAGGATTCACGCCTACTAATAAATTTAAAAGGGATATCTTTAAAAACAATGGAACTTCTAAGATAAGCACCATTTACAACTTTATTGGGTTTGGTCTAGGGTGCTCAGCCCAGCTATCCTATGTGTGCGAAACTACTTTTCTAACTCCACACTTTTTCCTTTCCAATTCCATATTTCTATTCCATAGTTTACACGTTCAATTCCTACTGAGAGGTCGGGTTCATCATAATAAACCTCGTCAATGATTCAAGATCCAGTAAGAATAGTTGACATTGATGAGGACATCACTGATGACAACACTCTATCCCGGTAGGCCACCTTGACAATTACATCTCTATGTAAGTATTGTTCATCTTTTGATGGGTGTGCTCTGATGTAATGACTATCATTCCATATCGTTTAAGAGAACCAAGTGATCTATCTATTGAAGCGCTAATTCAACCCATCTCACTAATGACAAGTCTGGCGTACCCATGTGACATGGCGCACCTTGAAATAAAAATAGTTACAGATGGTGCCACTCTTGTAATATCACTAATATCTTAAATATTTTTTGTGAAAGATCACCATATTTGAATGACTATTGCAAACATAGTGCATAGATAAAGGATTAGCGCACCACAGGAAATTCAAAATATTATGTGATATGGTATAACCATTCTTCCTCGCGTTGAAACATCTTCAATGTCTTTCTCCATTAAGGCATAGCATCAAGGTCCATGCGACCCGATCGTCATCTTCATGTCGATGCAAGAATAAAACTATTGCTATCTTGTAGCTAAAGAATTAGAATGTCATCATATGAACATGGTATCGTAGGTCCCGAATGACAATCACATGCTTTCAGCCACCATGCCTTAATTACAAATGCGTAACATCTCAAAATAAACTTTGAATGACAAAACTATACCACATCACATGCATTCCTTGCAAAAAAAAACGAGTTATACACCTCTATTCGTTCTTTGCAAGTTTTACGTAGCTTTCAAGGTTTCCAGTACAATACGAGAAACTACCTACGCAAAATAAAAGTATCATCCATCATATTCGATTAACTTGCGGGGTGATAGAGGAGTGAGAGTTCGTGAGAAATATCCCAATCCTATCTAGACTTTGTCATTACACATGATCCCGTGTATATTAGATCTACATTGCCCCGACTTGTTCGCAATTCTCATATCTTTCTTTACTATGGTGAGACCCATCAAACTGAAGAACATTGTTGATCAAATGAATCAGATATGGTCAGAAGCAACCAGATGGATCGTGGATAGCCAAAAGTCTTTAAAATCTCTTTATGCGGCGAAGATCCAATGCATGCAAACTCAAGTTTATCTTATGATCATCAAGTTATATATCCAATGTAACACCCGCACACCAAATTGTGCTATACCTGTACATCTCATGTACTCCAGATCAACCGTGCTCAACGCATATCACAGTTGGGTTTCACGTAGGGAATTTAAAATTTTCTGGTACTAAGAACAAACCAAGATCGAGCTATGTAAGAACACGAGATATATGAGATCTAGTAGTCACAAATATTGCAGCTGTGATTCGTTTTTCAATAACGAAGTTGGTGAAGCACTTGATGTAGGATCAATGGTATGATCCCTCCGAAGGTATCCACGTGTCTACTGATCTTGTTCTGGTAGAGATTCGTCGTCAAGGGTTCGGCAATACTAGAGAAGCAGCATAGCCTTCACGGCTTTTATGTGGAGAAGGAGACTCTAGAGGGATGGAGGCAGCTAAGGGCCTTCTGATGGCAAGGTTTCGAGGCTGCCCCTATCTCCCTTTATATAGGAGAAGGGAAGGAGTTCGGTGCGCTAGGGATCCTCCCTTGGTCGCCCCCTCCTAGATCCTTCGGATATCCTCCATTCAATGCCTTGATATCCTATTAATTATAGTATCATATCCTTACATAAATAGAATATATAGTACCTTTGCATAATGGCTGGATAAAATCAAATCACTGTCAAGGATATGGTTAACACCTTCCTAAATTGGATTCCACCAAAATAGGCAGGTATGTGTGCATCCCATGAGAAGGGAATGTGCCACCCATGATGTCCATGTGGAACCATGCGCCACACAAGTGGGCCATGACGGGCTCCATGCACCATCCCTCTTCAGGGTGCTGCACATCCAACATTTATCGTCCGGAACTATTCCGTGACCCAGAAACTCTTCTAGTTTTCTCTTGGGATTTTTCCTGATGATCCTGAACCATTTTAGAGCATATCTCACATAAATATATGCTCTACATAACAATATCCCTTAAGAATGTGACCTCGCAGGTTTGGTGTTATGTGGACATGTTCGCAGAACTCCTTCCGGACAATAATCAATAGCTGGATCTGGACATCCATATTGATTCCGACACAACCAGGAAGTATTCGAGCGAACCTATTGATGTCATCCACTATCCCTTTGCATCACGATACATGGAAATACCGTGCTAGGTAAGACAATTCGTTATCCTCATAATACAACCCTTGATGACTATATCATGTTGACCTTGTTACAGATTTGTCGTTCTTTGCTCTTGTTCATATATTCCAGTGTCTGGTGAATCTCATCACCCTGTGTCTGACCAGACGATTAGGAATACTGTAATATCAAGAAGGGACAAGAGTATCTCTCCATCGAAGGAAGTGCAAATCCCATCTTGGACTATCTTGTGCCCCTCATAAGTTTCCAACATATCCGAAGGCAACCTTTATCAACACCCGATGAAGGGTGAAGTTGGGATTCAATCAGGACATGCCTTCCACTATGAAGGACAATTGATATCCTCATGGTCAAAGGACAAAGTAATGTGACAATAACAACGATATACTAACAACACAATGATGTTGTTTATCTTTTAGTATTCGTTTGACTTGGGTCGGTTCAACATCCTTTTTAAGCCATAACAATATGCCTTTATTGTCAAATGATATCCTCGTTACAATAACTATACCATGATCTAGAAAACTTGATCATCTTTTACAATGAGCTAGTCATGACCATGAGACCAGAAACACTTGGTGTTTATATCTTTACACGTGCTATGGACTTTTGCTTTGATTCTCACAATCAAGACACATAGTAGTTATAGCATAAAGAATAAAGGAAATAGTAATAAACATTTATTTGACTCTATGGCATATTCCCAACAGTGGCATCACCAAATCCATTGCAGCTCGGGATCGCGTTGGTGACGCTGGAACGTTCACCGCCACAACAGCGATGGGCAAGCTTGTCACATGTGTCAGGGGCAGCACTGTCAGTGTCGCAGACCCTAACTCCTGCAGTAGGTGAACCAGGCCTCATGAACGTGTCTCTCATGTGAACTTTCTGTATATCTAAACATGGTTTTTTTCTATGTACTTACTGTGTCATCGTGTCTATCGAGGTCGTCGTGCTCTGGCATCGCACCGAGCCGCGACTGCGATAGAACATTGGGCAGACCACTAACGATATTAGAGGTGAGAAAGCATCCATGTGTACGCGAACCTGAAGGATTGTGGAATATTGATTGTATTTATGTTAGAAGAGATGATTACATTGAAAGAGCCCTTGGGCTATTTATATAGTACTAGAAGACTTGAGGACTAAAAAGCCTAGTAGAGATAGAATCCTAAACTATCAAATATAGTAATGCTTGATCTACTGTATTACAAAACTATGGTATACTCTAACTCTTCCGCAGTCGGATCAATAGTGACGCGAACAACAGGAGTGTCGCAGATGGTCTGACTAGAGCATAATCCGAAGTCACGGACTGGAAAGGATGCATGTGGATGCCAATGTCGATGTAGCCGGGAGTGGGGCGCTATAGTCGTGGTCGTTGGTGCCGTTGGTGATACAGTCGCCATTGATGAAGTCGATGAGGTTGATGTTGTCGTGTGTTGTGGTTGATGTCATCCTTGAGCCTTGGATAAATTCGCCATAGTAATTGAGGTATACGTAGCTGGAGTTGGAGTAGTCGGGATAGGCGACACACCGTGCCAAGCTTGCCAAACTTGGGAGGCGCACCGGGGACGAATGCACGTATCGATGGTGCCAATAGCGATCGCGCGAAGATAGGGACCATCATGCGCCATGTCAGCCAAAGTCGGAGGGATTAGTAGAGGAGGGCTCCGTGTATAGTCGGCTGCGCGCCATATGCACCGGAGTAGACAAAGTGGTTGCAAGAAGAAAATTAAGCACAAGCGGTTCAAATAAAAAAGAGATTGCGACTGGTGGCGAGGTCGCGGTGGATGAAGATAGCGAGGTGGTTGTTGATGGCGATCAGGCTGTAGCGGTAGTAGATGTCGGGGATCCAACCAATTTTTTCATCCACATGAAGGAGCTTTTTCGCGTTGTTGAAGGAGAGGTAGTAGATGTTGGGGATCAAACCCGTTTTATTCATCTAAATGTAGGTGCGCGGCGATGCAGAATCCATTGGCGTTGACAAAGAACTTGATTGGTGGTGACGGCGATGATGCGGCGATGTAGTTGGTGTAGATAGTTGTCGGCGATGATGACCATAGGTGATGAAGGTGCAGCCCTTTGTTGACGGCGGGGTACGTACTCGGGGATGTGCGTCCTGGTCGATGTTGGCGAAGACGGGCCGGCGTGGTGACCATGTGAGGATGGAGCAGTTGATGCAGTGCGTGAAAGCGTCCCTTGGGACGCGGCGCGCAGCCTCCTTGGCACGATTGTTGATGATGATTTAACGGAGTTGAGTTTTTTTTTTGAACATAAAGGTATATTAACATTAACGAACACAGTACATGGTGGCTCCAAGAAAAGAGCAAGAAACAGAAAAGTAGCACAACTCACATACAAATGTAGATGACGCATGACGCTGACACCGAGGACTACAAGAGGAACCAAACGGCGATCGCCCATCCGTCGATAACTCGGATCCAAAAGTGCCGTAATTGTAGTTTTCAAAGGCCTCTATGCTCCATACCAGTTAATGCCTCGCGGGTGGTTCTCCCGACAGTCTATCTGACGTATGCATCTAAGAAAAAGTTGGACTACTGAGGTGTAGATTTCGAATGCCCTTCACCAAGCTCAAATTCAGGGATCCCTGCTGTTGAATCTGAGGAACCACAATAAAAGTGTTGTCATCCACTTCCAACGGATCAACCCGAAAAATGGGGACGGTGTCAACGCCATGCTTATCATCGAACCAATAGAACCGTGTGCTTATAAACATTGAGGAAACATCTTGCTCAATAATCTCTAATACGGTAGCAATAATTAGATCTGTAGGTCTTGCCCCAACTGAATGTTCATGTGTGTGAATAATAATGGTATCATCTTGACTCCGTAGATTCACACATTTCCATTGATTCCAATTTAAACAATCCAACTTTTGGGTATCATGCTGAATTAACCAGAATACAGACTTTATGATCTCCGCTTGAGAAAAGCCAAAGATTCCATACCGAACCGTGGAGATCAAAAATCGATCTGTCCTGGCCTCAGAGAGCTGCTGCAGATGATAAAGTTTGAAGATCCAGCTTTGAAGCCAGTGGAGCTTCATGTCCTCTTCCTGATTGAGTGCCATCTTGATGCTAACAAGGAGGTCTCTTCCAAGTCCCGGCGAGAGGAACCGAAGTTTCCAGGGACAAGCACTGCAGCAGCAGAACCTCACAACCGTCTCCCAGCCACCGCTTCCTGCATCGTAGCAATAACCCGCCCCAAGACGCACCCACATCCATGGCCTCTCCCACGGCTCGAGAACCGCAGTGGAGGAGAACGGCGTATGCAGCACCATGGGTGTCTGGAGCACGGGAACTGAGGGGAGCCAGGCGACGCCCCCGCACGGTGCCGCGACCCAATCCTGGCCGCTGATGGCGACCTCTCCCGACCCATCCATCCTCCATGGCCTCTGCAGCAACTTGGACACTGCAGCAGAGGAGATCAGCAGGAGGCACGCAATGTGAGGATGGAGCTCCGGGGCGAAGGGGAACGCACGGCCCAGATCCGCCGGTGGCGAGGTCGAGAAGAACATCAGCGGTTGAGGGTGGCAAAAACCTAGATCTACCTTATTTGAGGCTCTAAAACTACAAAACAAAAAAGCAAACAAGAACCGGACCTCCCCCCCCTTGCCGCCAGCCATCGTGGCCACCGACGACGGGAAGGAGAGAGGCCGGACAGCCGATCGGAGGAGGAGGTCAACGAAGGGGGTTGGGGGGAACGAAACGGCACGGAGGCCAGACACCACAAGGGGGAAAATGTCATCCAAAGGCTTGCCAGAGTTGAGTTGATGCCGAGATTGGAGTAGAGACGTGTGATGACGACATGCGGCGACAGTCGACGGGTGACGCAATCCGATCTATGAACGGTGAAAGAAAAAGAACGTCGGTCAAGCAGCCGACGAGAAAATTTTAGGAAAGCAAGATCTAATCTACTACTTGTGTGGGCCCACGGAGAACGATCTCCCCGGGGGTAGCACAACGAAAGTGGTGGGTGGCTAAACCCTAGGTCGAGGAACTAGATGCTCTGATACCATGAAGGTTGTAGAATATTGATTGTATTGATGATATTGGAATAGATGATTACATTGGGAGACCCCTTGGGCAGTTTATATAGTACTAGAAGACTTGGGGACTAGGAATTCTAGTAGAGATGGAATCCTAAACTACCAAATATAAGTAATTCTTGATCTACTGTATCGGGGGGGATGACTTCCGAATACCCCAACCAGACAAGAACTACAGCAGGTGGTTCACGTCCGGCTGATAGGGCACAGTCGGACACGGACACTTCGTACCGGCTACCATCCAGTAGACAGAACCAGGAGGAGCGGCAAGACTCAAGACCGGCTACACTAGCGTAGACGGACGCAATCAAGACGACAGGGCGACGTGCTGCACAGTGCATGGTACTCCTAGTACAATGACAAGACCCACCACTACGAAGCCATACAGAAGACTTTGCGGGGTGACGCAGACATAGTGGCCCGGTGCTGACGACAGGCTCGCACGGCGTTCACTGAACCCACGACGACCTCTACGACATGTACCTCGATTGGACATACCATACCGGATACTATAGGTGACCAGCCGGCTGGGACCCACCTGTGGGGCCTGCCAGCCGGTAAGGCCAGTTAGACCGTTGCCCCTCTACCTATATAAGGAGGGGCAAGGCTCTCGTAGCAAGGGTTGGTCTCGGATCATTTACTAAGGTAGCTAGGAGATACATCTCAAGGAGCGATTGTAGCTCGTATACTACTGATAGTTAGATCGGCAGGAGTAGGAGTTTTACCCCCTCACGAGGGCTTCGAACCTGAGTACTTCTTGTGTCTTGCTACACTAGCTCATACCCAATCCTGCCTGCGGACGCCGTCGAGAGCTTCCCTGCTAGTCCCCACACCTCTATCTAACCTTTTCAGGTACTGCCATTCCCAATACAACGACAGTTGGCGCCCACCGTGGGGCTAGATGGCTTCGACCGGAGTCGCGTTCCGCATGGGACCCTGCACTTCAGCTGGTGAGCGTGTGGCCTCCGGCCTAGTGCTTACGCTCAGCAAATTCGACTACATCATCGACAACGCGTCATGTTTTGTTGGATCCACCTTTCTGGCAAACGGCTTTGTCCTGCTTTTCGGCGACCGTCCCGTCTACGTCGCCACCGTGCCAGAGCATTTCCCTAGGGAGATCATCTCCGTCTCGGAACCGCTGCTCCCCAGCAGCGACATCTCCGTCGCTTCGTGCGTCATCGAGGTCATGATGGCCGATTCCAGCTCCCAGCCTTGCTGTCCTCGTGAACAGGGCGCATACGAGGTCGGAACTTCCGCCCCACCACGGTCGAAGAACCCGGTGGAAGAGGCCATTGACTGGCTCCTCATGCCGGTTAACCTCGGGGACCCGGAGGAGGCGGAGGCCAACTTCGCCATGGAGAGGCAGCTCCTCCTACAGAAGGCCATCGAGCTGGCTATGGCCAAGAAGCAGGTCGACATCACCATACGCGAGTACGACCGCGCCCACGGCCACACTCCGGCTACCGTGGAGCCGAGCCAGCGCGGGCAAGTGTGATGTCGGGGTGGCGAGATGGGCGGAAGGATAGAGAGGGATAGAGAGCCGGATCCGCCACTTGCTCTCGTACGGCCCACCTACAGCACGCCCATCAAGAACATGCACGCGGCGCGAGCCACAGTGGACGAACTTCCCAACATGGAGGGCGAGGAGCGAGACTGGTAGCACGCCCGAGTACAAGAGCTCCTCCGGATCACGGACGAGCATACCGATGTTATTCGGCAGATGCACAAGGACCCTAGCTGCTCCAGGGGAAGCAAGCCGCCCGGCAACAGCAAGGGCGCACCCCGCGAGACCCAACAAGCGTCCTCCCCTCCGGCAAGATCTCGTAGCTGGCGCCGCAACTCTGGCAACAGGGGCCAGCCGCGCCAGGAGAAGATGGTGAACAAAAACCCACTACTGCCCCCTCCACCAACCGAAGCGCCACGACCTACCGGTTCCTGTCTGTCAGGCCGGGTAGGAGCGCCCAACCCGGACCGTCCGGATGCCTGCATCGAGCTCCTAGCTCAAGCGCGCATCACAGAAGAGGAAGACTCCACTGGGCCGGTTTGTTTTGGACCTCACATCCGAAACGAACCGTTTCCGGACAAGTTTACCCTGTCCTAGGATACCCCCAAGTATGACAGTAGCATGAAGCTAGAAGACTGGTTGATCGACTACGCCACGGCAGTCGGCATCGCCCATGGGAACAAGCGCATAGCGGTGCGCTACATCCTCCTCATGCTAACCGCATCGGCAAGGACATGGCTCAACAGCCTCGTGCCCAACAGCATCAAGGCCTGGCCAGATTTTGAGAAGGTGTTCGTCCACAACTTCAACGACACGTACAAGCGTTCGGGCCGCCCGCGTGAACTGGCCCTGTGCATCCAGGGCGACCGCAAGTCGGACCGCGAGTACCTCGCCAGGTGGACGGAGTTGCGCAACACTTGCGAGGGCATTCTAGAGAGCTAGGCGATCGGGTTCTTTATCGAGGGGTGCAGAGAAGGCACCATGCTTCGCCACCGGATACTGTGTGAGGAGCCAAAAACCATGGCGGAGCTCATGACGGTTGCTGACCAGTACGCCACGGCTGACGCTGCAATGAAGAAGCCGCTCCGGGTGAATGCTGACGGGCGACCGACTCCCTCGGAGCCAGTTCGCGACCGGCAAAGTAACCCGGGTGGCGAGGCCGGATCCTCCAAGCGGCACAACAATGACAACCGGTTCCACAGGGACCGCCATGCCGGACAGCAGAAGCCTCACTACCATGCGTGACAGGTCAATGCTGTGGAGGGCGCGCCCGATGCACCGGCTGGCGACACATGGAGGCAAAAGCCGCGGCTCACCTTCGACCAAATGTTCGATGGCCCGTGCAAGTGGCATAGCGGACCCTTCAAGCCGGCTATGCACACCACCCGGATCTGCAGCTGGACCCGCCAGATGAAGGACCAAGGCAACCAACCCCGTCTACCCCCCGCCCCTCCCGGCGGACCACCACCACTGGCTATGGGAGCCGGCAACAATGGTAACGGCAGCAACGAAGGCAACAACAACAACGGCCACCCACAGCCGCACGCTGCCTACCACATCTTCGAGACCGAGCTGGATGACAAGCATACTCGCATACGGCGCTCCAAGGAGGTCAACGCGATCGTCTCCCCAGTCCCCTGATACGTTGCTAACGTATCCATAATTTTTGATGTTCCATGCTTGGTTTTATCTACTTTCTTATGTTTTGTCCACACTTTGGAGTACTTTTCATATGATTTCTTGGACTAACCTATTAACAAGAGCCATAGTGCCAGCTGCCTGTTTTCTGCTGTTTTTGGTTCCAGGAAAGTGAGAAAATGAATATTCTCGGAATTGGACGGGACAAAAGCCAAAGTCAGTTTTTCACCGAGGGACACTTGGAGCCAGAATACGAGACAGAGAGGGGTTAGGGCCCGGCCACACCACCTGGCCGCGCGGCCAGGCCTGGCCCATGCCAAGGGGTGGTCTGGCCCACCCAGGCACCCTCTCGGCCTCTCCTTTCGCCTATATATTGCCTCCGATACAGAAACCCTAAGTACCCGATCAAATTCCACGAAAGAGTCTGTAGCCACCGTCATCTCCATCCCTAGATCAGGAGGGATCTGAAGCTCTTCCCGGCACCCTGCCGGAGCAGATAATTCACCCAGGAGGCCTTCTTCATCATCATGCAAGCCTCCGGTGTGATGCGTGAGTAGTTCATCTTTGGACTACGGGTCCATGTAGTAGCTAGATGGCTGGTTCTTATCCTTTGTGTTATCATGTTTAGATCTTGTGAGCTCCGTTCATGATCAAGATCATCTATTTGTAATCATACATGTTGTGTTTGTGGGGATCCGATGGATATTGAGATGCTATTTCAGGTTGATTATTGATTCTATCATGGATTTTTTATTTGCGATCTTGCATGCTTTTCGTTGTTAGTAGCTATCTTGACCAAGTAGATGCTATCAACTCCAAGAGTTAGTATTTATGCTCGATAGTGGGTTCATGCCTCTAGTAATCTGGGAAGTGACAGAAATCTCTAAGGTACTAGATGTGTTGTTTCTACTAGGGAGAAAAAAACAATCCTTTGTTCATAGAACAATCGTATTGTTTACTTTACACGCAATTCGTAATGCAATTATCCGTTGCTTGCAACTTAATACTGGAGGGGGGTCGGATGATAACCTGAAGGTGGATTATTAGTCATAGATGCAGTTGGGTGGCGGTCTATGTATAATGTTGTAATGCCCAATCGAATCTCAAAGTAGTCAAGATGAGTAGTATATGCATGATTGCTTTCTCAATGTTTGTCAATTTCCCCGCTGTAATTTGTTCACCCAACATGTCATCTATCTTAAGGAGAGCCACCACTAGTGAACTATGGACCCCGGTCATTTCTTTTACCATCAATGTACAATCAACTGTTTATTGCTTTGTGTTTACTTTCTGCAAACTATTACTTTCTTCCACTAGATACGTTTAATCCTTTGTTTTCAGCAAAACCGGTGAGATTGACAACCTCATCGTAAGTTGGGGGCAGAGTTCTTTGGTTGTGTTGTGCAAGTCTCCATGTTACTGCTAGCACCGGTAGTGCGCCCTGCCAAAGTTCAGCTAGTAACACCTTTGGGGTGTTTCCTTGCTCCTACTGGATTGATAACCTTGGTTTCATAACTGAGGGAAAACTTGCTGCTGTGCTCATCATACCTTCCTCTTGGGGTTCCCCAACGAGCTTGATATATTTTGGGCCATCAAGCTCTTTTTCTGGCGCCATTTCCGGGGAGTCAAGGACATCTTCACAAGGGGAGTCCCTCATAACCAATGTCTTTACTTTGTTATTTTTGTTTTTCTTAGTTTACTTTTTTGCTTTGTTTGCTTGTTCTTTATCAAAAACACAAAAAAATTAGTTTTACTAGTTTGCTTTCTTTATTAAAAACACAAAAAATGACTACTCTTGAAAACACTAAGTTGTGTGACTTCACTAGCACCAACAACAATGATTTTATGAGCACACATATTGCTCCACCTGTTCCTGAAGCTACTTTCTTTGAAATAAAACCTGCTTTACTCAATCTTGTTATGAGAGAACAATTTTTTGGTATTGGTAATGAAGATGCTGCTGCTCATCTAAATAACTTTGTTGAACTTTGTGAGATGCAAAAGCATAGGGATATAGATGGAGATATTATTAAGCTTAAATTGTTTCCTTTCTCTTTGAGAGGAAAAGCTAAAGAATGGTTGAATTCCTTAACTAGGAATAGTATTGATTCTTGGACTAAATGCAAAGATGCTTTCATTGGAAAATACTATCCTCCTTCTAAGATTATATCTATGAGAAGTGAAATAATGAAGTTTAAACAATCTGATAATGAACATGTTGCTCAAGCTTGGGAAAGAATGAAATCTTTGGTAAAGAATTGTCCCACTCATGGACTGACTGCTTGGATGATCATCCAAACCTTTTATGCAGGATTGAACTATTCTTCAAGAAATCTATTGGATTCTACTGCTGGAGGTACCTTTATGACCGTTACTTTGGGTGCTGCAACAAAGCTTCTGGACAATATGATGGTTAACTATTCTGAATGGCACACTAAGAGATCTCCACAAGGTAAGCAGGTAAATTTTGTTGAAGAAACCTCCTCCTTGAGTGATAAAATTGATGTTATTATGTCTATGCTTGTTAATGGGAAAGCCCATATTGATCCAAATAATGTTCCTTTAGCCTCTATGGTTGCTCAAGAAGAGCAAGTTGATGTGAACTTTATAAGAAATAATAATTTTGGCAACAATGCTTATGGTAATAACAATTATAGGCCTTACCCTCCTAATAATACTTATGGGTATAATGGCAAACCTGGAACACCTAGTGAAGGAAGAATTTTAGAAGTTGAAAGAGCCACTAAAAATTTCATGCAAATGCAATATGAACAAAACAATTTATTTACTAAAACTATGGAGGAACAATCTACCATTTTGAAGAATATTATTCATCAACTTGAGAGTTTGAATAGGGAAATTCCTAATTTGCAATTGAAACTTTCTAATGCTAAAAGAAATATATCATCTTTGTCTGAAGCACAATCCTCTTTGATTAATAAAATGGCTGCTAAACCTGAAACTAATGATAATCCCTTTGCTGCCACTAATGCCATACAAGTTAGAATTGATGAAAATGTTAGACTATTAGCTGAATTGCATGCTAAGTGGGAAAGAGAAGATGAAATTGCTAGAAACATTAGTGTTTCTACTATCATTACCACTAGTGTTGAGGCTAGTAATAGCTCTACTACTTTAGATGATAATTATGATTTTGATCTTGAAGGTTGCAATATCTCTGAAGTTATTAAGTTCCTACAAAAGCTTGCTAAAAGTCATAATGCTAGTGCTATGAATATGTCCTTTACAAAACACATTACTGATGCTCTCATAAAGATTAAAGAAGAAAAGATGAAACATAAAGCTTCTATTCCTATAAAACAAGAAGATGGTTGGGAACCCATCATCAATATGAAAGTGAATGATTTTGATTTTAAAGCTTTATGTGATCTTGATAGTAGTGTTTCTATTATGCCTAGAAGGATTTATGATATGCTTGATTTGCCACCATTGGAAGATTGTTATTTGAATGTCCCACTTGATGATAATGCTAAAAAGAAACTCATGGGGAGTATTAATGATGTCCTTATTATGGTTAACAATGCCTATTTCCCCGTTGATTTCTATGTTTTGGATGTTGAATGCAATGCTTCTTGTCCTATTACTTTGGGAAAACCTTTTCTTAGAACTGTTGGTGCCATTATTGATACGAAAGAAGGCACCATTAAATATCAACTCCCACTCAAGAAAGGTATAGAACACTTCCCTAAGAAGAGAGAGAATATTTATTTTGCCTCTCCTATGAAAACAAAATTTGCTCTTAATGCTTCTTCATTTGAGAATACTTGATTCTTTTTCTCGCTTCTTATGCCTAACTTAAAGGCGTTAAAGAAAAGTACTTATTGGGAGATAACCCAAAAGTTTTAGATGATTCTTGGAAGTTATTACTTTAGTAATAACCGCTCCTTATCCTTTTTATTTGCTTTTTGTGCCAAGAGTAACCTCTAATGAGAGAGAAGTAATGATTGGGAAAGTTGATGTCCTGAAAGAGATTTCTGTGCTTCACTGTAAAAATTCGTGTAAAATCTCTGTACGTCCTTTTGAGGCGTGAATTTTTGTGCTTCTGCCCCAGGTTGTTATCTAACTTTCGTTAGTTCAGCACTTTTCGATTTGAGCAACAGAAGGTCTTCGAAAAATTTGTCTTTACCTGCTGGTCTGTTTTGACAGATTTCTGCCTTTATTTGCATTTGCTTCTTGTTGGTTCCTTTTTGAGTTCTTTTGGGGAATTGAGCTTTTTGAGGGAAGTGATACAGTAGCTTGTGTTTTAATGGAAGTTTTATTGGTGTTGGAACTGAACCTAAAGAGTTATTATCTTGAGTGCACTAATGTTGCTAATAAAGATTGTGTGAAGTTTTGTATGAAGGAAAAATTTCAGGTATATGGAAGGAATGAGTAATGAGATGAAGGATGGACTAAAGCTCAAGCTTGGGGATGCCACGCGTGTAACCCCAAGATATATCCAAGAAGTACAAGCTTCAAACCTTGGGGATGCCCATGCCATCCCCTTCTTCATCAATAAAAATTCTAGGTTCCTTCCAAACGCTTCATTTTTATCGTTTCATGCACAGTTGTGTTGTTCTTGGAGCATCTTCTTTTTTGTTTTTATTTTGGTTTTTAGTTTGATTTGTTTTCTGAATAAATTGGTTGGACCCCCTCTTTCATACATTGGTTTTCAAATAGTTTGGTTTGGATTGGAAAAGAGTAGGAAAGATCATGCTTAAGTGGTAAAGAGAGCTTGTTTTTGACTGCGGCCCATGCTTTGTCATGCCATGCTTGATATTGTTTTGGCTTTATGCTTAGTATTCTTTGATGTAGCATGACATGTTATAAACAATTGAGATTGCTTAATGTGCCTTGAAAGAATCATGTGTTGTTTTAGCATATTAAATCATAGTATTGTGGTATTATCCTCTAATGCTTTATTTGGGTTGACTTGGCACATGCTCACACCATGTTATGACTATCCCAAGTCACCATAGCCTTTATGATACTTTAGTTTTAAACTTGTAGTATCACTTTATGCTTTGATCAATGATTTTTTGTCGCTCTGCATGATTATGGCCATTATTGATCTCTTAGTTGGTCGCTTCCAGTCTTTTGTTAGCCTCCATAATCAAGTATGAGTTCCACTCATGCATCCAACTCCTAAAACCAAGTTATTCCAAAGAGTCCACCATACCTACCTATTAGCATATGCTATTCCAAGTATATTCATGTTTTTGTCTACCTTCCGAATTAAACTTGTTATGAGAAAACTAGTGATTAAAGCTCTCACGAAGTTGATGGCACACTTTACTTTCTTGCACTTAATAAACTTGAACCATTGCGTCCATCTTTGTTGCGTGTATGATTGCGCTTTATAAGTTGAAGTTAGCAGAACCATGTATCATGGGGAATGCTTTCAACATTTCACTTGTACTTTGTACCCTGTTGATATCATGTTATTTTGCTTATGGATCCCGGCGGTGTGAAATAAAAGGGGAACTTGTAAGATCATGGAGTTTGTATTTGTGTTAGAGAAACGCCTGGGCCACTAGCCTAAGCCATGCCTAATAATGGTGGAAACTTGCAGCAGAACCATAATGAGCACTCTATGAAGCATCCTCAATAAAAACCTATGCAAATAGCAAATAAAAGATCGCTGAGATGCTCATTGTCTGCTTGCCTTGTCATTTTGATTATGGGATAGCTCCTGTATCACGTGCAAGGGGTACCCTGTTAGCGGTTCTCTATGATACATATGTACTTACAATGACAAGAGCTTACTTGTGAATGAAGTTGAGTAGCATGAGGTTTGGTCTTCGTAAGTAAGGGGCATGAGATTTCGGCTTATAACTTGTCAAGCATATCCTTTTAGTTGTGTCACTTTAACCTTAATCACCTTCAAGATGCTTATGATAGGGGCAATGAGAGCTGAAAGCTAATAAGTACCATAATTTTTGGAAGCTCTTTATGAGACTTGAATCCCTACTTTCTTCTGTGAAGGCCTTTCTTTTACTTTTATGTTGAGTCTCCACCTTCTATCTTTATGCACCTACTTTGAGTGCATAGTGGCCATTCTTAGTTCTATGTGCATTGTCCCAAGACTTGTTGATTGATGCATAGCTTTGATATTTTGTGTATTTAAACTATTTGTATCTAGTCACTCTTATGAACTTTGAAGGTGTCCTATGCATTTTGTTTGCTACTCTATGAGGGACAAGCTGAATGCCACTATGCTATTTTTTCTTTATGTGAAACAAACAAACGTCTTGCAAAGCATTTTTATTCATGAATCTTTTGTTTATGCCTTATCATGTTGCAACATAGTTGCTTTGTCTTATTGTTAGAACTTTGTCTTTCATGTTATGATTGAAGTACTATGATCCCAACTATCAATGTTTTACATATACTTTGATCAAGTTTATGATAGTGCATGTCACCTAAAAAATTATTCTTTCTTTTTATCACTTACCTACTCGAGGACGACCAAGAGTTAAGCTTGGGGATGTTGATACGTTGCTAACGTATCCATAATATTTGATGTTCCATGCTTGGTTTTATCTACTTTCTTATGTTTTGTCCACACTTTGGAGTACTTTTCTTATGATTTCTTGGACTAACCTATTAACAAGAGCTACGATTGCCCGGTTGCTTTTCTGCTATTTTTGGTTCCAGGAAAGTCAGAAAATGAATATTCTCGGAATTGGACGGGACAAAAGCCAAAGTCAGTTTTTCACCGAGGGACACCTAGAGCCAGAATACGAGACAGGGAGGGACTAGGGCCCGGCCACACCACTGCAGCATGCCAGGCTGGCAGTGCGGGGTGGTCACACCCTAGGCACCCCCTCGGCCTCTCCTTTCGCCTATATATTGCCTTCGATACAGAAACCCTAAGTACCCGATCAAAATTCCACGAAAGAGTCTATAGACGCCGTCATCTCCATCCCTAGATCAGGAGGATCAGCTCTTCCCCACCCTCGGAGAGGGAATTCACCACGAGGCCTTCTTCATCATCACGCAAGCCTCCGGTGTGATACGTGAGTAGTTCATCTTTGGACTACGGGTCCATGTAGTAGCTAGATGGCTGGTTCTTCTCCTTTGTGCTATCATGTTTACATCTTGTGAGCTCCATTCATGATTAAGATCATCTATTTGTAATCATACATGTTGTGTTTGCGGGGATCCGATGGATATTGAGATGCTATTTCAGATTGATTATTGATTCTATCATGTCTTTGTTATTTGTGATCTTGCATGCTTTCCGTTGTTAGTAGCTATCTTGGCCAAGTAGATGCTAGCAACTCCAAGAGTTAGTATTTATGCTCGATGGTGGGTTCATGCCTCTAGTAATCTGGGGAAGTGACAGAAATCTCTAAGGTACTAGATGTGTTGTTGCTACTAGGGAGAAAACAACAATCCTTTATTCATATAACAATCATATTGTTTACTTTACACGCAATTCGTAATGCAATTATCCGTTGCTTGCAACTTAATACTGGAGGGGGTTCAGATGATAACATGAAGGTGGATTATTAGTCATAGATGTAGTTGGATGACGGTCTATGTATAATGTTGTAATGCCCAATCGAATCTCAAAGGAGACAAGATGAGTATTATATGCATGATTGCTTTCTCGATGTTTGTCAATTGGCCCGCTGTAATTTGTTCACCCAACATGTCATCTATCTTAAGGAGAACCACCACTAGTGAACTATGGACCCCGGTCCTTTCTTTTACCATCAATCTACAATCAACTGTTTACTGCTTTGTGTTTACTTTCTCCAAACTATTACTTTCTTCCACTAGATACGTTTAATCCTTTGTTTTCAGCAAAACCGGTGAGATTGACAACCTCATCGTAAGTTGGGGGCAAAGTTCTTTGGTTGTGTTGTGCAGGTCTCCATGTTGTTGCTGGCACGGGTAGTGTACCCTGCCAAAGTTCAGCTAGTAATACCTTTGGGGTGTTTCCTTGCTCCTAGTGGATTGATAACCTTGGTTTCATAACTGAGGGAAAACTTGCTGCTGTGCTCATCATACCTTCCTCTTGGGGTTCCCCAACGAGCTCGATATATTTTGGGCCATCATCCCCCAGTACCTGAAATGGTCGGAGACCCTCATCACCTAGAGCCGGGAGGATCAGCCAGATCAGCTTCTGAATCCCGGGGGCTACGCGATGGTGCTTGACCCCCTCATCGTCTCCAATGAGCTCTCCTGCCGCTTCTCGCGCGTCCTCATCGATGGGGGAAGGAGCCTCAATTTGCTCTACCGGTCATCCCTAGAGAAGCTCGGCATCCACGAGTGCAATCTGTGCCCGACTACCACGACGTTCAATGGCATACTACCAGGGTCGGCTTCCGCTCCGTTGGGTAAAATCCAGCTGGACGTCATCTTCGGGACCGAGGAGAACTTAAGGCGCGAGCCGATATGGTTCGAGGTGGTGAACTTGGCAAGCTCCTACCACGCTCTCCTCGGGGGTCCCGCCCTTGCCAAGTTCATGGCAGTCCCCTACTACGCATATCTCAAGACGAAGATGCCGGGACCAAACGACGTGATCATCGTTGCAGGCTGCTTCTGGCGGTCGATGGAGTGCACATCAGCCGACTCCAAGCTGGGTGAAGCCCTCATCATAGCCGAAGAGAAGCGTGAGATCATGCGCAACATGGCCATTGCTCAGCAAGAGATGCCGGCTAGCAGGAAACCGGCTGAAGATGCGGCTTTCCTGCTGGCCAGGGAGACGAAGAAGATCCTGCTCGACCCTACTGACCCGACCAAGTTCATCACCATTGGTGCCAACTTGGACAACAAATAGGAAGGCGCCCTCATCGACTTCCTCCGTGAGAATCGGGACATCTTCGCATGGTCACCCAAGGACATGCCAGGTGTGCCGAGGGAGTTCGCCGAGCACTCACTTCACATGCGGCCGGATGCCAAGCCGGTCAAGCAAGCCCTGCGCCGGTTCGCAGAAGAGCAGAGGAAGATCATTGGTGATGGGATCACCCGGCTCCTTGCAGTCGGGTTCATCATGGAAGTGTACCACCCAGACTGGTTGGCCAATCTAGTCCTGGTGTTGAAGGAAAACAAGACTTGGTGCATGTGTATTGACTACACCAGCCTGAATAAGGCGTGTCCGAAAGACCCCTTCGCTTTGCCCTGTATCAATCAGGTTATCGATTCCACGGCCGGCTGCGACTTGTTGTCCTTCTTGGATTGTTATTCTGGCTACAATCAGATCCGGCTAAATCCGGCTGATTAGATAAAGACGTTGTTTACCACCCCGTACGGGGCTTTATGCTATGTAACCATGCCTTTCGGTCTGAAAAATATAGGCGCTACCTATCAACGATGTATGCAAAAATTCTTACATTCGTAGATCGACCAAAACATGCATGCCTATGTGGACGACGTCATCATCAAGACGAAGGAAAAGCGCACCCTCCTCGAGGACTTGGGGGAAACGTTCGATAACCTCCGCCGGTACCAGATGAAGCTGAACCTGAAAAAGTGCGTCTTTGGCGTCCCATACGGCCAGCTACTCGTTTTTCTCGTTTCACAATGGGGAATCGAAGCGAACCCGAAGAAGATTGCAGCTATCGAGAGGATGCAGCCGCCTAAGAGCTTGCTTGGAGTCTAGAAGTTAACCGGATGCCTGGCCTCCCTCAGCTGTTTTGTCAGCCGGCTAGGGGAGAAGGCACTTCTGCTGTACCAGCTGATGAAGAAGACGGATAAAATTCTCCTGGACCTCACAAGCTGACGCCGCCTTTCACAACCTCAAGCGCATGCTATCCACATCGCCGATTCTAGCTACTCTGGCTAGCAAGGAGACGATGTTACTCTATATAGCAGCCATCAGCCGGGTCGTCAGTGTCGTCCTGGTGGTGGAGCACCCCGAGGAAGGCAAGGCTCAGCCGGTTCAGCGACCTGTCTCCTACCTCAGCAAGGTTCTCCCCCTCTCCAAGCAAAACTACCCCCACTACCAGAAGATGTGCTACGGCATGTACCTGGCATGCAAGAAGCTCAAGCACTACTTCCAGGAGCATCTGATTAAGGTGGTGTGCACTGCACCCCTTTTAGAAATCATCGGCAACAAGGATGCCACCGGCCGAGTCGCCAAGTGGGCCATCAAGCTCGCTGCCTACTCTATCCAGTACGAGCCAAGGCTCACGATCAAGTCACAGGATCTAGCGGACTTCCTCGTCGACTGGGCCGAAACCCAATACCTCTCGCCAATTCCTGACTCAGATCACTGGAGGATGCACTTCGACAGCTCGAAGATGCTCGGGGGCTTGGGAGCCGGCATCGTCATCACCTTGCCCAAGGGAGACTGGCTAGAATACATTCTCCAGATCCACTTCAAGGCCTCCAACAACGTCGCCAAATACGAGGCACTGGTGCATGGTCTCCGGCTAGCCAGGGAGATCAGCGTCAACCGAATCCTTTGCTTCGGCGATTAGGATCTGGTGGTGCAGTAGGTATTCGGAGAATGGGACACCCGCGACGCAAACATGTCCCTGTACCGGTTCCATGTGCAGAAGCTCAGTGCCTGCTTCGACGGATGTGAGTTCCATCACATCCCTTGTGTCAATAATGAGGCAGCCGATTCGCTCGCCCGAATCGGGTCCACCAGGAAGGCGATCCCGCCAGAGGTCTCCTTGGAGCATCTATGCAAGCCCTCCATCAACCCGTCTCCCGAGTCGGATTCCATCATCTGGGCAGGAAGCGCGCCGGCTGACAGCCTGGCAGACGCGGAACCTACAAAACCCGCAAAGAAAAAGGCTCGTACCAACTCCGGTGCATCTGCACCCTCTGGCTCGCAAGACCCGGGGGCTGCCACCTTCTCAAGTGGCTCGGGGGCTGCCGTCCCGGGTACCTCACCCGGACGACCCCCTTACCTATCTCAGCCGGAGCATGATAGCATCCTCACCATCTGGAATATACCATCCTGGGTGCAGCCCTTCATGAACTACATCACCAATGGAGAGCTTTCGGATGATGAGGTAGAGACCAGGCAAATCCAGCGACGCGCACACACGTACACCATCATCAACAAGGAGTTGAACAAGCACAGCCTATCCGGTATCTTCCAGCGGTGCGTCGACGTGGATACGGGCTACCGGCTACTCAAGGACATCCACCAGGGCGAGTACGGACATCACGCTTCATCTCGGGCGATAGTCGCCAAGGCGTTCCGCCACGGCTTCTATTGGCCCACCGCCCTCGAGGATGACGAGCAGCTGGTCTGCGCGTGCAACGGATGCCAACGCTTCGGGCAGCTCAGGCACATGCCAGCTACGGTACTCAAGACCATACCGATTACCTGGCCCTTAGCCGTCTGGGGGCTCGACATGGTCGGTCCCTTCAAGCGAGGACGCGCAGGCATGACTCACCTGCTGGTGGCGGTGGACAAGTTCACAAAGTGGATAGAGGCCAAGCCTATCCGGCAGCTGGATGGGGCGACAGTCGTCACCTTCTTCATGGACATCATCAACCAGTTTGGCTACCCCAACAGCATCATCACGGACAACGGCACGAACTTCGCCAAGGGGGCCTTCGCCCGGTTCTGCAGCAACAAGGGCATCCGGCTGGACCTCGCATCCATCGCGCACCCGCAGTCCAATGGGCAAGTCGAAAGGGCAAACAGCCTAGTGCTAACCGGCATCCAGCCACGCCTCATCGAGCCCCTGGAGCGATCGCCTGGATGCTGGATCGAAGAACTTCCGGCTGTGCTGTGGAGCCTCCGCACCATGCCGAATAGGTCAACCGGCTTCACGCTGTTCTTCCTCGTCTACGGCTCGGAAGCCATCCTCTCCGCGGCCATTGAGTTTGACTCGCCATGCAAGCTCCTCTACGACAAAAAGGCAAATCAGGAGGCACGTGAGGACAGTGTGGATCTCCTCGAGGAGGCCCGCGAGCTGGCGCTGTCCAGATCGTCACTGTACCAGCAGCGCCTACATCACTACCATTCAATCCGGATCCGCCCTGTCGCATTCCGCGAAGGCGATCTGGTTCTCCGGCTGGTGCAGGACATGAAGGGCATGCACAAGCTATCGCCGCCTTGGGAGGACCCCTTCATCATCATCCGAGCACTGCGCAACAATTCCTACTACCTCATCGATGTGCAGCAGCCGCGCAGGAACAAGATGGACAAGTCGGACGAGGAGACGGAACGCCCCTGGAACGCAGCACTACTCTGTCCAATTTACACCTAGTCAGCTGACAGTGTATGTATCCCACGAACTCTATGAATGAAAAATGCGGAACCCCGAGAGATACTCGGGGGCTCCTTGCCAGAAATTTGTGTATGTTCTTTTTTCGGTTAAGTTTTTCTAGCTCCGGTCACCCCTACCCGGGGGCTCGCCGGCTGGCCCGACCTGGTAATTCTGTAAACCGGCTGAGTAGTGTGTGATGATGTCAGAGGCACGCTCTTTGTCTTAGCTACAGACTGCAACCCGGCTGTCTGGCTAGCAAGAGCAAAAGGCCGAGGCATCCCACATGAAAACGGCGAAAGACGCGATAGATTGGGCGTTCCAGCCTCGCCCTAGTTTGAGATTATCCGGCTACCAAGCCTCAAGTACCGTGCGCAATGTACTGTCAGCTCCCTTCGATTCCGGCTGCAGACAGCAACCCGGCTGCCCGACAAGAACGTAGCGTAAATAGCAGAGTGCACGGGAAAGCGACTAAGTGTCCAGAGAAGCGCAAGCTAGTTTTTCGAAAAATCGAAGCTATCTTCCGGATTAAAATCAATGTCTTAACCGGCTAATGTATTGAAAACAAATCTATATGTATGTTTGTTTTGTATGACTACGTCGAGTCGGTCATCGAAAGAAAAGAAGATTCGAAGCCCTTGCCTTCATCAAGCGCTCCGAATCTCGGGGGCTACACCCACTGGGTGCGCTCGTGTGCCCCTAGTGGAATCATGTAGTTCCGACGGATATTTGGAGCCCAGGTGAGGGCAAGGGCAGGAAAGAAAGAGGAAGATTCGAAGCACCTGGCTTCGCTAGCTACTCCGAATCTCGGGGGCTACACCCAGTGGGTGCGCTGGCGCGCCCCAACTGGAGGTGAAGTTAGGTGAAGTTCCCCCAACTAAAGATGTTCAGCCAGGAGAAGATATTCAGATAAGTGTAACCGACAAACGATAAAAGCATGAAAGATCACAAGGAAAATAGGAGCAAACAAACATCACGATTAAACAAGAGAGTTGAAGCTCCCATAAGGTTCAACCAGCATAATAGATAGCCGGCGCAAACAAACCAGTTTAACAAGACAAAGTAAATACAATTTCACCCGGCATCCCGGGGATCAAGACTAGGTGGTAGGACCCTTGCCGTGAGGTTGGTTTGGGCCGGAGGCGGCTTCAGGAGGCAGAGGAGGCGCGCTGGCAGATCCGGCTGCGACATCTCTACCAGTCGGCTGTGACAAGGCTTCGGCTCCCGCATCCGACGTCCCGACGGACTCCGAGTCGGTGATGACCTCGTCGATGTCGGTGTAGCCGATGATCTTAATGGCACAAGCATAGAGCTCGGGATGGACTTGACGAATGGTGGTAAGGTTGGCACCGACACGGAAGCCTCCGTCGATCTTCTCGATGCGGGTGTCCTTGTAGCAAGAAAGCATCAAAGCCAGCGCCATCTCTGCTCCAACTCGTGCCGCTAGATCCCTCAGCCGCTCGATGACAACCGGCACCTCCGTTACCTTGGCTGCCAGCTAGGCGATCGTCTCTAGCATCGTGGCATCCAGCCACAGGAAATCAAAGACCACGTGAGCCGCTTTGCGCAGCTCAACGGCCTCCTCGCAAAGAAGGACGACTAGCTCCTAGGCAGTGGGCTGCTCCCCCGGCCAGTTCTCCTGCAGCCGGTTGTACGCCAGCAAGTCTACGCTGGGATAAAATGCTATCTGAAGAAAGAAGGTCAGGTCCGGACAGAAAAAGCTTGTTGTAAAATACTTACCCTTGGCAGTGTGCCCGATCTGCATCAACTCCTCGAGCAGAGCCTTCTCCCGGACCGCCATCCGTTTAACCTCCTTCTCCTGGTCCTTGTTCTGGGTGCCGAGGAGGTCAAAGGCCTAGGCCCGGATGGCGAGGGCAGAGTCGTGCTCCTTAAGGGTAGCCTCCAGCGCATCTATCTTGGAGTGCTACTCCTTATTCTGCAACCGGAGGGTAGAGTTGGACTTGGCCAGATGGTCGTTCGCCCTTTTCAGACGATCGATCTCCCGCTGAGCGCACACCATGATAGTTGCAAGAAGCCGACTATCAGTAAAAAAATGGAGAGGAAGAGGAAAGGATCCGGCTACTAGAACTGAGTGAAAATACTTACTCTGGGAGGTGCCGTTGGCGACGGCCAACTTCTGCTCCAAGGTCCGGTTTCCCCTGGCCGCGACCTCCAGCAGCCGGTGATGGAGATATTCCCTAGAGGCAAATAATAAATAGGTTTTTATTGTCATATCTCAGTGAGTTCATAATAGTTTCATACTGTGCTATAATTGTATTAATATGAAATGTTAATACATGTGTGGTTTGTAAATAAACCGTGTCTCTAGTTACCTCTAGGGAACTAGTTCATTGGTCATGAGGATGATCTAGGGTTTCGAGATCATGGGCATTTATGCCAATTGACAATGAGGTCACGTCATTAGTTGAATGATGTGATAGACAAACAACCCAACCAGTTGTATCTTAATGAGATCTAGTTACAAAGTTCACCATTAATAATAAACTAAGGAAACCTCGCAACCTGATCCTTAGACTGTGAGGTAATGCAAATCACCGTTCTGGAGGGAGCTTAGATGGTTATCAAGTATCACTCCGTGACTGGGTGATCGAAAAGGTGCAACTCAGGTTCCCAATGGGGCGCGTAGAGGAGTACATATCAAGACTAGGATTTGCCCATCCATGTAACGGACAGATACATTAGTGGCCATCTCGGTGACGTTGCATTAACGAACCTTGCAAGCGTGTGACTAGGTCACGGAATGCAACGACACGGAAACGAGAAAACAAGTTCATCGGTAACGAGATCGAACGAAGGTATGGAGATACCATAGATCAAATCTCGGGTGAACTAGGTATCAAGTGGAAAAGGGAATGGGAAATGACTATTTACGGTTCAAACGACATTGTCATCGTGGAATGTACAGGGGCCATTATGGGCATCCCGGTCCCGCTATTGATCATTGATGGAGATCATGTCTGTGCCATTCCCGAGCCGTGGGGAAATACGCTTAAGGATACAATGAGCTAGAGATCCTCTGTAAGATGGAATCACCACATGAAAGAGAAAAGGAAACCGGAAAAGTTCCGTGAGAGAAACGGAATCATTCCGGGAAAGGTCTGAAGTCATTCGAAAGAAATCAAAAGGGAACCGAAAGGTGTTTCAGGTCAAATTGGATTTTGTAATATGTATTTACATATTAATTAATGTAATTAATATTAAATATAATATTAAAATCTAATTTGAAGGGGTATTCCACTAATGGGCCAAACTTCCTAGGGAAAAAGGGCCCATGAGGGAAAACCGAAGGAGGGAAGGGCCAAGGGCCAATGGTCCAAGGCCTAGCCGCCTCAAGGGGGCCCACCTGGCCAGCCTAGGGCTGTGCGCGGGGTGGGGCCCACCCCTGGCTGGCCGGCCCATGGTGCCCTATGGGCTCATGCGCCTCCCCCTCTCCCTTGAATAGTCCCACATGGGAAACCCAAAGGGGAGGGCACACCCCCTCCTCCTATATAAAGGGGTGCCGATGGGTGGGATTAGACACACCAATATTTGGAGAAGTACTTTGGTTGACTTTCTCCTTCCCTCTCTCTCTCTCTCTCATATCCATGCGTTGGTACGGTCCCAAGTAAGGACTGTCCATGCAAGAGACACCACACCTGCAGCACGCCGTTGCATTACAGGGATTCCAAGCCAGAGATCTACTTTCAAACTATCGGCAGGGATCAAGGAGTCGGAGGTCATCATCATACACCGTATGTGTATGAAACCACGAGGGGCCTCACTTGAGGCACCTTGGATGTCCTGAGCTGGAGATGCTACATGATGAAGAAGGAGCAAGGGGTGACCTGCGAGGAGCATCGCGACCTTGAGGTCGGCTACGAGTTTGACTACTTCAACCATGTTCCCCTCAAAATGTTAACCGTGTATGGTCTACAAGGGTATGTATTCTATACGCTTCGGCCGTTACCGCATTACTACATAGATAGATCTTGGCAGTATTAGGCAGTTGCAATGTAGGAAATTTTTGTTTTCTGCTACAGAACCTTTCAGTGGTATCAGAGCCGATCTATGAGTAGGAGTGTTGTACGGCCAGTACGCACAAGTTTTGTACGGCCAGTACGCACAATTTTTGTTTGATGAAGCGGCCCGGACCGACCTTACGCGTATTCGTACTTGAGACTAGTTCCACGCTCGACATACGGCTTATTCCGTATAAGTGGTTAGTGGGTGTCTGTCTCTCATTCAATAGTTGATATAGCATTTAAAACGGAGGGCTCCGAAAGGGGTGTAGTAGAGACAAATGTTGGATCCATGTTGTGGTTGGAAAGTTCGTAGTTTAGAAACAGTTCTATTGTGAAAGCCCTAACAACCATGTAAAACTTTATTTTGCAGGAGGGCTTGTGTTATGATATGGCATTAGTCGTTACAAAGGTAAAGTAGTTTAATTTTATGTTACTAAGTAGTATAGTAATAGTCATCATTCCGATGGACGACCCGGTGGTGGTGTCATGGACTTGGCGTCAAACCAAAGATGGAGATCATGCCAGAGCGCACGATGGAGATCAAGGCGCAAGGAGAAGGACCATATCATATCACAAATTTACATGTGATGTTGATACCTGTTTTATATCTTATTATGTGCTAGTATTAGATACTCAACGGTAGCAAATAAGATAATCCCTATATAATTCTAATGATAGTGTTCCCCTTGTGTGTGCACCACCAAGAAAGTTTTGCGTTATGAAGCCGGCAGTGACAATCGGGGGCTAGACATATCTACATTCGCATACAGTGGGTGTAAGCCATGTTGCACAACGAATACACACAAGTTAGATTTGGCGAGCCTAGCATGTGTAGACATGACCTCGTGTAACTACCTCGGTGAATTACGCTCCTAGTTACAAGCCTGGATGAGCGGAAATGGTTAAAATAGTACGGTGGGGCCCAAATGCCACTCACAGGTAGACCTTTCGGCCGTCCTAACCATTTCCAAACATCGGGACAAGAACGGGCGGCGTGTAATCGGCGAAGGGATCAACTACATACACAAATGAGTATGTATGCAAGCCACCATACAACAGTCCTCAGAGCCATTCCATCTAAAAGAAATAGAAAATATTGCAACGCCATACGGCAAGATCCAAATATCCTAGATAGATATAATAGTTTAGGATATCTCCTCATACATCAAACAACAGAGTATCAGGCGGAAGCGGAAAACAAGATCCGAGTACGGATAAGAAGCAAATCGGCATAAGATGCCCCATAAATAAACACATCCGCCCAGATCTCACGGATCCCGTTCCGGAATCTCTACACGAATGATCGTTGCCAACATCGTCCGTCTCCTCCACCCGGTATCCATCTTGCGAGTTTACTGTTCATCTGAATCAAACAATTTATCGTGTGAGACCCTAGGGTACTCAACAAGTCTTTATGCCTCTAAAGGGACACAACAGGGTGACACAATTGCAGCAAGAGATAATCCCTAACAATTCTATAGATACTCGCTAACCATCCGCCTAACCAAAGATGAGCGGATGTCCGTGAATTAATAACAAATTATAACAGTAAAATTAACAGATCCATCCTCCTCGCTAAACACCAGCGAAAGCGGACGAACAACCCCATCCGTTGGCAGTTTATTATCCATTCCATGAGAATTGCACTATTTACTAGTCGGTACTTAGTCGGGTTAAAAGCGGTACTTTAGTTATACTTGTCTATGATCGAAACTATGCTCCAAGTCGTCCATAACGCGGACACGGCTTTGAGAAAGTTTTACCTGCGAGGGTGCACAAATAACACACACACTCGATCAACCTCGGAAAACCAAATCAAAACCCAACGAGGCATTCACGACAAAGCGATCACAAGATTCAGAAATATTTCGAGGCCACCCCATTAAGCTACCATAGCGAAGTTGGCCAGCTCGAGACGGACTCAAGGTTTGCGTCGATGGCTGTAAGCTTTTGGGAACCGAAAGTGTGGTGGGCTGTCGATACCCATGAAAACACTCCGCTTACCTAAGCAGTCTGGTGCTCCTCGCACAATCTTAGATAAAGCGGTAAAGCATGGCATAAAGTACAGAATAGTAATAAAGCCCCAAACTACTTTGTGGCCCCAAGAAATAAGAATGAATAAAGCTACAGCTCAGGGGTCCATAGGCCTCCGGATGTGGATAGCCTTGAATATTCAAGGAGCAGGAATCAAGTACTCGGGGTCCCTCTGGGACACAAGTGAGCATGAAAACCAAATAACAAATGTTGCTCACCGGTGCCACTTTCATTAGTTATCCCATTACTACTCAGGTTAAGTTGTTTAGGTACCTCGTTATCCGTCAGACACTCACATACCCTACACATGCTGTTCTACGACCCGCATGGCTCAATCAACTCCTGTAGTAATGGCTCATGGGATGGAGGAACAAGCTTCGGTGGGGTTTAAAAGTAAAGGCTATGCAGTACTTGGGATTCAGTTTAATGCAATCGCGACTCAATGATGCAAGAATAAGATAGAGTCAATAGGTTCTATATGTATGCAAGCATGTGGTAGTGCTTGCCTGGCAGCTCGGTTGAAGCGAGGGATGGATCTGGGTAGTGCTCCTGGGATTCTTGATATATCCCCTGCTCAGCGTCTATTCGAAGAAGAACCAAACAAACAAGGGCCAAGATAAATAAAGTGCACAAGCATATGCATTAAAATGCGACAAGCAAACAATCGTGCCATGATGAATGATGCACAATTTGCATGGCAATAATGTAGCATGGCATGGGTGAGGTGTGGGGTACAAGAATAAACATTTTATGGGGTTTTAATCATATTTTATCCTCAATTAAGTTGCTGTATACTTTATGTTTATATGATGCATGCTGCAATTCAAAACAAGGATTATTTTAGACAAAAAGGTCTCGTCGAGCTGATCATTTTAGACATATTATTTGTCAAATTTGGAGTTATCAAACAAAAGTTATTAATTAATTAAGGCCAAGGGCATTTTGTTGTAATTTTAATCACCTTGAAAATAAAGTGCCCCAAAATATATTTTGAAGGGCATATTTGAATTCATCACATTTTTCTGATTTCAAAACATATATTACATGTTTAATTTGGAGTTGTATTTGAAAAGTTATTTGAAAACAGATTTAAATTTGAATTTAAAACCAATTTAAAAAAATTGAATTAAAACAGTAATACAGAAATTCTTTTGTCACCCGGTCTAGACCTAGCCACAGACAGTGACAAGTGGGGCCAGGCTGACTTGGCAAAACAGCCTTGAAAAGGGTTTTCTCACTGACTTTATCTAGCCACAACAAATGGCCAGGTGGGGTCGGAGTACCTTGGACCCACCTTGAAGCGCGCCAGCCGGGCATGACAGCAGATCCGAGGGAGGCCTTGGGCTGAGGCTGGACCTATTCGTAAGCCAGGGTGGCCAGCCAGGTGGGGCCTCTAGGGGAGTTAGGGTTAAAAAGCTAGGGGGTTACGCAAAAAGCGCGTGACCTTGTGCTTCTTCTCGATCTCGGCGGGTGGTGCAGCAAGCGAGCCTTGCTGTGAGGCTCGAACCAGTCGGCTGGCGTGCGTCTGCGGGCATAACCAGCCTTGTGGCTTAGGCTTGGCGTTAGGTAGGGGCTAGGCGACCAATTGAGGATACTGGCGCGTGTGGCGTGAACACCGGCCTGCCGTAGCCTTGAGCTCGTTCATGAAAAGACCCGCGGATCTAAGCGGCGATGGCGGCCGGAACATGTCGGAGAGGTCAGGCGCTCACCGGGAGTGGGTCGGTGGGGTCGGATCGTCTTGGAGGCGCGAGGAAGCAGCGAGGCGCAGACGGAGTTAGGGTTTGGCTCGGTGTCGATGGCGTGCGTGCGGTGATCTGAGCCTCCTCCTCCTCATTGGCGGTGCAGGCGTCGCGAGGACAGGTCCTTGGTCTTCCTCGACACCCAGAGCACCTACCGGCTCCAAGAGGGGAGCAGTGGAGACCGGGTGGCGATGGGGTAGGTGGGCGGTGGAGAAGAGAGGGAGAGGGCAAGGCCACAGGCGGATCTGGGAGGCGGAGGGCTGTGAGGTGGTGGTAGATAGCGGAGGAGAGGGAGGGTGCCGTGGGGAGTGGGGTAGATAAAGGTGGCTTGCCACTTTTCCCTCCTCTCCTTCACGTGCTCGGGCTGGAGCTCGGTGCAGGTGCAGTCCCGAGCGAGGCGAGGCGGGTTGGCGGAGTTGATTGGGAGGCTCGGGCTGGGGGGCCCTCATGGCGGGGAGAGAAGAGAGGAGGGTGGCATGGAGCTAGGGTTGGAGTAGGAGTAGTGGCTCGGGTTAGGGCTTGGGGTGGTTGGTAGCTAGGTGGGGCCGGGGTGGCAGTGGGGCCGACAAGGTGAGGCTCGGCATGGTGAGACTAAGGGGAGGTTAGGGTTTGGTTTGGGAGAGAGGAGTTAGAGAGAGGTTAGGGTTAGATGGAAGAGAGAGGGGTTTAGGGTTTGGGGTAGATCATGGTGGTAGGGTTTAGAGTTAGAAGAGGGGAAAAATCCACTTGTTAGCATGGAGATGCCCATGTGATTTAAATCCACACAAAAATGAAATAACCTCAAACAAACTCACATGAATGGGTAAGGGAGGAGGGGATGGTGATGTTGCATGGGGCATGCATGAATGTGAATGGCCACTTCTATTAGTTGTAAAAACAACTATAGTACATATGGGAACTCATTACATGCATGCACATCACTATTGATAAAATCCCAACCCACTAGATACAAGCTTGATGAATATATGGGAATGGTAGAATCAAGCATAGTTGAATATATAGGCCATGCTAGTGTGTATATTCCCCTAAAAGATTATTTGGCCACAATTATATTTAAACAAGCTCAATTAGCCAAAACAACCATATGGAAGGTAAAAGGAAGATTCTACTCACATGACATTCAAAGATGGCCATGAGGCTCCACATAATTAATGTTGTGAAAACAACATACATCCTATATGGAACATGTAGACATAGAATGGATCCACACCAACACATATGAGCTAGATTTAAGTAGCAAAAGAAAAGCAATGGCTCATATATGACAAGTTTTGCAAGGTGTAGTGGTCGCACCATTCCGTTCTTCATCATCTTGGGAACGCAAGGATCACCTTCGTTCCGAACACCCGCCTCTTTTGTCTTGTTCCCAAGATGATGAAGAACGGAATGGTGCATACTTTCTGGGCCATCCATGTGTCCGCCATGTAGGGCCCCCCATCCAAGGCCTCCCCATGGCCACCACCTGAGCCTGCCTGCTGGACAGACCAGCTCAGCCGGCACACGTGAAGGAGGAGCAAAGTGGCAACCACCTTTATCTCTCCCCAGCACCCTCCCTCTCTATCTACCACCACCTCCGCTCTCCTGCTCCCTCCAGGATCCCAGGCCTCTCCCTCTCTTCTCCACCTCCACCTGCCCCATGTGTCATCGCATTCCCACGTTCCCCTCTTGCAGTGGCGAGTGCTCTGGAGTGTCGAGGAGACCAGGACCAGCCTGTGGCTGCCCGTGCCAGCCCGGTGAGGAGAGGCACATGCTATAGCTGCAGCCGTCGCCGACTGCTTAGAGGCAAAACCCTAACTCCGGTGCTGCGTCCCTGCACGTTCCCTCACGCTCCAGCGATCCATTACCAGTCCCTCCCAGTGGCGCCTGACCTCCTAGAAGCCTCCTCCGCCCGCCATAAATCGCCCTAAATCCGCCGATCTTTTCGCGATGGGTAATGCTCAAAAGTGTCTGTTGATGTCTACGCCCACGCGCAAGCAATATCCTCGATTAACTAGCCTACACAGCGCCAAACGGCGCTGGTTATGCCTTTCCGTTATGCCGCGGCCACGCCGGTTGATGACACGGAACTGACCCGAGGCGGCGCTCTGCCCCCATGTGTGCACCGATATCGTCGAAGCACGGTCTTGTGAAAGCCGCAGTGCACGCGCGCTTTTGCGGGGAACCCCCCTAAGCGCAACCCCTAACCCGCGCTCCTAGAGCCCGTCCAGTCACCTGGCGTTTTTCACGCGCTCCCTCTATTTTTCCTCGTGTGCAGCCGCTCCCTCGGATCACGTGTCACGCCCGGTACATGCAGCGTGTCATCATTCGTGTACTCGAACCCAAATTTGCATTTACTTGCAATAGCTGGGTCAAAGGCTGTGATGAGAAAACCGCTTTTCTGACTGTTTTGTATGCAGACTGGCCCCACTTGTCACTGTCATGGCTAAGTCTGGGCGGAGTGACAAAAGAATTTACCTATTACTGTTTTTTAATTCAAATTTTTAAAATTAGTTTCTGTTCCAATTTAATCTGTTTTCCAAATAACTTTTCAAATACAACTCCCAAATTAGGCATGCCTTAATACCTACCTTTTAAAATCAAAAAAATATGATGAATTCAAATATGCCCTTCAAAAATATATATTTTAGAGGCACTAATAACTTTTTGTTTTAAAATTTAACAAAATGCCCTTAGCCTTAATTATTAATAACTTTTGTTTGATATCCAAAATTTGACAAATAATACTTCTAAAACTTGTTCATTATGACATATAAACATAAAGTATGCATTCCCTTGTTTGAGAATTGCAGCATGCATCCTTATAAACATAATGCAGCAACTTAATTGAGGATAAATGATTAAAACCCCCATAAAATGTTTATTCTTGTACCTCACCCATGCCATGCACATTATTGCCATGCAAATTGCATGCATCGTCATGTCTGCTTGATTGTTTGCTTGTGGCATTTTTTATTATGTGTGCACTTTATTTATCTTGGCCTTGTTTGTTGGTCCTTCTTGAATAGAGCTATTTGGCAACCATCATATCAAAGAATCCCGAGGAGCACTACCGGATCCATCCCTCGCTTCAACGAATGCCAGGCAAGCTACTACATAACGCATACATATAGAACCTATTGCCTCTATCTTATTCTTGCATCATTGAGTCGCTCCCGCGCATTAAGTGAATCCCGTCTTTGCCTGCTTTACTTTAAACCCAAACTTGTTGTGAAGGTATGTGGCCATTACTAGGAGTTGATTGAGCCATGCGAATTAAATAGAACGTGTGGGATAAGTGTGAGTGTCGACGGATAACAGTACCTAAACAACAACACGAGTGGTCATGGATAACTAATGAAAGTGGCTGTGGTATCATCCTGTTTATTTGGTTTTTCTATCTCACTTGTGTCCGTGGGACCCCGATGTGATTCTGTTCCTTGAATATTGGCGCTATCACATCCAGGAGCACAGACCACTGAGCGAACTTGATTCATTATTATTTCTTTCCTTGCTTTAGTAGTTTGATGCTTTATTACTGCTACGTACTTCTGCTGCTTTCTTTATCTAAGATTTAGCCGAAATTTTTGTCTTTATTTAGGTAAGCGAGTGCTGCAGTATCGATAAACCCGATCACACTTTCGGGTTCCAGTCGGGTAACCCAATATGAGTAGTCTGGGTAGAAGCTATTAACCGTTGCGGGTAGCAATAGAGTGGCCTGAAATATTTGAATCTTTGGGTAACGTAAACCGATACCTCGATGGGTTTCAATTTAGTTTCACGGTTGTTCGAGTAATTATGTTGCTATTGTGCACCTAACGGTAAAACTTTCTGGCCCAGTATCATGATTATGAGCTTGAGCAGTTTCTACGATCATAGGCCGTATAACTAAAGTATAAACTTTTAACCGAGGACTTGTGTATGGTGCATACATACTCATTTGTGTATGTTTTGATGGCCGGCAGTGGCAGGTCCTTTTACAAACCTGAACCCTTTCTTTGACCTTAAAATGGAGGATATGTTGCATGTTTGGGATGGCCCTCCTCCACCTCTCAGGACCTTATTGTTTGCAGATGTAGTTGGTGTTGGGGTTCCCTTCCCCTCTAGATGGGCCAATCACTTATCTCTTCTTTCTGAATGATTCTCTCTTTGTCTCCTTTCTTGGGCTCATATCCTAGCCCGAATCTCTCATCAGCAGAAGGAGTTCCAGGCGAATATTCGTTGCAAGTTCTTGCCCAATCCCTTGCCTTTCTGATATGGGCTGTTCAGCATAAATCTTGCTACCATCTTGAAGCTTGAGACATCTTTGGGCATAGTGGAACCCTCGAAACAGAATTAGCATTCCAAATTTGAGTGGTGGAAGGAAGTCCCAATAGCTTCTTTAGCGGCTTCAATATACGGAATGATCCAGTAGATAGAACAAAGTTTCTTTTTGAGTTACCACATGGCCCTCAACAGCATACTTGACTCTTTGATGCAGAGAAGGCAGGCGGCACCAGACGTGTGAATCCAAGGCCTTCCAAGCAGCATACTATAAGCCGGGCATGAGTCTATTCTGTGACCATACATTCGCAATGGAAGCAGATGGATGAAATCCTCATACTCAATCCTTAGACTTGACTAGAGGAATCTCACTATCGGGAACCCCTAATGGATTGGGTGCACTAAATCATGAGGGCCATTGCAGTTAGGATTGCAGCCATAAGCGTTGCCGTGGCGCTAGAGCCTGCCGGGAGAAAAGAAAGTCTCATGGGTCTCTCCGACTCTGATTAGTGACATAGAGAAGAAGAAGATTTTTCCATTTTAGCAGATAAGATAGCAGAAGACATTTTCTCCATTCCTGCTTGAGTGCTTTCCTAAATATAAACAGGATCAATAGAATATCACATGCGCCATTACTATGCCTCACGTTCTAGTTCTAAACGCAAGGAACTTGCACATATTAGTATAAGAATAGGAAAGGACACAGGAGCGATAGATCCGCTCATCCCGGCTTCAATCCTAGTTCAGTTGCCACGGGAACCTTAGCGCCGCGTGTGTGTTGTCCTCCAAGAAAAATAATGTGGCATAGAAAGAGTGACCAAGCTCAATCCAAAACATGAAAGCGGAATCTCGACTGTCTCATGAACGAAGGGTCTCAAGCAGTGTGTTCATGGTCACTCCAAACATAGGATTTTCGGCATATACTCTTCCAGAGTAGCTTTCCCTTTCCGTGCGCAGAGGGGATAGATTAAGTATTCATCTGCTGGTAGAAGGCTTGAAGGTTTAGCGTAACCCAGAATAACCTGTTGGAGGAATAACTTGTTAGGTGCCTAGCCTTTAATGCTTGCAAAGTCGCTAGGCGGGGTGATAAGATGAAAAAGGTAGTTATATGCATCTCAATAGGCCTACTTGCCTTAAAACTAGACCCCACGGGAAAAGCCCACTCCGTCCGTAAGACAAACTCAAGGAGGCTGACTTGACCAGAAGCCGTCTTGTAATAGTAAAAGCAACCTATCGCTACTGGGTCACCACTCCTTCCAGAGTAGCCCACAACCCATGATATGATATTCTGATATATGGCTAGACTATCTAGGGCTCCAGCTATACCTATATATAACTACCAACTGGGACAAACTTCGCCCTACGCGGAGTATATAATCGGCTACCGTATATTTAGCCCTTGGCATATGACATATAAATGATATTGAACAAACCTAGAAAGACTCTGGAGGCGGATGCGCCGCCACTGCTTTAAACAACCGCTTATGTTCTTCGGCATCGCCTTTGCATAAAGGCGTGGTTCATCCTCTAAGATAGAAAACACCACAACTTTCCGGGGTCAAGTGCAGGTAAAAAGACATCCTTCGTTACCGCGCTGAAACAACAACAATTCCTGCTAAAAAAATCTGCTTTCCTATCAAGTAACGCCTTCTCCACTTGACTCCACTGGTCAAGAACTCTGGAGCTTCATCCGAGATCCTTCCCAAATGAACATCCTAGCCCAGTAACAATATCTTATCTCTTCCCAGCCTAGAAAATAGACAAAATTGCTAAATATCAATTGATGAAGACGATTTTCCTCATGTTTCTATCGTTGTGCTGTTCTGCCCACAGCTTATCGATAATGAATTCCTTTCATTTCCTAGATCTCTTGTTTTTAGAAAACGAAAAGCAAGTAGAAAAGATAGGTGTAAAGCCTCCAATTCTCCTTTCGAGAACTTAAATGCAAAGATAAGGCGAAAAGCCTTTGCTTCTTCTTTCGATTGGATAGAAGCTCATACTCGACTTCAACAACAGGTTTGGTGCTGATGTGTCCAAATCCCATGCTCCTACTAAGGTTGATTGATGTGTCAAAGACTAATGCTCCTTCTAAGGTTGATAAAGGTAAAGCAGTGGCCCAAGAACCCACTACATCTAAGCCCAAGTCCAAACAAAACTAGACCCAAGAATGCTGGAATGAGAATCCTTACCCGTGACGACCATGCATACTTTTCTGACCTATGTATGCCTTTCCTCGCCTACTTCGTTCTTGCTTTCCGTTTCCTACTATTTTCAAGTTTCAATTTCGAAAGAGAGACATAAAGTGTCAATTTACTTTCTTTTCATAAAGTCAATAAATAGTAGTAATTCTTGCTTTTGAAAAAGCATACGAAGACAGCCTGCACCAACATTTTCTTTTCGACATATGACATTGCAAAAAGCTGCAAAGGACATAGTTTCGTCGATTCACCGGCACGAATAGCATTTCCTACATCCCCAGCATGGAGTTCCAGACTCCTTGATCAAGATGACACATTCCTGGTACGACAAACAAGGAAGCTAGCTTTTCTAGCGTTGGCAGGCAAATGTAAGTAAGCTAAAACATGGCAGTCTGAAGACTTGTCTGAAAGCTGAGTTCTTCAAAAGGATTGATTTGCTAGTCTCGGTCAGTTGAATCAAAAATGAACAGAGATTTGATTTATGCGTAGATTAGTGTTCTCCTCCGGGCCAGTGTTGAGACTTTGAGGCATAGCCCAGGTGTTTTTAGCGGCGAAAGGTAGTTCCGTCGGGAAAGAAGAATATCTCGTCATACCAACTATATGCTTTGTTCATGTCTGCCATTTCGTTTATCATAGAGGCGCCAGCAGCGTGTCAAGAAAGAGGCAAGGCTTTCCATAAGTCAGAAAGAAACCTTCTTACTAGCAGGTTGTCCTTTCTTCGCCTATTCATTCTATCTAAGACCGGATTCGTTGGCGCAAGAGTGCTCGATCAGTGACCTCCTACGCACTGCCGGCTTTGGGCATACTAGCTCGCTGCGGAAGAGAATGCAGATAAATAAGGTGAATGTAACGTAGGGCATAACACATAGAAAAGCCCTTTTTATCCAAGGTATGATTGTTTTCCTATTGCCTTGTCTTTCTGCTATCTTGAAATAGCTGTTATTGTCTTCCTGGTCAGCTTTCGACGAGTGACTCTTGGTTGCGGGGCCAGGGGGGACCTACTATCTACTTAACCGCTAGGCAAAGACGGAGGACCAGTCTCTTTCTTTCAGCTTTGAACGGAAGCCCTTTTTTCGGTAATATCCCTGCTGGATAAATAAAAAGTCCTGGTTTAAGAAAACTAGAGGAGCTGGAAATAGGATTTCTGATCTAGGAATTACTGGTTTCTGAGGGAAGGAAACTTTAGGTTAAGAAATCAAAGCCAAGCTGGTACAAACATTTCCCATAGTGGTTATGGTTGCTAATGGTCAGAACATAATCGAAAGCGATGTATCGGAGGGTACCGGAAGGTGCAAGGAGTGGAATTGGAAGCTAAACCGAGGCTGTTGCCACTGGTTGCCTATGACATGGTGCTAGGAATGGATTGGTTGAATACTCATTTGGGGAACATGAAGGTGAATTGGAAGGAGAAATACATGTCTTTAGGGAAGGTTCATTGGTAGAAATCAACTGAAACGAGGTTGAAAGCTTTTCCCGTTGTCCGCTTTGCCTTCGTACGACTTTCCTTGTGAAAATGGGCTTTTTCAAAATCAAACTAGTTGTTTACTCATTGTGGCAAAACAAAACTCTCTTATTTTCCTTCGAGATGAATACAAATTTGATAGAGGTGGGGCATTTGGAATGAGTGGATTCTATACACAAGGTCCCTCCTCTCTTTTGACCAGTCCTTGGCTTCTTTGTTTGATGATTTAGATAGCTAAAATATAGCCCGGCTAGATAACAAAACAATGAAATAGCACGCCACTGTGGTGAGAAATCTTTAAGATGAAATCTTACTGATTCGACTCGTGGACCTTTGGAAAAGAGTAGTGGCCTTCTAACAAAGGTGAAAACAACCTTAAAATACCTTATTGAGGGAATGCTATGATAGCAGCTTACAAAACTTCTTTTGCTCAATCAATTCTTAGCTCCAGGACTGGCTTAGGTAGTCTTTGTGTACAATCTCTCGTCGAACTACCCTAACTCGGGTTCTAGCACGCTAAAAGCATTGATAGAATCGTACCACGATTGCTTTCCTTAGTCTTGAACGCCCCACTCGTGCCAGCTCGAATTATACAACCTAGCCACGCACCAAACCTTAGTACGCGCCGCGCCATTACTCTCCTATTCCAGTGGGAATTATGATAGCTGGGCCATACCAACTAATTATCCCTCGGCCCGATCATCCAATTAGCGTTCCAGCTGCCTTGTAAGAAAATCTTCCACTTGGATAGTTGATAGAGCACAGCTGTCAACCAGCTTTGTCGTGTTCTTCCTTCTTGTTCCGATCCTATTTCCGTGAATAACAAGGATTTCTCTATCATTTCATTCGGGACCCTTGCTTTCCATTTGAATTCGAAGGGGACCTTTAATATGCATACTTCTTTTTGTACAACTTTGCTCTATTGGAGCCTTTGCAATAATCAAGTGGATTATTATAGAGAGCTCGCAGACGATGTTCCCTTCCTTCTATATTACCCGCACTCTGAGCCGTGTGACATTCTATCCGAAATGCATGCATCTAACATTAGTCCATGACCCCGTGTGTGTTTCCCAATTGCTCATCCAAACCATCATTTTGATCTTCACAATTAGAATAGCGAACTTCACCGAACCAACCCTTCTTTTTCGAGTCTTGTCTAGTTACTTTCCAAAGAGGATGCCCACTTTAAAAAGGGAAAAGGCAAGGCTTGATCTTATCCACCCGCCTCAGCAGCCCCTTTTCCTCTAATCCAGTACTAAGCGCTATCGAATTGACATAGAGAAACATGGAGAGATAAATCAAGTCCCGGCAGTCCAGTCTTTTCTTCTACCAGCTCTAGTGCTAGCTTTCTCCGATCTCTCTGTAGACTGCATTAAATAGGGGTAGGTACCATATTCATAATACTATCAGGTGATCCCTGCTTAGAGACATGACTGCGAGCTGTTTGTTACATGATTGTCACCGAGCTTGATGCTGCTGGTCTTCCACCTCACCCATAATGTTGAGGAAACTTGACCTAAGCGGAAATGGATTGCGAAACCATTGATTCTTTCAAAACCGGTGTTTCTTACTCGAAAAAAGAAATGATAGGGTTTAGGTCGCTCTTACTTTCTTAGCGCTTACCGGATAGAAATTCGTATTTCTCTCCACTTACTAAATAGGGGGTGCGGAAGGGTTCAAAGATGGAATTCAGAATGATCTACGCAATTGCCATTCTTCTCTAATCACCACTTCTTCCTTCAATATCTCCTCCTGGCGCCAGCCAGTGAGACCTTTCGTTGCATCCTCCACCTACCTATCCCCCTTCCTGTTCAGGAACCAACTGGATCAAAGTGAGGCAAAACAACGTCTATCTCCTAGAAATAGTCTTTGTCGAGCTCAAGCTCAAGATAGTGAAGTTTTTCATATGGCTAGTGGTGAATTGATACTTTAACAGCCAAAAGTGCACCTGAAGTTGGAAAAGAATGCGCGATCTGTTTCATTCGGCTAGGGCTCTCAACCATTATTTTAGGTCAAGCGGAACCATGACTCCACTCGTTAGGTCTGGTGACCCTACAAATATTATATGTGAACCCGCGAGAAATGTGCTTCAGTGCTGCCGTGATTTAGAGAAGCTGCCGTGCCTACCCCACCCCAATTGGTCGTGCTTTTCCTGTTTCTTAAGCCACGCGAATTCATAGGTCTGCGTTTGCTCGGAGGAAGGTGTTTAGCCAGAGCGTTTCTCAGCTCAGACAAAGCTTCTCTTTACGTGAAGTGCCACGGTTCCTTTTCCCTCTTGACCCGGCTTTTCCTATTCTAACGGTAAAAACTTGTACTGGAACGGCAGCCCAGGGTTCGATCTTTGTTACCCCACTGATTGTGCGATCTTCTAGGCCGATATTGGCTTATGGAAAAGAAAACTCCTAAAAAAATTAGGAAGCAAATCCTGAGCTTCCATCAATTCAATTCCATTCCATGTGCCTGGGGTCCACTCTGTTATCAATAAATGAGTAGGCGCTTCAGACGGCGAAAGCATGAGGGCGGCAAGGATGAGTTGCGACTCAAGGAGCACGAAGGTAACAAGTACCATGTTGATGCATCATCGGAGTAGGAAAGGGAAAGCCCTCGAGCTCGCGCAGCTATCCCGCGTGCATTGGCTTAAGAAAGGAAGTCGGCACCTTAAATCCGGAATCGATTATGCGCCTCTTTTCCTCATTCAAAAAGAAAGGACTTGTGCGAGTCACTTTAAATGGCTTTTCACATCGATGATGCGTATTTCCAATGCTTTTGGAATTACAATAAAAAGATGAAATAGTTCACTCTGGCATATGAAATTGCAAGATCCGTTCATATTAGCTATCTACTGCCTGACTTTCCCCACTTACTCCATTTTTAGATTACATTCATGGAGAGAAAGGTAAGCGTGTAAACAAAGCTATCTTCTGCCGGAAGAGAGTTGCTTGCCTCTTGCTGCCACTAAACCCCAATGTGAAAGAAAAGCAAGGCGATCTACCGAACAAACATTTCCTTTCTTTTTAATAAGATAACATTGTCCAAATATTCCTGGGTTGTACCGATTGAATGATTTCGGCAAGCTAAATCCATTCGTTTGGGATCATTTTGATCTGGAATCCTGGAACAGAGATCTGATCCAAGGAAGGAATTTGATTATTCAACATGCCAACCAGATGGATGCGGCCCAGAGTTGAGTGAATTCCCTCTGGGTGAGCGCTATGGAGATAGGCCAGGATCAATTCAAATAACCGAGATCGACCATCTAAAGAGATATATAGCTCCCCGATATCTATATCTGCTTTCGGACGGCCAAACAAGCTTTTCTAAGGGCCCTTGTGTATAGAAATATGAAGCGTGCTAGTGCGCACTTCCTATTAACCAATTTGAAGATTGGTAAACAAAAGATAATAGGAGCCGAAGTCAATCCCTTAAAACACTCCTCCCGAGGGGACGTTATCGATTAAACGTTCCCTTGTTCTTGAACTCTTTTCAGGAGATAGGTCTACCGTTGCAAACTCATCTGCTTGTAAATTCATTGTGTAAAATAACTCGTAAATTCATTGTGCCAGAATTGATCACTGATCAGGTGTGATCAGTCTCATCCGTCTAAGAGACTGATCCGGTGCGATGAGTCTCATCCGTGTAATATTTGGGAATTCCTCTTCCAACTCGTCCCGGAATGGGCGTTATGGCAAAGAACAAGAAGAAAAAGACAGAAGGAATTTGTCCAATAGTAACAAATGGTGCCTCCACAGGTTCACATCCGATCCAACCTAGTAGTAAGCAATCCGCCAAAAGCAACCAAAATATTCCTTGGTGAATCGGTCGAAAACTTGAACTACGCACATACATTTCTTTAAAAAAAAAGCCAAAGAGATATAAAAACTGGTGCTATTATGCTACACCTCCCGCTTTGTCGTATACTGCGAAGAATGGCATGGATCGGTAGGAAATACCATTCCGGCACAATATGAGGCGGGGTGGGCATCGGATTAGCAGGTATATAATTGTCGGGATGCCCCAAAACATTAGGAGCAAAAAAAATCCAAATGGAAAAAAAGATAGCAAAAGCTACCCGACCTACAAGATCCTTTACATAAAAATAAGGGTAAGAAGCAATTTTATCCATCTCAGAATGTACACCCAATGGATTATTTGATCCATATTGATGCAATGCGGCCAGATGAAGAAGACTGGCGCCTACTAAAATAAGGGGGAGTAAATGACGGAGACTAAAAAAACGATTTAAGGTGGCATTGTCCACGGAGAAACCACCCCAAAGCCAAGTCACTATGGTATCTCCTACTACTGGTATGGCGCTAGCTAAGCTTGTAATTACTGTTGCTCCCCAAAAGCTCATCTGACCCCAAGGTGGTACGTATCCTATAAAAGCTGTCACAATCATTAATAGGAATATGACAACTCCGAGACACCGAACAAATTCCCTAGGACTGCTATAACTCGCATGATATAGACCACGAAAAATATGAAGGTGAACCACAATGAGAAACATACTTGCCCCATTAGCATGCATATAACGGAGCAACCAGCCCCCTTCAACATCTCTCATAATGTGTTCTACGCTGTTGAAAGCTAGATCCACATGAGGTGTGTGATGCATAGCTAAAAAAACGCCAGTCACTATCTGAATGACTAAACAAATACATGCTAACGAACCGAACCCCCACCAATAACTAAGATTGCTCGGGGTTGGATAATCTATTAAATGCTGGTTAAGTATGGAGTATATAGGTTGTTTAAGAAGAGAGAATTGTTGGTTCCTTATAGTCATTTCTCTTTTCTATCGTGACAACTCCTCTTCCCCCTTATTTACCCCCTTGCCTTGATGGAAATTGGCTTCGCTGCGCCCTGAATAAGAAAAAAGCTGCATGAGAAGATTCATCCCATTTTGGCGAGAGGGAGGCAGCGAATCACCTGGGCTACGGATTTGTCGGTTAGTTGATTCTCGAAATAAGGTCATTCGGAAAAAAACAGCCGGTTTCTTAAGGCTTCAAACGAAGGATTAATAAACCCATGAAATCCAAGTCTATTTTTTACCTTTCATGAAGAAGTTTTGCCTGCGTGCAAACTTTTCAAAAGAACGTCGATTTCCATCTCAACAAAGAAAGAACTCCAAATAAATGAAAGCAATATTGCTTGTTGTCCTATTACTCTTTTTGCCCGCCTTGTGTTGGAAAGGAGAGAATTTGAATAAAGTAACTCTAGGAAACTCTTATGGACGAGAGAGAGTCAATATGATATTGGCGTGGGTTCTACCAACGAAACGCAGAAGTTTTGGATTCATTCGGAACCCTCTCCGTATTAGTAAGCGGGTCCACGCCTTTGTAACCCAAGGACCGACGAACAGAAATTGAAACAACGCAACCGCACTATCTATTTACGATAATTTGATTGCTGACAACACGACAACATCACGCTTCTCTTTCTTATTCTTATTTATATAACTTTCACTTTACCGGGCCGGAAAAGTGACACCGTCACGTCTCAGGGTCGTATGCTTGGAACAAGAAGGGTCGTCGTACAATTTCGGCGATTACAAAAAAGAAGGAGGCGAGCTCCCTATCCCTCTTTGTCTTTCCACTTCCCTCGTTCAGGAACAAACACTTCGCCAAATTCTTTTGAGTCCCTGCCTGGTTTTTCCCCACTAACCAATTACGTTACAACCACTGAACAAACTTGGTTGACGAACATGGTTTATGCGCCGCTAATCTAGCGGCTTGTCGAGCATTTGACAAACTCACACCATCCATTTCAAATGGGATCTGTCCCGTGGACACACGAGCAATCCAACCCGTAGGATTTCCTTTTCCTCTTCCCATTCGAACTTGTGCGGGTTTCCCCGTAATAGGAAGATCTGCGAGAACTCTTACCCATATCTTACAATTTCTTAGGAATTGTCCGCTCATAGCACGATGGAATTGTCCGATTGTAGCCCGTCGCGCTGCTTCAATGGCTCGATATGAAAGACGACCAGCTCTACAACTTTTGGTGCCATATCTTCCAAAACCAAGTTGTGTACCATCCGGTTCGCGACCCCTACTACATCTACATTTAAAATATTTACTATATTTCGTACGTTTCGGATATAGCACGTCCCTTCTTATTTTGACTATATGAGATCCGCACTTTGACACCTGAAATTCCGTTACGAGTAGATACTTCCGCAGGAGCATAATCGATTTTCTGGTTAAATACATTACAAGATGTTTTTCCATACTTTCCGCATTCAGTTCTAGCTATTTCCGCACCCCCTAATCGACCAGAACAACAAATACGTATCCCCTCCACCCCTTTTGGCATTATTAATGGAATATCCTTCACTATTTTACTAAAAATGGAACGAAATGAGATTGGATTGTTCCTCAGTTGAAAAGAGATGTCTTGAGCAATCAGAGAAGCACTTTGATAAACAGATTTGATCTTTACCGACTCAATTAAGGTATTAGTGTTTGTTCTATTAGACAAAAAAGAGCGCATTTTTTGCACTTCGTTCAAATAAGAGTTGTACCCGTACGGAATTCTCCTCTTTCTCAGTATGATCTCTATCATCATCTCTATTCCCTTTATCAATTTGCCTATCCTACCTAGGTCTATGAATTTCTCTATCAATTCCATTACCTTATCCTTACCCATGAGGTTCCTACATTTGATCCTAAATTGAGCTAGGAGTTGTTTCCGGGCATACGCAAAAAAGGGGTTATTATACACCCCAACCCCATCCTTTTGAAAAAGGAAGGCAGCACCGAAGAAAGGAATGAGCGATTTTTTTTTTGTTGTTCCCGCGAAGCGAAGATCATTCGCTTGGCGAATGAAGTGGATCAACCTCTTTTTGGCTCGGGCCAAACACTTTTTCTCGCCGGTAGAGCTTTCTACAAAAAAAGCGATGCGAGAGTGTATTCTCTTATCTAAGCTTCCTCCCTTCGCTCCCCCCATCGTAGATGGTTCAGCCACACCCGGTGCCACGAAATGATTGAAAACTAGGATGGGGTTGAAATGCATTTTATTCTTAGTATTCAAAAAGTATTGCATGACCGAATAATTCAAGGAGGGGCGCAATGAGGAGGTCCTTTTTAGTAGATGACTCGTCGGGCCGTCAGAGCGGGACTTCTTTTGTAAGTGGGACTTTTTGATTTGTTTAATTGTTATTTGTTTCATTATTTTTACATTTTTGACATTTCCCATAATAAGGAAAGGGTTGTCATTTACGAAAGGTTTGTCATTTAAAACCTCGGCGTATTGAGGAGGAAGACGCTTGAAGGCCCCGCTCACCCGAAGTAATTTCATAAAATGATTCTTTCTCGATGGTGATCGGTCATGGTATCCATAACGTTGCATCTTTTTCGGCCAAATCCGGATTTCGTTTTGCTTCTCCCGGTCGATCGACTCGACTCTTTTCCCTGCCCCCTGGCCTCTCACTTCGTTTCGTTCTTCCTCTGTATCCTCGCTTGAATGAAGACACCCGATCCCGATTGGCCCGACTTTCCCAAATGTCGACCACCAGTCCTTTTCCTTTAGTACGGGTCTTGATTTCTTGTTTTGTTTTCGTTTTAGTCGTGGTGATCGCCCGGGAAGAAAGAAATGAATGAATGTCCTTTTGGGAAAATGTAGAATAATACACCTACCGAGACGAAAGCCAAAGGCGAGTTTCGTGTGGACGATCGAACTGAAATAAGATCTAAGATTGACATCTTGATACAATGATTTACCAAAATAATAAATTGAGTCAATGGTGACAGAGCCGAGAAGCGGATGCTTGCGAAAGCCGTTGCGCTTGTTTGTGGCGCAGCCGTTTCTTCTGGAAGAAGAGCCGCTTCTTTTTTGCGGCGGGGGCTTCCATTCACCAGCGCGGACTACATACACGTGCTCTCCGAACCGTGCTAGATAGTCACCCATCACACGGCTCTCAAACCCAACCTGTGGTGGATCCCGGGGGACAAAGCAAAGTCAAAGCGCTTGATCCTTTGCCCCCGCTGCTGCGGATCAAGCAGCAACGCAGCTCGTGATAAGCTTAGCTTAAGCCGCTAACGTTCGGTGAATAAAAAAGAAAGATGGGTTTTTAGCTCCTTCCTTCCATCGCATAGCAGCGCTATCAGTACTATAAGCCCTCCGCCCCACGCATCTAAGCAGCTCGCGTGGTTCACCGGTTCCACCGAAAGCTCTCATTTGTTGCAGCGGAGCATAGTGCGACGCCGAGGGAGAAAGGTCTCTTTTTTCGATTTATTCACTGATCTGAAATGAAACTTAGCACCTGTTTTTCTACAAGAATCAGTCTATCCGAACCGCAGACGCACTTTTCAGATCGTTGACGGCCTCTCCAGTGGAGCTAGCGCCGGGCCCTGGATGCGCTAGCGATCGGCACATTAGGGAGTACTTGCCGGGTTTCTCGGCCTGGTATCCTTATCCTCGCGTTCATGATATCTACATTCAATCGTGCCCGGAGACACGGTCGAAGCACGCCCGCCCCGTGTGCTTCACAACATGCTCTGGTCCCGGGTTTCTTCCTGTGGTCTTCTAGCGTTAGAAGAAGTCGTGTCCATACCGGACATCTGCAACGTCCTCTCACGCCTTTTTTGTTTTTAACAAAGAAAGATCAGGAAAAGACGGACCAAACCCATTCGGTGATTTTCGCGGTCGCCCTCACTGAACCAACTTGGATCTAAACTACGATTCAGATCAAGTCTTACCGAAATTGGATTTCCTTTTCGTGCCATATGCCAATGTCATACGAATTTACTTTTGCCCCTTTCTGCCCTTTCCTCTATTTGTTCGATAGGGTCCTCGTTCTATTAGAATTCAAAACCCATTGTCGTCCACAGTTTCCTTGTCGACGCGAAGGGGCAAGAAGCCCCCCCCAAGTCTGAGATCAGTATCATTGGATACCGCGGTTGTGGCTTGAAGGCCGCATGCAAGTTCTTCAATATTTAGAGAGAGTATGTGTTAGTACGAGATCGCGCTATCAACTTATTTCATTTTTCTCAATGATTAGGTATCAATTGTCCTTAGGAACCGTACATGCACCTTTGTTTGGATGCCGATCGAATATTGTTACAATACGAAATACTTGAAGGCCACACGCAATTGACTCACCTACATTTTATGCTCCCACCCTTTTGTAGACTCCGCCACTTATTAAATAGGGCTCTGGTAAAGTGCTCACATCAACAACAATGAAGGAGCTTCTCGATGGGTTAGAGCGTTTGCGATACAATGTATCTGCTTTTTTTAGGATCTTCCACACTTATATTACATCACAAAAGTTTGTGGAATACACAACGCCCTCAGGCGGCGATAACAGCCACACATGCCTTCCAACATTGGCGTAAATTGAACTCTTGGCAAGGTTATGTGCGTCGGTGTTGGACCTCCTTTCTTCATGGACGAGCTCAAAGGATTGGAACGCAGCGCCTCTCGCTTTGATCTCCCGAACAATGTGGCCATAAGGTCCCATTCCTTCTTCTCTCAAGCTCCTGACAACCCCCAAGCAGTCGGTCGCCAGTCTAATATGACGCAGCAACAGATCATCGCTGGCAAGCGCCAGCCCCTCTCTGCATGCCATGGCCCCCAGGGATTCTGGGTCGGTCACGTCTTCCACACTCTGTCTTTAAGGTATTTTAAAGATCCATTAGTCAAGTTGCCCACATCGGATGGCACTACGGGGCCCAAATGCCACTCACAGGTAGACCTTTCGGCCGTCCTAACCATTTCCAAACATCGGGACAAGAACGGGCAGCGTAATCGGCAGGCGAAGGGATCAACTACATACACAAATGAGTATGTATGCAAGCCACCATACAACAGTCCTCAGAGCCATTCCATCTAAAAGAAATAGAAAATATTGCAACGCCATACGGCAAGATCCAAATATCCTAGATAGATATAATAGTTTAAGATATCTCCTCATACATCAAACAACAGAGTATCAGGCGGAAGCGGAAAACAAGATCCGAGTACGGATAAGAAGCAAATCGGCATAAGATGCCCCATAAATAAACACATCCCGCCCACAGATCTCACGGATCCCCGTTCCCGGAATCTCTACACCGAATGATCGTTGCCAACATCGTCCGTCTCCTCCACCCAGTATCCATCTTGCGAGTTTACCTGTTCATCTGAATCAAACAATTTATCGTGTGAGACCCTAGGGGTACTCAGCAAGTCTTTATGCCTCTAAAGGGGACACAACCTGGGGTGACACAATTGCAGCAAGAGATAATCCCTAACAATTCTATAGATACTCGCTAACCATCCGCCTAACCAAAGATAGACGGATGTCCGTGAATTAATAACAACAGTTATAACAGTAAAATTAACAGATCCATCCTCCTCCTCGCTTACCAACGAGAAAGCGGACGAACAACCCCCATCCGTTGGCAGTTTTATTATCCATTCCATGAGAATTGCACTATTTACTAGTCAGGTACTTAGTCAGGTTAAAAGCGGTACTTTAGTTATACTTGTCTATGATCGAGAAACTGTGCTCCAAGTCGTCCATAACCGCGGACACGGCTTTTCGAAGTTTTACCTGCAGGGGTGCACAAATAGCAACACACACTCGATCAACCTCGGGAAAACCAAATCAAAACCCAACGAGGCATTCACGACAAAGCGATCACAAGATTCAGAAATATTTCAGGGGGCCACCCCATTAAGCTACCCGCAACGAAGTTGGCCGGCTCCGAGACGGACTTAAGGTTTGCGTCAATGGCTGTAAACGACTGGGAACCCGAAAGTGTGACTGGGCCTGTCAATACCGCGAAAATACTCCGCTTACCTAAACAGTACAGGTGCACCTCGCACAATCTTAGATAAAGCAGTAAAGCATGGCATAAGTACAGAATAGTAATAAAGCCCCAAACTACTTTGTGGCCCCAAGAAATAAGAATGAATCAAGCTCTGGCTCAGGGGGGTCCATAGGCCTCCCGGATGTGGATAGCGCTAATATTCAAGGAACAGGAATCAAGTACTCGGGGTCCTACGGGACACAAGTGAGCATGAAAAACCAAATAACAGATATTGCTCACCGGTGCCACTTTCATTAGTTATCCCATTACTACTCAGGTTAAGTTGTTTAGGTACCTCGTTATCCGTCAGACACTCACATACCCTACACATGCTGTTCTACGACCCGCATGGCTCAATCAACTCCTGTAGTAATGGCTCATGGGATGGAGGAACAAGCTTCGGTGGGGTTTAAAAGTAAAGGCTATGCAGTACTTGGGATTCAGTTTAATGCAATCGCGACTCAATGATGCAAGAATAAGAGAGAGGCAATAGGTTCTATATGTATGCAAGCATGTGGTAGTGCTTGCCTGGAAGCTCGGTTGAAGCGAGGGATGGATCTGGGTAGTGCTCCTGGGATTCTTGATATATCCCCTGCTCAGCGTCTATTCGAAGAAGAACCAAACAAACAAGGGCCAAGATAAATAAAGTGCACAAGCATATGAATTAAAATGCGACAAGCAAACAATCGTGCCATGATGAATGATGCACAATTTGCATGGCAATAATGTAGCATGGCATGGGTGAGGTGTGGGGTACAAGAATAAACATTTTATGGGGTTTTAATCATATTTTATCCTCAATTAAGTTGCTGTATACTTTATGTTTATATGATGCATGCTGCAATTCAAAACAAGGAATGCATAAACAGAAAGGTCTCGTCGAGCTGATCATTTTAGACATATTATTTGTCAAATTTGGAGTTATCAAACAAAAGTTATTAATTAATTAAGGCCAAGGGCATTTTGTTGTAATTTTAATCACCTTGAAAATAAAGTGCCCCAAAATATATTTTGAAGGGCATATTTGAATTCATCACATTTTTTTGATTTTAAAACATATATTACATGTTTAATTTGGAGTTGTATTTGAAAAGTTATTTGAAAACAGATTTAAATTTGAATTTAAAACCAATTTGAAAAATTTGAATTAAAACAGTAATACAGAAATTCTTTTGTCACCCGGTCTAGACCTAGCCACAGACAGTGACAAGTGGGGCCAGGCTGACTTGGCAAAAGAGCGCGCAGAAAAGGGTTTTCTCGCCGCAGCTTTATCTAGCCACAAAGAAATGACAATTGTGGGTCGGAGTACACGCGGACCCACACGCGGGCGCGCCAGCCGGGGCGTGACACGCGGCAGATCCGAGGGAGCGCGGGCTGAGGCTGAGGAAAAACAGGGACCTATTCGTGAAAACGCCAGGGTGACCGACGGGTGGGGCCTCTAGGAGCGCGGGTTAGGGTTAAAAAGCTAGGGGTTACGCAAAAGCGTGGCGACCTGCTTCTTCTCTCGATCTCGGCGAGGGGTCGGTGCACATGGCAGAGCGCTGTGCTGAGGCTCGAACCAGGTCGTGGCGTCGTCTTGGGCATAACCAGCGCGGTGGCTTAGGCTTGGCGTTGGGTAGGGGCTAGACGACCAATTGAGGATACGCTGGCGTGGGGCGTCTGAGACACCGCGCCTGCAGAGCCTGCTCGTTGAAAAGACCGCGGATCTAAGCGGCGATGGCGGCGAGCATGTCGAGAGGTCAGGCGCTCACCGGGAGTGGGTCGGTGGGGTCGGATCGTCTTGGGAAGCGCAGGGAACGGGCGGACCGGAGTTAGGGTTTTGGCTCGGTGTCGATGACGCGCAGCAGAGTACAGGCCTCCTCCTCCTCGCTGGCGGGTACGGGGCGTCGCAGGGACAGGTCCTTGGTCTTCCTCGACACCCAGAGCACCTCGCCACCGGCTGCAAGAGGGGGAACGGTGGAGACCGACGGTGGCCGGCGATGGGGTAGGTGGAGGCGGTGGAGAAGAGAGGGGAGAGGGCAAGGCCTGGGCGGATCTGGGAGGCGAGGGAGCCGTGAGGTGGTGGTAGATAGCGAGAGGAGAGGGAGGTGCCGTGGGGAGTGGGGTAGAGAAAGGTGGCCCGGCCACTTTTCCCTCCTCTCCTTCACGTGCTCGGTGGAGCTTGGTCTGGTCCAGTCCAGCGAGGCGGGGATGGCAGGTTCGGTGGGGAGGCTCGGGCTGGGGGGGCCCTCATGGCAGGGAGAGAAGAGAGGGAGGGGTGGCATGGAGCTAGGGTTGGAGTAGGAGTAGTGGCTCGGGTTAGGGCTTGGGGTGGTTGGTAGCTAGGTGGGGCCAGGGTGGCCAGGTGGGGCCAGCAAGGTGAGGCTCGGCATGGTGAGACTAAGGGGGGAGGGTTAGGGTTTGGTTTGGGGAGAGAGGAGTTAGAGAGAGAGGTTAGGGTTAGATGGAAAAGAGAGAGGGGGTTTAGGGTTTGGGGTAGATCATGGTGGTAGGGTTTAGAGTTAGAAGAAGAGAGAGGGGAAAAATCCACTTGTTAGCATGGAGATGCCCATGTGATTTAAATCCACACAAAAAATGAAATAACCTCAAACAAACTCACATGAATGGGTAAGGGAGGAGGGGATGGTGATGTTGCATGGGGCATGCATGAATGTGAATGGCCACTTCTATTAGTTGTAAAAACAACTATAGTACATATGGGAACTCATTACATGCATGCACATCACTATTGATAAAATCCCAACCCACTAGATACAAGCTTGATGAATATATGGGAATGGTAGAATCAAGCATAGTTGAATATATAGGCCATGCTAGTGTTTATATTCCCCTAAAAGATTATTTGGGCACAATTATATTTAAACAAGCTCAATTAGCCAAAACAACCATATGGAAGGTAAAAGGAAGATTCTACTCACATGACATTCAAAGATGGCCATGAGGCTCCACATAATTAATGTTGTGAAAACAACATACATCCTATATGGAACATGTAGACATAGAATGGATCCACACCAACACATATGAGCTAGATTTAAGTAGCAAAAGAAAAGCAATGGCTCATATATGACTAGGGTGGTGGAATTTAGATGAAGCCAAAGAAAGGTGGTGGAGTTGAAAGAGAAATGCCCCCAACTCAACTTGGGCATCAAGCATTTATCAAAAACCAAATACAATGTATCAAGAGGCAACTACAATTAATAATGCATATGAGAGAAGAACCAAAACAAAAAGGGTTTTATATGATGCTCAAATGCAAGGTGGCATGATGACATGAGCATGATATAATTATGATGCAACACTTATATATATGAAGTAGCATATATATAGACTAGGCTAGTAGCATTGCAATTGTTAGACAATTGGGATGCTACACCTCAGAACACAAGAGATCGAAAGATCGAGCATGAGTCACATGGATGATGTGATTGACATTAGGGAATGTCTACCTTTGATGCTGCACTGATGGCCATGACGATCGGTGGAGGTGCAGAGGATTGGGATCATGTGATCACTAAAATTGTCCAGGGGATGACAATTTTAGTGGGATCTCAATTAGGATTGAACTCATATTATGAAATTAGTCTAGATGTCTGTTTGCAAATATCTTAGTAGATCATGGCCTATCCCATTGAGGTCCTTTGCGACCATGGGAAATATATTGCTTGATATGGAACTTAGCAGAAGGGTCCAACTTCATAGATTAATACCCACGCCTAGGGATATCCTCGTAAAAGGTGATCTTCTCTTCTTGATACAATGACCATTAGGAGATAATCCGATGACTCCGCAATGTTTGTGTGTTCTCCGTAATCATCCAACAAGCTATTCTCCATTTGATGGAGGGTTGGATTACAATCTTGTATTCTGCAAGATCAGGAACATAAAGTATGAGCCATTGGATGAGTTTTCTTCCATGATGGATGAAAAAGAGAATATTTGGAGAAACACTTAGTAGTCTTTCATTAGAGTTATGAACTCTTAGAAGGGCTTGATTGCAATGGAGGTCATGAATGAAAAAGGGTATATGTTAGATATACAAAGTTATAAATGCAATTCTTGCAAAACTCGTTGCAATTTATATAAGTATTGGATACTTGTCCCGTTTTGTGAAAACATGATGGTCTGGTTGAGAATTGCTAGAATTGAGGCAATGTGGCAAGATGACGGCAAGCAAAACAGTTTATGGCCGATATCACCCCTTTCCTCAAAGATTATCATTTGGATTAGTGGACTTGAATATAATTTTGTAATCCTTGTTTGTGTGTCTTGCTTTTAGCAAGACAGTTGTTCATATGAATAAGTTACAAGCTATTTGTACTATTCTTATGAATAATACCTTTATGGTTACATTATGATTATAAATGATATATTCTAATCACTATGTTAATGATAATAGTTTAAACATTTATAATGGATTAGAATGCTAAAAGATATCCAAAGTTTGATTATGATATGAAACTATTGTTTAAGTCATTTTGGTTATTGCATGTTATTCATTCTAAATGAAGAACGGGTCTTAGATGCTTAATCTAGAGACTTTGCAAAACCATGCCTCGTTGGGTAGAATGAATAAAACTCTGCATTCTAGTAAAACGGTGATATGCGAAGAAATGTTGAAATTTATACATAGTGATGTATCGTATTTTCAACAAATAGTGGAAATCATTATTTATACTTTATGTTGAAATTTATACATAGTGATGTATCGTATTTTCAACAAATAGTGGAAATCATTATTTCACACTTCATTGTGGATTTAAGTGAATATGAGCATTTGCTTAATGAAACATAAGTTTGAAACTGTTTTAAATTGCTCAAAAGATTTCAATGTAAAGGAGGATATTGAATTAACAAGAATATAAAAGTATCTTCGATTTGATCGACATGACTAAAGTATTTAAGTTAATTTTGGCATAAAGGGACATGTGAAAGAGGTTTCACAAATTATGATAATTGGACGAATTTCAAAGTGTATTGAAATGTCTAAATATCATAATCATTATGTATTAGATAAATATGGTATTATATTATCTCTTATCGGGGTTATAGTTATCGTTTAGAGTTAGAGATCGAAATGAACGAACACTCGTTTGAAATACAAAGGAACATCTAAAGATTCGTGGAAACAACACCATAAGTGTTATGGCATGTTCGAGTTTCTGGAGATTTCGATAAGTTGAAATCGTGGCGAATAAACAACTTTTGTATAGTATTCTTAGACAACTATGAATACATATTCCACAAGGGGCAAACCTGTTGTTGTCCAAAGTTGACGTGTCTTGATGAAGATACATGTGGAAGAAAGTAAAAGATCAAAATAAGGTATTTGACCTTGCCTCCGAATTGTTGAGTGGCGCAGCGGAATTTGTTTCGTGAAACCGAACTCTACAAATAGAGAAGAAACTAATGATAATGGTCATAAAGTTTTAGTCAATACTTTTACTAAAGAAAGTAGGATTCAACGATATATATTCTGCAAGTTTGCGGAATTACATCATTGATTCACTTGTCATGTTTATGAACAAGACATACCTATGAACTACAAAGAAGCGTGATGGACCTAAGTACGAGAAATGACTAGGAGTCATAAAATCCTGTATTAAGTTACATTTAATATTGCAAAGTAATATGTTACTTGATCTTATTAAGTAAATAAGTTTACTTGATATTTCTGAATGACTTCAAAGTCATAAGATGGAAATGAAACTTAATGGAGACGTAAAGATCGATTTGTCACAAAGTATGGACAAATTCAAGGAGTTGACTACAATATAGCGATGCTTGAGTCTATTGGATTTATACTAGCAATATATGGATATTGAAGTCTCGTAGCTGGAATTCTCAATTTGATGATGATCAAAGAATTTTGGAATGTCCAAGATTATCGAGAGGACCTGCATTTGAGTGGGAGCTAATTAGCTTGGCCAAATATTAATATGTAAGAGACATATTTTGAGTGGGAGCTAAGTATATTGGCTGAATCATAATATGTATCAGACATATTTTGAGTGGGAGCTAAGTGAAATCCCTAGATCTCAAATATGGATGCCATATTTGAGTGGGAGCGTGAAATCATTCTAGGATATGTGGACGACATATGTGAATGATGTGATTTGTGTTAATAACATTTAAGTAGATAACTAAGGATGAAGTTGAAGTTATTAAACAATGAGATCTATCGAGATAGATTGGTAAGTTTAATAAAAATCAAATGTCGAATGCTTCTTGGACTTGATTCTGAAGATGTTCAGAATGTCCTAAGCAATATTCTAAAGAAGTTTATAATGGAACAAGGTAAGAAAGAAGTTCTTACTATATGAAGCATTATCTTGGTATTACAACGATGGTTAAAAAGGAAGAAAGAGATGTGTTGCATCTCATATGCCCCAGTCATAGGTTACCATATTGAATACTCGACGTAATGTGACCCGAGGTTCTGGTTGGAAGGACTAGCTCTTAACTGTAAGAACATGTCTTGAAGTGATTCTTGAGTTAATCACTTAACCAGAATTAAGTTTGTACTTAAATGGTAAGAAGCAAAGTAAGTGGCATAGTTGCATTTCTTGCACTAGGATCTACATAGATACAGAAGTATAAAGGCTCCATCTGATGTGATGTGTATTGTTATGGCGGGGCTAGTTCGCTTTTAACGTAGAATGGTGTGTCCCAGGGCAAAGTGCCCATGATAAAGCCCTCAAGTTTGATCTAAAGTCACTGTAGGCTCCTCGAAACCAGCCTCGTTCTGCTGCCATAACTGCCGTATATACACAAAGGATTGCAAAGTGTGTTTCGAAGTTTAGATGAAAATAGTGAAAACGATCGTCATTATGAACACTAGAAACAAAGTCTCACTTTGTGGACAAACGAATACTTCAACCCATTATGAGATGTATGAATGTCAAAGTTAGGAAGACATTAACGATTTGCAAAGACATAATGATCTGGTAAAACAGAACATGGACACGACGTTTTCCATAAGCATGCATGATCAATAAATGCATATGTGATATGGTTTATGATGAGTAAAATGCAAGCTAGATTATTTGTACTCTAGTGCAAGTGGGAGACTGAAGGAGATATGCCCTAGAGGCAAATAATAAATAGGTTTTTTATTCTCATATCTCAGTTAGTTTATAATAGTTTCATATTGTGCTATAACTGTATCAAGTAGAAATATTGGTACAAGTGTGGTATGAAACAAACAAGTCCCTAGTAGCCTCAAGGGGGCCCACCTGGCCAGCCTAGGACTGTGCGCGGGGTGGGGCCCACCCCTAGTCGGCCGGCCCATGGTGCCCTAAGGGCCCATGCGCCTCCCCCCTCTCCCTTGAATAGTCCCACATGGGAAACCCAAAGGGGAGGGCACACCCCCTCCCCCTATATAAAGGGGTGCCCATGGGTGGGATTAGACACACCAATATTTGGAGAAGTCCTTTGGTTGACTTTCTCCTTCCCTCTCTCTCTCTCTCGTCTCCATGCGTTGGTACGGTCCCAAGTAAGGACTGTCCATGCAAGACACCGTACCTGCAACATGCCGTTGCGCTGCAGGGATTCCAAGCCAGAGATTTACTTCCGCACTCCCGGCAGGGATCAAGGAGTCGAAGGTCGTCATCGTACACCGTATGTGTATGAAACCACGAGCGGCCTCACTTGAGGCACCTTGGATGTCGTGAGCCGAAGCTGCTGTATGATGAAGAAGGAGCAAGGGTTGAACTGAGAGGAGCATCGCAACCTTGAGGTCGGCTACGAGTTCGACTACTTCAACCACGTTCCCCTCGGAACGTTAACCGCGTATGGTCTACATGGGTATGTATTCTATACGCTGGCCGTTACCGCATTACTACATAGATAGATCTTGGTAGTATTAGGCAGTTCCAATGTAGGAAATTTTTGTTTTCTGCTGTGGAACCCTTCAGCTGGATCTCCTTCACGGCCAGCTCAAGGGTGGCGGCTAGGTCCGCCAGCGAGGCGGCAGAAGAGGCATCATCATCAACAACGTTGACGGTCAGCGACTCCTTCGCCTCCAGCACCGCCGTCAGCCACTCCTCCCTTGTCTCGTCGTCAGAGTTGTCGTCGGCGACGACCACAAGCTCCTTACCGGTTGAGGCCCTCCTCACCCCCCACGAGAGAACTAACTCCACTTTGTGGGGTCATCGCAGCTGTGTCCAACTGCACCACCACGTCGGTGGAGCGTCCCCAGCCCCGACTGCAGGATCCGGATCATCAGGAGGCGGAGGCGGGGCCCTAGACGAAGGAGTGGGGGCGGCAGCGACAGTAGAGGGTGGCACGGTGTCCGGCGTGTGGGGCGGCAAGACAGTCGGCGCCCGCGCTGGGCTAGCGGCACCAAAGGAGACGAGCGACCTGAAAGGCAAAAGACAAGAGAAAGGAAAAATCAAGTAAGGCAAAAGACAGAAGAAGTTGCGCAAGAGAAAGAAAAGAGGAAGAAACGCCAAACGAGAACAGAAAGTACTCACCCCTGCACCACTAGGGGTGGCGGCTTCTTGCGGCCAAGACGACTGAGGGGAAGGGCGCCGGTACGGCTCCTCTTGGGGGCGGCTCCTCCATGACAGGCTGGCTGGACCCGCTTCCCCCTCCACCAGACCGGCTGGAGCCGCCCCCACCGGTGCCAGACTGGCTAGAGCTACTCCCCCGGCACCCGACCGGATGGAGTCGCCATCCGCCACGCGGCACCGGGCCGGTTCTGCAGCTGGCGCGGCCTCCTCCTCCTCGTCGACATGCTCGTGGGGGTCGTGCGCCGGTTTGTCGTTCCGGCTGGGGAAGACATCATTGTCCCCGTCTGACTCCTCGTCGGACCGGCGTGCACGTGGCTCGGGAAGGTCAGACTCCGCCTTGTCCCTGTGGATCGCGTCAAGCCGGCGGTGACAAGGGAACACATCCGCTGCAGCATCGCGTCAGATTCCGCCTTCTCCCTGTGGATCTTTAGGTCCCAGTTCTGCCGGTTAGATTCCACGTCCTGCAAAGCCGACAGATTGATCCGGTCCAAGTCAGTAACGTTGCTGACGTAGAAGTATGATTGTTGCCATAGTCACACTATGTCTTGCAGCCAGAACTCCGGATAGTCGGTCTGGGTGAGGGAGTAGATGGAGGCACCGTAGCACGTTACTAGCGGCCCCTGCATGAACTGCACCTACAGCCGCACACAGAACAGCCGGTAGAACATCCCGAGATCCGGCTAGATCCCGAGGTAGCTCTCGCAAAACGCAACAAAATGCACAAGCGTGCCAATCGCATTGGCGTCGAGGTGGTGCAGGCGGAGGTCAAAGAAGGCGAGGAAGGTAAGGAAGAACAGGTGCACCGGCAGGGCGAAACCATGGGCCAAATGGGAGAGGAAGATGACCCACTCCCCCTCTGCCGGGTGCGGCGACTCCTCCTCCGGTGGCGCCAATTGCACCTTCACCTCCATCTCCAGTGGGAAGACACGACTGGCGCGGTACTTCTTGATATGCTCCTCCGTGATGGAGGAGCCACACCAGGCTCCATGCTCCGAAGCCATCACGGGTTCGCTAGCCGTTGTGCTGGGAGCGGAGTAGCGGTGGCCCGTGTCGCCGGCAGCGCTAAACGAGCGGCCGACGAACTCCGGTGGCAAGAGCTCGCGGGACAGAGGCGAGAATGCAAGGGCGCAAGGAGGAGATTGGGGAGGCAGCGAGCAAAAGGGGAACTGCTTCCCCCGGGCATTCTTTTAAGGGCCGGGAAGGGCAATCATCTGCGACGAAGGGTGGCACTCACTGGGCCGCGCCCCACCCCCACTACCGGCCTAGATCCCGTGTGCAGGCGCCGGGTGCGCAAAAGATCTAGAGCCGGGAACCGAAGCGCCAGAATGCAGTTCCCGAGGCGACGTGCGACATGACATTACGCTGTGCACCACAGCGCAATGATGGCGCGTGCGCGCGTGGCCGGCGTCAGCACTGACGTCACGGGCAGCACAACCGTCAGGCATTGCCAGACACGGATTTCAAATTCAAGAGGGAGTGCGCGCACATTTCACTTAATGGCAAAATCTACACGCGCTCGGGGGCTAGTGTCGGGGGGATGACTCCCGGATAGCCCAACCAGACAAGAACTATGGCAGGCGGTTCGCGTCCGGCTGACAAGGCGCTGCCGGACACGGACACTTCATAACGGCTACCATCCAGTAGCCGGAACCAGGAGGAGCGGGAAGACTCAAGACCGGCTACACTAGCGTAGCTAGACGCAATCAAGAGGACAGGGCGACATGCTGCACATTGCACGGTACCCCCTGGTGCTGACGATAAGCTCGCGTGGCATTCACTATACCCACGACGACCTCTACGACATGTACCTCGATTGGACATACCGTACCGGATACTGTAGGTGACCAGCCGGCTGGGACCCGCCTGTGAGGCCCGCCAGCCGGTATGGCCAGTAAGACCGTTGCCTCTCTACCTATATAAGGAGGGGCAAGACTCTCGTAGCAAGGGTTGGTCTCGGAGCATTTAAGAAGGTAGCTAGGAGATACAACTCAAGGAGTGATTGTAGCCTGTATACTACTGATAGTCCGATCGGCAGGAGTAGGAGTTTTACCCCCTCATGAGCGCTCCGAACCTGGGTACTTCTTGTGTCTCGCTACACTTGCTCGTACCTAATCCCGCCTGCGGACGCCGTCGAGAGCTTCCCTGCTAGTCCCCACACCTCTATCTAACCTTTTCAGGTACTGCCGTTCCTAATACAACGACATACTGTAATACAAAACCGTAGTAGCAGCAGCAGATGATGTAGCAACAACAGCAACATATGCAAATGCAGCAGCAACATCCTCCTCAACACAGCCCCTTTGAGTTTGGTCAGTTTAATCCTCAATTCTATCAGAATCAGCCCCCTTTTGGTTTTGCTCTAGGTGCTATGCCTCCTCCATGGAGCTTCAATGGAGCTTTTCCTCCTTTCCAACCTCAGCCTTAATATGGTCTGCAGTCAAACCAATGGCTTGCTCCACAACAAGCCCCCACACAGCAGTCAAATCAGGAGATAGTGAAGTCTGAGAAACAAAAAGCCACTGTGAAGAATAAGAAGAAAGCCCCTGTTCTTCAGAAGGAACATAATAGTGGGGGATCTGACAACAACATCCAGATGAATTACTCTGATAATATCTGTATGTGTTGTGGAGAACTAGGGCATATCCAAAGTGTCTGTGAGAAACAAAAGGTGTGTTTCATCTGCATGGGTGGGGCTCATACAGTGAACAAGTGCCCTGTCAAAAAGAGACCACATCAGATTGCCAGATGTCGTCGGATTGATGACAAGTACGCCATGAGGGGGTCCTCGAGGCATGCAGAAGATTCTTCTGCCTCTATCATCACTGCTGGGGTGGGTGGGACAGGTTCAGCAAAACCGATGTAAACATCGATCTCGCCAAAAGACATGATTGTGTAGGCAGTCACGGCCTCCCTAGCCAGAATCCAGGTCTCGTCGAGAACGATGAGAGGGACGTCGCTGGCGTAGAGGATGCGATCGGCGGCGATGGTCTCGCTGATTCCGATTCTTGCAGATTCCGCTCGGAACGCAGATCTGAAGCTCACTTGCCCCACGGTGGGCACCAATTGTCATCGGATTGATGACAAGTACACCATGAGGGGGTCCTCGAGGCGTGCGGAAGAGAGGGGTGTGATACGTACGGTGTTCCGGGGCGGTGAGCACACAAGTTTACCCAGGTTCGAATCCGCCGGCTTTGGACGGATCCTACTCCTGCTAGCAATCCAATAATACGACAGAGCCGGAATATGGGTTACAAGGGTTCGCCTGTGCGAGTTGAGATTGTAGACTATTGAGGGTGCCCTAAAGGCTCTCCCTAGGACGGCTTATATAGATATTCTGCCTAGGGTTTACATGAGAGATCTATCCGGCTACGACTAAGAGTCGGTTACAGAGTACATCTTGAACTACAACTAACACTATGGGCCTAAGTCAGTAAGTCTTCTGGGCCTTCCCATAGCTGGACTGAACTCCGTCTCTTCTCCCTGACTGGGCCGCCCGTGAAGCAAAGCTCTAACCCGAAGTGGGCCACCCTAGTCAGTGAGGAACCATGAGGATACCCGAAAAGTATATCCCCAACACCAGATACATTGGAAGTGGTGCTACAGGACTAGGTTTCTATCACATTGAAACTCCTGAGACAGTTATCAACCCCATTACTTCTACCAAGGATTGTGGCATAGTGTTGGTTGAAGAAGGAAACCTTTCTGCAAAGGAATTGGCTACTGAATTTTCCAAAATTTACAAGACCAACTGGTCCTAGCAGATCAGAGAACTAGGCCTTGATAACACATATCTGGTCAAATTCCCCCCTCACATTATGGTGGAACAAGTCATTGGATACCCAAAGTTTGGTGTATCTAAACCAAGGGTGTGGGTCAAGGTTGAGCCCTGGAATGATGACCCAGAGCCTGTTGAAACTTTGGAGACAATGTGGATTGTTATTACTGGGTTGCAGTCCAAATAGTGTGAATGGAATGTTCTAGACCAGGCAATTTCAACTTGTGGTATTTTAGAAGATGTAGATTGGCTCAGTATATTCAAACACAATGCCAAGGAGGTCAGGGTTAAGATCAAATGCAGAGATCCTACCAAACTTCCTACTGCTAGGCTTTTTGATTTTCATGGACAACTGTTCTAGCTTGGGTTTGCTTTGGATGCCTCTACTAATATCTCTGGAGAGGAGGGTGAAGAGGAGCAGAATGGACCTGGTGAACAAAGTGATGGAAGTGGTAATGCTGATAAGCAGGTGATGGGTGAGGGAAGGCCACGGCATAGCTTTGGGCACAAGGCTCCTCCTCAATCAACTGTTGATTCTTCTCATGGAAATGGTCAAACTAACAACAGGGTTAGGTTGTGTGATGGGGAATTACCTGATGAAGTTACATGCTCTAGTAGTGCTGTGTTCAAGATTTTGCACCAGAGAGGTTTGGTAGATAAAGATGGGACTTTCATTTGGGATAAGTCTCCCATTGCCGAAGCAAATCTAGAAGTGCAAACTTTCTAGGGTATGGAACAGAGGTCATACCAGTAGGGGATACAGTCAGAGATGAAAGGCCCAATTACATTAACCTACCTACTGATCTGATGCCAGATTTTAGCAACATGGAGGTATCTGATTCTGGTGAGCTGGGTGTGGATCAGGGTGCACCAAAAAAACAGAAATGGGGGCCTGTCCAACCACTAAGGCAAAGTGCAAGGATTGATAGTTCTGAAAACATCATGGAGAAAGCAATGAAACTGAAGAAAGTGACAAATTTGGAGGTCCCGAAAAAAAATGAAAGGTATAATGCAACAAAACCCTTTTCATGTCTTAAATTCAATAGATCTAGAAGATATGTCTGACAAAATAGGAGTGGATCTTGAGGGATCCCCTCCTACTCCTTGTGTTAGTCTAGTTGATCATCCTAGTTCTTCTTCCTTTCCATTGCATAATGGTAATGAAATGGATGAAGAAGCTGAAGGGTGGGTTAAGATAATTAATAAATCTTAGGGAAAGGACCGCAGGAAGAAACTGGTATGTTAGCTGCTTTTTGGAATTGCAGGAGTATCTCTGCTCCTGGTAGATAGAAATACACAGAAGATAACCTTAATCCTTTGCAATTAGATTACATAGGTTTCCAAGAAACAAAAAAACAATAGTTTCAGTAGAACCTTCCTGAGGAATCTCCTTGGGAATAGAAATTTTGAATGGAACTATTTGCCTTCCATTGGGACTGCTGGTGGTATCCTTGTAGGTATTAATTTAGATATATTTGAAGTAATTGCTTGGGATGTTAGAACTTTTTCTGTCAGTTCTGTAGTTAAGTTTAAAAGCTCTGATAGAATCTGTAGAATTACTACTGTCTATGGTTCTTCTGATGAAGAAAGAAAACAAGAGTTCATCTCTGAATTGCATGATTTGTTTGTGAATTGGGATGGTCCTGCTATGGTAGGTGGTGACTTTAATCTAGTTAGATCAGTGGAAGACAAGAGTAATAGAAATATAGATTTTAAATGGGCTGACAAATTTAATGCCTAGATTGAGATTTGGGCATTAATGGAAATTGGTCTTGCTGATAGAGCATTTACTTGGGGTAATAACCAGGATGATATGATTATGAGTAAAATAGATAGAATTTTTTGTACTACTAGTTTTGATATTCTTTTTCCTTTATCTAGTGCTAGGGCTCTTTCTAGAGTAGGTAGTGATCACACTCCCATAGTTTGGGACTCTGGGGAAATAAAACCAGAAAACCTACTAGGTTTAGATTTGAGAAATGGTGGCTTAGTAGACCTGATTTTAAAGATCTAGTAACCAAAGCTTGGTCTATTCAGGTTAATAGCTCCAATGTAGTAGACATTTGGCAAGAGAAAATTAGGAGATTTAGGAAGCAGGCTAAGGGGTGGAGTTGTAATGTAGAAGCTGCTATGAGGTCCCACAAAAAATGTCTGATGGAGGAATATGATATTCTTGATGTTAAATCTGAATCAAATTCCCTCTCAGAAGAAGAACATCATAGATTAGGAGCCATTTTAAAAGAGCTAAATGAGTTTTGGTTATTAGAAGAAACTAAAGCTAGACAGAGATCTAGAGATAGAGATATTTTAGAAGGGGGTAGAAATACTACTTATTTTCATGCAGTTGCTAACCAGAGGAGGAGGAAAAAACTTATTAATGTTCTAGATGGACCAACTGGTCATGTTACTGATGTGATTGATATGTTAAAGGTAGCTTCTGACTACTATAGGAATCTTTTCTGTAAGGAAGAAAGAAATGACATTAGACTTAAGGATACGTTTTTCTCTTCTGAAGATAAGGTTACAGATGATGAGAATCAGATTTTAGAATCTGAGTTCACAGAGGAAGAGATTAAGAGTGTTGTGTTTGACTCTTCTGTAGAGGGTGCCCCTGGGCCAGATGGGCTTCCCTTCCTCTTTTATCAGGTTTTCTGGGATGTTATTAAGACTGATCTTTTTAATATGTTTAGGGCCTGGTCATCAGACGATTTAGATATTTTCAGACTGAACTTTGCTATGATTACTTTAATTCCTAAAGAAAATAATGCTAAAACTATGAATAAGTTTAGACCTATTAGTCTCTTAAATTGTTCCTTTAAGATTTTTACTAAAGTTCTCACTAATAGATTAGCTAAAATCATTGATAGGCTGATTTCGAATAGTCAATCAACCTTTATTAGGGGTCGTTATATTTTAGAGAGTGTTGTGACAGCTCATGAAATTATTCATGAGGTGCATAGGAAGAAGGATAAAGGTTTGGTCCTTAAAATAGACTATGAGAAAGCTTATGATAGAGTTAACCTAGATTTTCTTTATGAGGTTTTAGCTCTTAGGGGGTTTTGTCCTTCCTTTATTAGATTCATTAAACTGATCACCATAGGGAGTTCCTTTGGGGTCAGAGTTAATGATGCTGAGAGTGACTTCTTCCTTATAGGAAAAGGGTTTAGACAGGGGGATCCTATTACCCCCCTTCTCTTTAATATCGTGATTGATGTCTTTTCCAAAATGTTATCAAAGGTGACTGCACATGATCTAATTAAAGGTCTATGCCCCAATTTACTCCCAGGAGGAGTGGTTTGTCTACAATATGCAGATGATACCCTCCTCTTTTTGGAGAATGATTCTAGAGTTGCTATTAATCTTAAGTGGATTCTTACATGTTTTGAACAAGGGTCAGGTATGAGGATAAATTACCATAAGAGTGAGTTGATCCCCATTAATCTAGAAAACTTAGAAATCCAACCTTTTTTAGATATTTTCAATGTGTTGCTGGAACTTTCCCAGTTAAATACCTAGGGGTTCCTTTGTATTTTGATAAACTGAAAAGAGAAGATCTTCAGCCTTTGGTAGAGAGCATTTTGAATAGGATTACAGGGTGGAGGGGTAGGTTGCTCTGATATGCAGCTAAGAAAATCCTCATCCAAGCCTGTTTAGCTAGTATCCCTATATATTTACTCTCTTTCTTTAAGTTCCCTAAGTGGGCCCCGAACCTCTTGGATACACATTTAGCTAACTTCTTCTGGAATGATGAGGAAGGGAACCACAAAATTCATCTAGCTAATTGGCCTTCCATTTTCATGAGGAAAAACTTTGGAGGGCTGGGAATCCCCAATCTCAGAGATTTAAACTTAGCTTTGATTGGATCCTGGATCAAGAGGTACATCCAGAGAGAGGGTGCTCTCTGGAAAAGAATTATAGATGCTAAGTATAATACTAGGAATCCTAACATCCTTTGCTGCCAAGATGTTCACCCCTCCACTTTTTGGAATGGTGTTATGTGGGCATCCAAAGCAGTTAGAGTGGGATATAGATGGCATGTAGGGAATGGCTGTTGTATTAAGTTTTGGGAAGATATCTGGTTTGGCAACTCTCCTTTAGCTACCCAATTCTGGGATTTGTATGTTGTTTGCAACCAACAAACTAAGACCATTGCTGACCTGTGGGATGGATCTATCCTCAAATGTGATTTCAGGAGAAGCTTCACTGAACAAATGATGCTTCAATGACAGGAACTCCTGGGGATTGTTAGAAGTATTGTTTTTTCTGAATCTGGTGACCAACTTATCTAGCAGCATGAGTCTAAGGGGGTATACTCCTCTAGCACCATGTATTCTATCCTTAACTTTAGGGGGTTAAACAGGTGTTTCGATCTCCTGTTTGGGATCTTAAAATCCCTCCTAGAATCCAGGTTTTCTATGGCTTTTCTCACAAAATAAAATCCTTACCAGGGATAATTTGAGGGCCAGAGGTATCCCAAAACCTTTAGAGTGCTCTTTTTGTAAGGAGATTGAATCTGTGAAACATCTACTTTTTGAGTGTTCTGTAGCTAGGATTCTTTGGAATGATATCTGTGAATTAGCTGGTATACAATTTGCAGATTTTGTTTCCATTGGCAGTAAGTGGCTAGATAATAAGAAAAATGTATAGATTAATGTTATCACTTCGGTTGTTCTGTGGAGCATCTTGAATAAGAGGAATAGTTTAGACTTTAATAAATCTTCCTGGTTGTCTAACAAGCAGGTTTGGCACCTAGTGCTGCTCTATCTGAGGAATTGGAAGGTTCCCTTCAAGGAGCAGAACTGGACCTTGATCAACCAGTTCGAGGACATGATACTGCAAAAACTCAGGACCCCTCTGGCGATCATGGCGAGCTTATTTGCATAGGTTTTGAGTGGATCTCGACCTGGAAATCTTCAGCTTCGCTGAACCACTGCGACCGGGCTTCCCTGGAACTTCTGAAGGAACACCCTGAGGAAGACGGTGCGATACATGTGGTGATATGATTGATGTGGTCTTGAATGTTTTTGGAGTCTATCCTGATCATCCTCTTTACTGCTCCTGTAGCTTTTGTCCCTTTGAAGTTTGTCCTTTTGTAAGCTTCTATAGACCTTGGAAGCTCCAAGAACTCTAGTTTTTATTTCTGTTGTGTTGTGTGGTTGTTGAACTCAGGTGGTTTCATTGTTAATGGAACCAGGGAGAAAATCCCTTTTGATCTTATAAATAGTACGTACATTTTTGGAGACGGCGATCGAGTTCGACACTGCCCTTCGTCCCTGCCATTAACACTAGCAGTTCCTTACTGTAATTTCTTGTCTATCCCAACGTGCATTGCATGGGTACGTACATACGAGTAGATGTCAAGCAGCTGGCGGATGGATACCTCAACACGCCAGTGGAGAACGTGCCAGGGCTGAGGAGCATGAGGCTGAGGGACTTCCCGAGCTTCATACGCTCCATGGACCCGGACAAGTTCATGGTGGGGTACGCCATCAAGGAGACGGAGCGCGCGGCCAGCGCGTCCGCCGTGATCATCAACAACTTCGCCAACCTCTAGGGCCAGGACATGGAGACCATGGAGACGCTCCTCGGCCTTCCCAAGGTGTACACGCTCGGCCCGCTCCCTCTGGTCGCCGTGCCGCACTCTACAACCATCATCAGCGGCCTCAGCCTGTGGAAGGAGGAGGCGGAGTGCCTACAGTGGCTCCACGGCAAGGAGGCCGGCTCCGTCGTGATGACCAATCAGCAGATGGTAGAGTTCGCGTGGGGGTTGGCCAACAGCGGCAGGCAGTTCATCTGGATCATTTGCCGTGACCTCGTAAGGGGCGATGCAGCGGTGCTTCCCCCGAAATTCCTGGCGGCCACGACGGAGCGCGGGTTCATGGCTTCATGGTGCCCGCAGCAGGAAGTGCTGAACCACCCGGCGGTGGGCGCGTTCCTGACGCATAGCGGATGGACCTCGGCGCTGGAAAGCATCTGTGGCGGCGTGCCGGTCCGGTCATCAGCTGGCCCTTCTTCGCGGACCAGCAGACCAACTGCCGGTACCCGTGTAACGAGTGGGGCGTCGGCACGGAGATCGACAGCAACGTCCAGCGCGATGAAGCACTAGTAGAAACCGGGCCATTTGCCCCGGTTCGTAAGGGCCTTTAGTCCCGAATTGCGAACCGGGGTTGCGAAAGCGGGAGTAAAGGTCCGAGCTTTAACCCTGGTTCAGTTACAAACCGGGGCTAGAGGTCCAACCACGTGGCCTGCTAGGCGCGCTGGGCGGCAGGACATTTGGCCCCGGGTCGTGTTACGAACCGGGACTAAAGGTTCCCTGCCGCGGCAGCATTTTGGCCCATTTGGCTGCCGCGGCAGGGGATGGGGTTTTAGGGTTTTGTGTTTTTCTTTTCATTTTATGTTTTGTGTTCAATTATTTTTCATTCTGTGTTTTCATTAGAAACAAGTTTTCGTATACATACAGAACGCTACTATACAGTACTTGTACACATGGACGCAATTTATAATATAATTTCTCTTACAGGCATATATGGAGTCCCAACCGGGTCTAGAGCATATATATTTGATTACATGGAGATCATTACATGGATGCTTTAGGGTCTACGTATAGAGTATTCTCCGCCTGGGTCTATGACCTCGTCGTCAAAAAATTCAGCAAATTCCTCTTGGATTGCTATTAGGCGGTCCTCTGATAGGAGCTTGTCCCGCATCGCGTCCAACTATATAAAAAGGAGATCGTATGAATTAGACTCAACATGCCTTTTTATAATAAAAATAAAGGATAAATATATTGTTTACTTACTCGAACATTTTCCGAAGGCTTCTCAATACTGATACGAATGAACTCGCACACGTAGAATCCACATAGATTAGTTCCCTGTGGCTGCCTCGCGCACTTTATAAGAATAGAATTCAATCAAATAATAACGCTAGCATGATAAATGCACATAAACTAGAATTAAATAGATGCGCGGACTTAACTCGTACTACTTACCGATAGTGATTTAAAAAATAGCTCATCATGCCATTGACCGCGGACATGTTTCTTGAACTGTGCCCAAACCCTACCCGACAAAGAAAATTAATGTATGAGTTAATAACTACTTGATGTTCCAGAAAATGAACGAAAGAAACCGATATAGTGTGATAATGGTTGAAATTACCTCTGGAGCGCATCGATAATGCTGCGGTAGTTTTCAATGTCTTTGTTTAGTGAGTCCATGATGTGAACTCTTTCCAAGTCAAGTGAAATGCTTAGAAGAATCTAGTGATACCTACGCAAGGTTTACATATGTCAGTAACTCATCATTTACACTGAACATCGAGTAAGCAAAAGTTAATGTGTACAAAAACTCACTTGTCGTCGTGGTAAGGAAATAGTATTTCATTACAGAAATGCTGTTTCGTGAAAAACCGCAACAAGTTGTGCTCGGTCTCCAGTGGTTTATCCTTTAGTATAGCTCCATGAACTCGATGTGAGTCAATGAACCCAAATCCGTTGATAGCCTTTCTTTTACAATCGAGCATCTTCATTCTGCGTCATTATATATAGCGTACAAAAGAATATAATGAGTATACTTACCGGCAATGAATTGAACAAGCTGAGACAGAGACCTAGTTACATAAATAAAGTAATCACCTACAGACAATACGAACTGAGGATAGTTTTGTCGAGTTCCTTTAGATTGAATAACTGAAATAATTCTGTAAATTCAATAGGGACCTCGTCTTCAATGAAGTAATGGATTTTCGAACTTTCAGTATGAGCCAATTTCGCTGTTCTTTTGATGCTTTCATGTACCATTCATGGAATCGTCGCATTTGTGTTGGCATATCCCTAAGCCTCTCAAAACTAACCAGAGGCTCCCCGTTAACAAATTTGGGTGCTACCTCAGCCTTGGGCATATCGCCGTGAATAATTTCATGAATAGGCATACCACATTGCTCGGCCAATATCCTAGCCGTTTCCGGATCCATAGGTTCTTCCTCATATAGTTGAGGTTCGGGTATGTTCACCTGGAGTGGGGGGAGCGATTGTTTTGCTTGTTTCCCCAGCTAGGGAACATCTCTTTTGGTTCTTCGGCTACCACTCGATTGTTTTGCTTGTTTCGCCAGCTGGGGGACGTCTGTTCTGATGCTTTCGCTACAACTCGATTGTTTTGCTTGTTCCCCCTGCTAGGGAACCTCTTTTTTGATGCTTCCTCTACCGCTTGATCTCTTCTGTTTTAGTGTCTTCTGAAGACATCGTGTATAGTCATCTGGCACATTTAACTGAGCTTGGGATGGCTGCGTCAGTAATATCCTAAAGTGCTCCTTAGTTTCCGGTTTTATTTGGACCTCTGGCTCAGGTTGTTTCTTTTTAAAATGAGCATCCACTTTGGCCCGTATGACCGCATCGGTATCCTCATCGGTCAGGTCGTAAGCCATCTTGGGAGGAACCGGCGGTACTCTTGGGAGGGGCGACAACTATCGCTTCGGGCGTTGGTTATCGCTCGACGGAGCGGTGGTATTCTTCCGCTTTTGGCCCTTAGTGGGTAGAGGCGGCTACGTAGATTGAGATGGACTCGTGTTGGGGTCATGGATTGGACTATTACTAGGAGGAGACGGTGCACTTGGAGGTGGACTTGGAGGAGACGGTGCACTGGGAGGAGACGGCTGCCTTGGAGGTGATGGATTGTTTCTCGGTGCAGAAGGTGGCCTTGGTGTCGAGCCTGGAAACTTGATGTATTCTTTTTTTCAAAGAATGAAGCCACTCATGACTTCTCCTAGTGTCGTCTCCCCTTCACCTCCAGGGATGTTAAGCTGTAGTGACTGACACATAGGTAGAATTTCATCCACACCGACACGAGCATAGCCAGCTGGAATCGGATTGCAATGGTAGGTCGCTCCCGGTGCAGAAGGTAAAGAAAAGCCGACCGCCACCTTCATGGAAATATTCTTCCGTTCAACATGCAGCTCACAACTAGTCTTCTCCTTAATTGCATCCACGGGGTACGCATCCATCGTTGCATCATTACCGTGGCCCTCCGTGGAAGCCACGCTGCTTTTCCGTTGTGATGGGCTGACCGTACTATCCGGTGTAGGATCTTGCTGTCGGAGTCCTTTAAGTTCATTAAGCTCCTGGCGATGCTCCTGCAGCATGGCTTCAAACCTCGCGAACCGCTCCGTATCCTCCTCTTTTTGCCGCTTTGTTCTTCTCGATCGGCTTCTGTACGTGTCACAGTGCTCGAGAAACCCGATAACCCATGGATAAGAAGGTCCGAACCCTCTTGTTCGTCTAGCCTTTTTAGAATTCCTGAGAGCCTTTGTCAGCTCATCGTTCTCTCTGTCGGGAACAAACGTTCCCTCTTCAACCTCTTTTATCACTTTAACAAGTTCTTTCTTAGGTGAAGAAATTTCTTCGGCTGCAACAATCTCGCCTGTTTCTAGGTCTAATGATGCCACATGCCCGAATACCCAATTTCTTGACCTCAAGGGCCAACTAGACGTAGCTGGAGTGACCCCTTTCGCCTCCAGGTCAGCCTCAGCTTTATCCCACTTAGGCATGGCACTCATGTAGCCACCTGTGCCCATATGATGGTTCTGAGGTCTTGTATTCCACAAATGCGGCCCAGTTATCCTGCTGCAACTCTAGTGGGTCAACGAATGGAGGAGTTGTTTTCTTCAAGACATACCTGTGGTACAATCTTTTTTTCCACTCCTTGAATAGTTCGGCCATCTTCTTAAGAGCAAAGTGCTTGACTTTCCTCGTCATTTGCTGTGTGAGCTCATCAGTCTCCAAGACTGGTAGGGTGAAATGTGTCATGAGAGAATTCCACATCGTATCTTTCGCTCTATCATCTACAAAACTAGCCCCAGCTGGATCCTTTTTCTTTCCTGGCTTGTTCCAGTTTCGCGTGGTGATCGGGACTTTGTCTCTAACAATCACTCCGCATTGACTTGTAAATGCATTCGCAGCTTCTTTGGGCTCCAGCGGTTGACCTTGTGGAGAGACTAAGTCAATGCTGAAACGGACATCAGCGGGCAAATTGTGTGTCGGGCCTCTTGTCTTTGTAGAAGATTGGCCGGAAGCGGAGTTCTAAGAGAAGAAACATTCGTCAGTACATATATACGAATCAATTAGTGCATCTATACTAGTGAACGATCGATAGAGGCTTTATATACCTCGACGGAGTTTGTCATTATTATGGTGTATTCACCATGGTCAGCACCATCGTCTCCACTATTTTCTCCACCATCGTCTCCTCCAGACAAATTAAGATATTCAGAGCCATCATAATAATACCCCCCAGTACCCTCATCTATCATGTTGAGAAGCTCCTCTTCATTATGTCTACCGTCCATAGCTTAACTAATACAGAAAAAGAATATTGCATTAAGTAAAAGAATATTACAACTACGATAACTTGGATACGGTACTTAGTGATTAAGATAAAGTACAATAATATAAGATAAAGTACATTATTAACACATCACCGGAGAATAGCTCGGGTGCATTATAGGCTAAAGTATAAGATAAAGTACATTATTAATACATCACCAGAGAATAGCTCGGGTGCATTATAGGATAAAGTATAAGATAAAGTACATTATTAAGATAAACTAGCGAACGCGGCTGCCGCGTTCTGTGCTACGGGAGCTCTGCAGCCACAGAAGAGGAACCATCACCGGAGAATAGCTTGGGTGAGATCCGTGAACCTGCCAGATATTGGAGAACCTAGTCTCCAAAAGATACATGTATCGTCATACATGCTCATCCTCCTCCCTGATACGACGACGTACCACCTCATCGGGGGCCGGCTCCCTCTGCACAGCTCCTGGACCTCGTGGACGCCACCAAAGAAGCTCCGGGTCGACGATGATACCCGGATTCCTCGCCAAGGTACGAGTCCCGACAGGTAGCACCTCCCAAGGTTAACCAGCGAGCCCAGACTCGGACATCCCCGACGGAGTCCAGTAGGCTCGGATGAGGTGGACGCGGCATAACTAAATAATAGCAATAAACAATCATAAAACATAAACAGTAACTAAATCACTAAGTATATATTGTCCTAATAACAATAACCCTAAACCTATCACTAATAGTAGCTAATTAATAACTAAATCTCCGGATCGTGGCTATACCCGGGGTGTAGGTGGGTGTATTTACCTAACTAATACTAATACTAATTCTAATTCTAACTCTAAATTAGCCTAATAATACTAATACTAATTCTAATTATAACCCTAATACTTAACCAATACCCCTAATACTTAACCAGTCATATGCCTAATAATTAACCAACACCCCTAATACTTAACCAATACCCCTAATTCTAACTCTAAATTAGCCTAATAATTAATACTAATTCTAATTCTAACCCTAATACTTAACCTAATAATACTATCTAATTAACCTAATATTAATACTAGCTAATTAACCTAATACTAATACTAGATAGCTAATTAACCTATATACTAGCTAATTAACCTATATACTAATTCTAATTCTAACCCTAATACTTAACCTAATACTAATACTAGCTAATTAACCTAATACTAATACTAGCTAATTAACATATATACTAATTCTAATTCTAATCCTAATACTTAGCCTAATAATACTAGCTAATTAACCTAATACTAATACTTGCAAATTAACCTAATACTAATACAAGCTAATTAACCTATATACTAGCTAATTAACCTATATACTAATTCTAATTCTAACCATAATACTTAATTAGCCTAATAATACTAGCTATAATTAATCTAATACTAATATAGCTAATTAACCTACTAACTAATTGACCTCACCTGCAGGAAGACGTACGGCGGTGGCAACGAAACGGCGGCGTGTGAAGGAGACGGCTGGCAGAAAGCGTCAAAATCTCCAGCGGCGGGCGCGGCGATTTAGCTCTCCACGGCGGCGGCGGCAATGGCGGGCGATCCTCCCACGGGCGCAATGGCGCGGCAGCGACGGTGGCGAGCTTCCACTGCCAAGCATGCGGGCAACGACATGGGCGACGGCGCGGCGCGGTTCGTCTCTGCTGGAGAAGAAGTGAATCGCGGCGATCTTCGGGTCGTGCCACGACCCGGGGTGGGGGTGGGGTATTTATACCACCCCCCCTTTAGCCCCGGGTTGTAGTATGAACCGGGGCTAAAGGTCCCCCTTTAGCCCCGATTCGTATTACAACCCGAGGCTAAAGGTATTTTCGGCCCGCCGTACTTCCCGCGCGCCGCAACCCTTTGGACAAACCGGAGCTAAAGGTCACCCTTTAGCCTCGGTTTATATTACAAACCAGGGCTAAAGGTTATTTTTGGCGTCAAAACCAAACATAGTTTATACTTTTCAGAAAATTATGTATTATATATTAAAATTTTCAGAAAAAGAAGATCTATAATTTAAATCTATTATCATACTTTATTATACAACTTAAATGAAATTATCTATTATTTAACAAGTATTATATTTAGTAAAAATATTCACAAAAAATAATAAAAATATAGTTTATTATTTAAAAATAGAAAAATACATATAATATACCAAAATATTCACAAAAATATAGTAGAAATGTTCTCCCGCCATTTTCCCCGCTTCCCGCCATGTTCTCCCGCCTTTTCTCCCGCTTCCCGCCATGTTTCTCCCGCCATTTCCTCCGCTTCCCGCCATGTTCTCCCGCCATGTCCCTCTATATCTAGGTCGACCGCCATTTCCATCGACACATCCACACCTTCTCTCTCACAACAATGGACACCGCTTACTGGGCTTTTCTAACGCTCGAGGAGACCGAGGCGCTGTGTGCCTCCAGCAACCCCAGTCACCGGCACCGGATGCTGAGCGCTGGAGGGGTTCCTGTTCCTCCTATGTCTCAAGGTTCGGCCCGCCAGGCGGCCATCACGAATCACTTCTACCTCGAGCTCACGCCGGAGCAGCGGATGGATCCCCATTGGGATCCCGACAACCTCGACACCTGAAATGCCTTCTTCGCAAACCGACGGGAAAGGGAGCTCACCAGGTACGAGGGTGATGGCCCGCCCCTAGTGAACCACAACGAGGCTGGTCGCCGCCTGTGGTGGGCGAACCGAACTATCGCCGGTGTGATGCGCTACATCGCCATGGGAGACCATCCTCGCCTAAGGTACCCACACTTTCACCAGCAGCATAGCCACAAGAATGGTGGTGGTGGTGAAGGCCTAGGGCGTATTGGGGTCGTCATCCGGGAGCCCCCTCCCTCGCGCGTCGTGAATCCGAGGCCGGAGGATCCATCCGCGTGCTACGAGGAAGGGCTGAGGATCCATCCGCGTGCTACGAGCGACGACGATGACGATGACGATTCCGAAGACGACCCAGAAGCTGTGTACTACAGGGCTAGATATGATTATGACTAATTTTTACGTTTTAATATTAATAAATGTCTGGCCACAACAAGTTGCAATACTACCTATTGAGATCGAGATAGTTCATATCCATATACATATAAGATCATTAAAAATAAAGGTTTAATAATATTGTACATCACCAACATCCACACATGTTAGGGTTTTCTTCTAATCCGTAACCATGGAGCATCTTCCTTACTTAACGGGATGCTTGGGTCATCCTTCACAGCGAAGGGCGGAATTTCATGAAACTTATCATAATCGTCTGACATGTCTGTCTTATCCTCCACCCCCACGATGTTTCTTTTTCCTGAAAGAACTATGTGGCGCTTTGGCTCATCGGATGCTGTATTCTTTTGCTTATCTTTCCTTTTTCTCGGTTTGTTAGACATGTCCTTCACATAAAAAACCTGAGCCACATCATTGGCTAGGACAATTGGTTCATCTCTATATGCAAGGTTGTTGAGATCCACTGTTGTCATTCCGTATTTCTTGTCTACCTCAACCCCGCCTCCTGTCAGCTTGACCCATTTGAACCGAAACAAAGGAACCTTAAAAAAAGGTCCATATTCAAGTTCCCATATCTCCTCTATGTAACCATAATATGTATCCTTTTGCCCATTCTCATCTGTTGCATCAAATCGGACACCACTGTTTTGATTGGTGCTCTTTTTATGTTGGGCGATCGTGTAAAATGTATTCCCATTTATCTCGTACCCTTGGAAAGTCAATATAGTCGAAGATGATGACCTGGCCAACAAGTACAACTTCTCTCCAACATTTATGTCATTCATGAGATGTGTCTGCAACCAACCGCCGAAAGTCCTCATATGTTCATCTCTAATCCAGGAGCCAGGCTTCCTCGGGTTGTTGGAGTATACAATATTCTCGTGTTCTTCGATATACGAAGCCACCAAGGTGGAACTTTGTAGAACTGTGTAGTGTGTTTTAGTGAGAGAATGCCCGTCCATACATATCCTTGCTTTCTTTTCTAGCGTGCCTTTTCCACTAATTCTACCCTCATGCCGTGATTCAGGAACACCGATGGGCTTAAGATCAGGAATAAAGTCAACACAAAACTCAATGACCTCCTCTGTTCCATATCCCTTTGAGATGCTTCCTTCTGGCCGAGCACGGTTATGAACATATTTTTTAACACTCCCATGAACCTCTCAAAGGGGAACATATTGTGTAGAAATACAGGACCAAGAATGTTAATCTCATCGACTAGGTGAACTAGGAGGTGAGTCATAATATTGAAGAAGGATGGTGGGAACACCAACTCGAAGCTGACAAGACATTGTACCACATCTTTCTGTAACCTTAGTAGACTATCTAGACTGATTACCTTCTGAGAAATTGCATTGAGAAACACACATAGCTTCACAATGGGTACTCGAACATTTTCCGGCAGGAGTCCCCTCAATGCAATCGGAAGCAGCTGGATCATAAGCACGTGGCAGTCATGAGACTTTAGGTTTTGAAATTTTTTCCCTGCCATATTTATTATTTCCTTTATGTTCGACGAGAAACCAGATGTGACCTTGATACTGTAAAGGACTTCAAAAAAGATTTCCTTCTCTTCTTTGGTAAGAGCGTAGCTAGTAGTACCTTCAAACAGCTCTGGATGCATGCCGTCTCGGTCTTTTATACGTTGTTGGTCCTGCCGTGCTTCAGGTGTATCTTTGCTCTTCCCATACACGCCCAAGAAGCCTAGCAGCGTCACACAAAGATTCTTCGTCAGGTGCATCACGTCAATTCCAGAGCGGACCTCTAGGACTTTCCAATAGGGTAGCTCCCAAAATATAGATTTCTTTTTCCACAAGGGTACGTGTCTGACATCGTCCTTCGGAACAGATTGTCTAGCAGGACCCTTTCCAAAGATTACTTTTAAATCCTTCACCATGTCAAATACATCATCACCAGTACGGCGGATAGGCTTACACCGGCTTTCTGCCTCACCATTGAAATGCTTACCTTTCTTTCTTAGGATGTGCGAGGGTGGAAGAAAACGACGATTCCTCGGGTACACATTCTTCTTACATTTATTCAAATATATACTTTCAGTATCATTTAAACAGTGTATGCATGCATTGTATCCCTTGTTTGTCTATCCTGAAATGTTACTAAGAGCAGGCCAATCATTGATTGTTATGAACAACAACGCTCGTAGGTCAAATTCCTCCTGCTTATTCTCATCCCACATACGTACACCTTGTCCGTGCCACAACTGTAAGAGTTCTTCAACTAATGGCCTTAGGTACACATCAATGTCGTTGCTGGGTTGCTTCGAGCCTTGGATGAGCACTGACATCATAATAAACTTCCGCTTCATGCATAATCAAGGAGGAAGGTTATAGATATACAGTGTCACAGGCCAGGTGCTATGACTGCAGCTCTGCTCCCCAAAAGGATTGATGCCATCTGTACTTAGACCAAACCATAAGTTCCTCGCATCACCTTCAAAGTCCGGAAACTCTCTCTCGATTTTTCTCCACTGCGACCCATCAGTGGGGTGTCTCAGCATCTCGTCTTTCTTACGGTCTTCCATGTGCCATCGCAACAACTTGGCATGCTTTTTGTTTCTGAATAAACGTTTCAACCATGGTATTATAGGAGCATACCACATCATCTTGGCAGGAAACCTCTTCATGCGGCACTCGCCCTCAACATCACCAGGGTCATCTCGTCTTATCTTATACCGCAATGCAGTGTATACTGGACATGCATCCAAATTCTCGTACTCGCCGCGGTAGAGGATGCAGTCATTAATGCATGCATGTATCTTCTGCACCTCTAATCCTAGACGGCAGACAACCTTCTTTGCTTCGTAGGTACTGGCGTGCAGTGCGTTATCCTTTGGAAGCAACTTCTTCATTATTCTCAGCAACTTTTCAAATACTTTGTCAGTCACACCGTTCTCTGCCTTCCATTGCAACAATTCCAGTGTGCTACCCAGTTTTTTGTGCCCATCTTCACAATTTGGGTACAACATTTTTTTGTGATCCTCTAACATCTTCTTGAACTTCAACCTCTCCCTTTCAGTTACGCATTCTTCCTGGGCATCAGCAATGGCCCAACTAAGATCATCATCGGGCAAATCTGATGCCCGTTCTTCATCTTTTTGTTCATCAATGTCTTCCATTGTAGTACCATCGTATTCAGGGTAGTCGTTGTCATTCTCTTCTTCTTCATTGTCTTCCATCATAACCCCTCTTTCTCCGTGCTTCGTCCAACAATTATAGCCGGTCATAAAACTGGACCGAAACAGTTGGCTGTGAAGGACTCTTGAGGAAAAGTATTCTTTATGATTCCGACAGACGCCACATGGACAAGACATAAAACCATTCCGCTTATTTGCCTCGGCCACAAGAAGAAAAGAATGCACGCCTTTAATGAACTCGTTAGAGAGTCGGTGAGCGTACATCCATTGCCGGCTCATCTGCAATATATAATTAATTAAGTACATCAAACATAATCATAATTAATTAGTACTAATCTAAAACCAACAACCGGGACTAAAGATATGATGAACTTTTAGTCCCGGTTGGAGGCACCAACCGGGACTAAATGTGGATGTGGAGACAACATGTCGACACTATGTCCTCAGTGGACAGCACTAAGCCAGTAAATTAAATACCGACACTATTTTGGGTGGGTGGCAGCACTATGCCAGCATGAGTGTGTCGATATTATGTCATCAGTTTCTGACACTATGTTGTGCTGTTTAATCTATAAATAGGTATGCATTCTTGTGAAGAACTGTAAGATGGTGTGCGAGACCAGGGACACCACTACGGCGGAGCTTCTCGAAGATGTCTTAGGAGCTCGTCCCCAGACATCTTCGAGGAGTTCGCCATAGAGGCACTCTCTAATATGTGAAATTAGTTAGCTCCACCAGCATACTGATTTAGCTAGAGAAGATATAAACCGAAAGATGGTGTGGGAGAGTAGGGACACCACTACGGCAGAGCTTCTCGAAGATGTCTTAGGATCTCGTCCTCAGACATCTTCGAGGAGCTCGCCATAGAGGCACGCCCTAATATTTGAATTGTGATGTCTTCTTATCAAGATTTTATGAATTAACCCTATCTTTGTTACAATTTTTTCAGTTTGTTGAACGCATTGCCCAGCTAGCTAGTTAGAATGATGAACTCACGCATGTGTGTGCTTCTAAAATCAAACTTCGAGACTATATGCCAAAACAAGATATATATAGATAGAATCCACATATTGTGATATTTACCTTAGAGTTCCTTACATTAATACAAGATATAGATAGAATCTAAACATCGATCTTATCCTATCATTGCAAAAATTACTACCAAACTAAATACACAAATCCATCTATAAGATAGAGCATGAAATGAGCTAATATAGTAATGAGAGTTCAAAGGATGAAGTTGCTCACCTTTTAGAACCTTTGGATAGATGGGGAACCACAAAATATAGACAAATCTTGAGGAGAAATGGGCATGAACTCGAGCTTGAAGCAAGAAAGAGAGAGAGAGAGAGGAGAGCCACCAGCTTGAATGGTGGCTCGGGCAGGGGAAGAAGATATAGCCAGACCTTTAGCCCTGGTTCGTGTCTAGAACCGGGGCTAAAGGTCCACCTTTAGCCCCGGGTCGTGTCTAGAACCGGGGCTAAAGGTCTACCTTTAGCCCCGGGTCGTGTAACAAACCGGGACTAAAGGGTCTGCCGCCCGACCTGGCCTGCCTGAAACCCTTTAGCCCCGGTTTGTTATACGAACCGGGGCTAAAGGTCCCGTTCAAACCGGGGCTAGTGTCTGCCACCCTCCTGGGGCCAGTTCTAGCCGTTGGACCGGGGCATTAGTCCCGGTTTGTAGCAAACCCGGGGCTAATACCCCTAGACCAAAGGTCTGTTTTCTACTAGTGAAGGCTCGGGGCTTATCACGGAACACATGGAGGGGGAGAAGGGTAAGGCCATGAGGAAGAGGGCGGAGGAATAGCGTGAGAAGGCATTTAGGGCGGAGGAATGGCGTGAGAAGGCATTCAGGGCGGCCAAACCGGACATTTCGTCTCACCGCAACTTCGATGGGTTGGTCCGTGATGTGCTGCTGGCCAAGCACTAGATCTTTCTCATTGTGATTCTATACTTGACTTCATATGTTTCAACTGGATGATTGTTATGTAATGTAGTACCCTGTATCATTGACATTTCGTCTGCAATTTCTACCGCAATAAACAGATTTGATCGGAATGGATTAAAGCCCCTCCATTAATGAGTTTATGGGTTTGATCTGGTACAACACCTCCCCCTAAACTCGTATAAATACATCCCACGTATATATCTAAACCCGTATCCAAATAGAGTATTACTCATATATAGTCATACGGATTGGGTTATACGTCATACTTTCTGTACGCTATTCCGCCAGATCACCCCCCCCCCACAATCCCGTGGCGATCGCCGCCGCCGGCCATCGTGACCACCGCCGCTGCCGCGGTGCTCCTTCTCCACCACTATCGCCACGTCCTCGTCGACCGTCGACACTGGAGGTAGGTACTCCGTGGTTTCCTGGTAGTGTTGAGACAAATCGGATGGTTTTGTGTAACCGAACAGTCCAACGCCGACAACGCTGGCCTGTCCGGCCTAGCCAGAATGTCCGGCACCGGCAAAGCCAACCTGCCCGGCCTAGTTAGACTGTCCGGCACCGGCAAAGCCAACATGTCCGGCAAGGACTGACTGTTGACGCTACTGTCAAAACCATACGAGCTCATCGCCGAGGACCATGACAAACAAGAGCAACCTTGCTGCTCCGGTGCAACCCTGCCCAAGGCGGCAAAGTCCCTGTGGTCATCCACGGAGACCGAGGTATCCCGGAATCTCTTGTATGTAATACCTGTGTCAATTACCTGTGTCTTGCTGCTCCGGTTCTTGTGACTCAATGAACCTAACAATTCTTTTACAAATCTATGAGCTCATCCTAGGTACCCTCATTTCATATAAGCTGATAGACACCGATAAGTTCATTTACATGCATACGGAAGAAACGACCACACCAACAGCTGGTAACCAACATAATTCAGCAAAAGCTCCATAGCTACAAAACGAATCACTATTAATCTACTATTAGTACGAGGCAACAACCAAAAGAACTATAGCTGTTTTCATCATGATACATTCAGACCAGAAAGCTGAAGCTCTGCAAGTAAACAAACTTCTACCGGACAAGTCCGGCCTCTTGTCCAGAAACATGCCCGGCGACACCGTTAGCTCCTATTAAAATTTCATAGCTTGGACTTCATGCTGGACAAGATGCCGAGCTGTCCGGCCTCTCGTCGGACATTCGGCCTGACTGTCCGTCCGGCTGCCCCAAGCTCTCGCTCGCCGTCGCCGCCAAGATCTCGGCGCCCCACCTCCGCCGCGTTGCCGCCAATCTGCACGCCGCTGACGCCGCGCCAACCCTCCGGCACCCACCTACAACGCCAAGCAGAGGCATGTGCGGGCAAGGATGAGTCACACCGCGAGTGGATACGGCCGTCGCCGGTGTTGATCCAGCATACAACTGTGGTTTTTATCTGTTTGCGTAGAGACTTACTAGTATATATACTACTAGAAGAACGTTAATATTGTTGAGTTATACGTGGGTATGAAACGGTCTAAGCCGTTCTTGCGTTTGAAATTATACGAGTTTGTATGAGTTTAGAGGGAGGGGTTGTACTGGATCAGAGACCATGAGTTTAATGGATCGAAATAATCCCTTGGAATAAAATTACATTTGCATAGCATGTAAATGAGAGTAAATAATAAATTGTTTCAAATCAAACTGCCATCCACGTATTTCGATTCTTTTCAGCCGTGGGATGGATGCTAGAAAAGACACGCGGCAACATCATAACAGAGTCTTACTATCGCGTGAGGTGGGCCCCACTACGGGCCATGGCAGAAGATTCTAGACCGCAGAGGTGTCGCGTCGTACACCACGTCGCCGGATGGTGGACAACGTGCACGGCATGGGTCGTCATCAACGTACGCGGACAGCACCACGCTCTATGAGAGGCGTTACCTGTGCGACACGCTTCCGCACTCGCCAGGTGGTGGGGTCCCCTGACGAGCGGGTAGTTTGGTTTATTCAACCCTTGAGGAGGAGTAGGTGCCCAATGCAATTACAGTGCTCCGGTGCATTTGGTTGAGCAGAAATAAATTTGCACACGGCGAGGAACCACTGAGATGGTGCAGCGGCCGGTTTATTTCGTCAGCACGGTGCTCAGAGATGCTCAGGAAAGGTACCCCACACAGTAGAAGTTACTCTACACACTTCTCGTGGCATCGCGCAAGCTCCGCCACTACTTCTAGGGCCACCCCATCAAGGTGGTCACCAAGTTCCCTTTGGAGTCGATCCTACACAACCCCAACGCCACGGGGCGCGTGGCGAAGTGGGCCATCAAGCTGGAGCCTTTCGAGATATCATTCGACACCACACCCACCATCCGCGGGAGGGCCCTGGCAGTGTTCGCGGCAGAATGGTTCGACCTGGGAGGAAGCGGGCCTCGGGAGGAGGTAACCCAGCTTCCCGGGAAGCTATCCCCAGGGCGCTGGACCATGAACTTTGACGGGGCGTTCAACAGAGATGGATCCGGGATGGCTGCCATGCTCACCTCCCCGATGGGCGACAAGCTCTCCTACGCCGTACAGTTGCGCTTCGAGGACGGAAATAAGCGCTCCAACAACATCACCGAGTATGAGGGCCTGATCGCTGGCCTCACATCAGCCATCACCCTCACCATCAAGCGCATCACGGTCCAGGGATAATCTTTACTCCTGGTCAACTTCTCCAACAAGAGCTACCGCCCCAAGGACGAGCATATGGCAGCATACCTAGAGAAGGTGCGGTGGCTGGAGAAGTATTTCTTGGGGGTAGACCTGCTCCACATTCCTCGGGGGAGGGGGGGCAATTACAAGGCGGACGGGATCGCCAAGCGCGCGTCCATGCAAGAGTCCCAGCAGCCGATGGTCTGTGAGGAAAGATTGTTTAAACCCTCGGCCATCTCCCTAGGGAAAGAGAAGGTCCACCCCAAAGAGCTCCCGCCCCCACCCTCGTCAGGTGCCCCAGACTGCAGCCCACCCTCAGGAAACAAGCTCCTCCTGGCAGCTCCAGGACGGTGCCCTCCCGGATAGCGAGGACCTGTCGGAAAGCCTAGTCCGGCATGCAAAGAAGTACTGCATCATCGATGGGGACCTCTACTGCCGTCGCCCCAACGGCGTCGCCCTCCGGTGCATCTCCAGCAACGAAGGACGCGAGCTTCTAGCTGACATCCACGCTGGGGAATGTAGCCACCATGCCTCGGCACACACACTCGCTAGGAAGGCCTTCCGGAGCGGCTTCTACTGTCTCACTACACTCACCGATGTCGTAGAACTGGTAAAGTCGTGTGCGGCATGCCAGTTCCACGCCAAACAAATACACCAGCTGGATGAACAGCTGCAGACCATCCCTCTCTCATGGACCTTCGCGGTCTGGGGGCTGGACATCTTGGGGCCTTTCCCGACAGCGCCCAGGGGCTACAAATACCTCTACGTCGCCATCGACAAGTTCACCACATGGGCCAAGGTGGAACCACTCAGAACCATCCTAGCACGCTCGGCGGTCAAGTTCATTCAAGGCCTGGTATGCCATTTCTGTGTACCCAGCCACATCATCACCGACAATGGCAGCCAGTTCACCAGCGGGATGTTCCAGTCTTACTGCAAAGACGTCGGCACCAAGATCTGCTACGCTTCTGTTGCCCAGCCCCGCAACAACGGACAAGCGGAGCAAGAAAACGCGGAGGTCCTAAAAGGGCTCAAGACCAATAGTTTCCACCGCAAGCACAAGGAGTGCGGCCGAGGTTGGCTGGATGCCCTCCCAGGGGTGTTGTGTTCCATCCGCACCACCACAACCAAACCAACTGGTGAGATCCCCTTCTTCCTCGTTTATGGCACTGAGGCTGTCATTCCTGTAGAGCTCAAGCACGGCTCCCCCAGGTGCTCGTCTTCAACGAGGCGGCGCGAGAAGAACCACGCCGTGAAGACCTCACCCTCATCGAGGAAGCCCGCCACAAGGCAAATATGCGGGCGGCCAGATACCAGCAAGCGCTATGCCGCTACCACTACCGTAACATACAAGCGCACACCCTGGAGGTAGGGGACCTCGTCCTTCGTCGTGTCCTCTCCCGTGAGGGGCTCCACAAGCTCTCCACAATGTGGGAAGGCCCCTTCTGGGTCATGCACGTTGCGAGGCCAGGTGCGGTGCGACTGGAAACGGAGGAAGGTGCCCCGATCCCCAACGCCTGGAACATCCAACACCTTCGTAAGTTCTATCAGTGAGCTCCTCTCACCGTGGCAGCGATAACAAATAACTCTCCCTCAGGATAGTGTGAAAGTTCAAGAGCAATGGCTCGTGTTTTTGGTTTTATTTGATGACTTCCTCGTTTGCGTCTTCGTTTATTTTGTGGTGCTTCTCCCTTTCGCACGCCGCGTGAGCGGGGGATGGGCACGGTATCTACTGCTGTTGCCACCCTCGCCAGTACTAGGACCTAAATTGTCGAGCTCTGAACTCGCGGACTGACTCCGGCAATAAGTCACCTCATCCACGGTTCCCAGTGCTTGGTAATCCTCACATGACGCGCAAAGGGAAGCGTACAACATGCGGAACCTACGGTTGCCTCCCCGAGGGACTATATAGGGAAAGTATGTGCCCTATGGTATCCTCCTTGATGGACTTACAAGGTGGAACTGAAGCCTACGGATTCCTACTTGAGGGACCTATAGGACAGGTACAAGCCCCACGACCTCCCTAGCAGGGGACAAGTGGGGCGACCCTTGAGACTACCCCTCAAGCGGCATGCGAAACCTACGGTTGCCTACCTGAGGGACTATATAAGGAAAGTACGCGCCCTACGGTTTCTTCCTCGAGGGACTTATAGGGCGGAACTGAACGTGCGGAGCCTATAGCCTCCTCCTTGAGGGACCTACAGCACAGGTACAAGCCCCACGACCTCCTAGGCAGGGGACAAATGGGGCGACGCTTGTGAAAATCCCTCAAGCGGCGTGCGCAACCTACGGTCGCCTCTACACGGGACTGCATGGGGAAAGTACGCGTCCTACGGTCTCCTCCTCGGGGGACTCACGGGACGGAATCCAATGTGTAGATCCCACGAAATCCTTCTTGAGGGGCCTATGGGAGAGACACAAGCCGCGAGATCCTCTTGTGAGGGGAGAAGCGAGGCGCCACGAAGGAAAACCCCTCAAGAGGCCCCCACAGGATGCAAAGCCCTAGTCCCTCTTCACGAGGAGTCTACTGACTGGCACACTAGGCCCTAGAGGCCAGAAAAAGCGACGACAGACAGCTAAGGCCCCGATTATGGGAAAGGTACCCTTACAAGTCTTAGCAAAGAGACGATATAGTTATAAAGCGCTTCACGAGCGTTACATGGACAAGAATCAGGCCACCCAACGGCGCCATCGATGCTCGCTTGGTGGAGACTTTCTTCTTCTTCCTCCATGGCGAAGTCGCCCGAGACATCGACTTCGGTCTCCCCCTCGTCGCCCACCTTGTGTGGAAACGTCTCGACCAGCAGATCAACAAGGGGAGTGACCCTCGCCTCGAGAGCCGACACAGCGGCCGACTGCCGCACGGCCTAGGAGTAGTCAAGGTCGGGCCATAGCTGCAAGAAGTTGCTGAAGAGGAACTTCCCCACCGTTGTGAGCATCACCTCACACTCCAAGGAAATGAAGCCATCCAGGGCCTGCACCGCCGTGCTTATAGGGCTCATAACCCTACACGCAAGCTCTAGGGACACCTCAAACTCGCAGCAGACTTGAAACTCTAGCGAACGAAACCCTCGACCCCCATGAACGGGAGGACTACGATGCCCTGCTCAGCAAGGGGAGTAGAAAGACTTGCGATGGGCCTCCAACGCCTCGCGAGCTACTCGCTCGCGCCCCTCCCCAGCCCGGGCGACAACAACGAGGGAGTCCTTCAGGTCCTTGATTTCGCCATGAAGCCCCTCGCCCTCCTGAAGCGAACCCTTCCAGAGCTCCTCCTCTGTCGCAAGGGCATCGTGAAGCTTGGAGCTCTCCTCCCTCTCCCGGGCGAGGGACTCCTAGGCCTCCGACAGCTTGGCCTCAATCTCCAGGGGATGGGCCTCGACCTACTTTCGGCGCTGGGGCACTGCCACCTCCTGGGCGGAAACGTCCTTCTCACGGGCAGACAAGGCATCAGCGAGTCGAGAGGCATGGGCCTCAGCATCAGCAATGACTTTCTTCGCCCATGCGAAAGCGCCTCAGAGCATTCCCTCTGTGTCAGCACGGGCATGCTCTCGCACGGATTTCTCCATCTTCTGAGATCCCACCAGCTGCTCTTGTTCCAGGCTTAGCTAGCGATCCTTGCAGGCTGCGTCGACCAAGAACTAGTCTAGCCCGAAGCAATGGCCAGAGACGAGCTTTCCCAGGAGCTTGGTGCGGGGGGAGTATCCCGGCTTCACCATAACCAGCTCCCGGGACTCGCCATGCCGGCGCCTCTTCACGAGCACCCGCCTGGCACGTAGGAGCCGAGGGGACCGCCTCGGGGGACATGCGGACTTCGGGGCCGACGAGGGCCACGCCCTCGGTGGCCCTTGAGCAGCAGCTGCACCGGCCACCCCCACGACATCTGTGACCTCGTCCGTAGTCGGGGAAGTGGCTTCAAGAGGGGTGCCCTGGGGAAACTCCTCACACACCTCGTCCACCTCCACAACTAGAGGCGCTCGAGGGGAAGCAGCGGGGGTCGTGTGCGGTGGGAAGACAGCAACCCTTTCTTCGGGCACAACCTGCGCAGCCTAGGCCTCGCTCGACAGGTCCAGGGGCCGCACCACTGGCCGGACCTTTCGGGAGGTGGTCCATTTCAATGGTGGCTACTTCTGTGGGCGGCCTTCACTGCAAAGGTGCTTCAGGTGAGCCAAGGCTGAAGATCCGGGAAAGGAATGGGGCCAGCTGACGGTTAGCTGCTATCACCCCCGATTGAAGGCTGCATGCCCCAGCAGTCCCGGTTCGCGCCAAGGGGAATGAAGACTCTGGCGGGACGGGACTCACCGCTTCCAGACACGGCTCCCTCCAGAGGTGGACCTCCTCTCGGACCCGCTTCTATCGAGATGCCTCCTGAGGGCCTGCCCTGGTGGCGGGATCCCCCACACCTGTAGCCTTCCCAGTGGAAGCCTCGGGAGAGGCCTCGGATGGGATAGCGGCAGGGAAACCGCGTCCATAGGGTTCGGGCGCTCACTCGTGTGACCAGAAGGGATAATTCCTGACTCGTCGAACTGGGGAAGTGAGGGACGGGTCTCCGCCTTGCGGGGGTCGAGGTAGAGGGGCATGACTCGGTCATGAAGCTCGAAGGTGGCGGAGGTGTACAGAAGCTTGTGGATAAACCCCGCCATGATAGGGTCATCGGTGACGCCGTCCCCCAGGTCCAGGCGATCTGACACGGAGAAGTCCCACAGGTATTTGTTGTGCTTCTTCAGCGGAGCAATCCGGAGGCAGAGGAACTCCATGGCGAGGAGAGGCCCCGTAAGGCCGTAGGTTTTCAGCAGCTCGACACGGGCGACTAGGGCATGCACCTTGTCTCCCTCCAGGGTTGTCGTGTACCATCGTCTGCTGACCTTTTCAGCCAACACGGTGGGAGGCAGGAGGCGGGGGCTGTCCTCCAGCACATCCAGTAGAATCCAACACTTCCAGAAGTCCTCCACGTGTTTCGTCCAGCCCATTTCTGGTCCGAACTACCCCTCCTTCACGAAGGAGGCACAACTAGCTATGTGCGAAGTGGAGGAGATGTGGAGAGCATACATATGGCGCAGTAGCGCCACCAAAGGTTTCACCCCCACAATCATCTCGCACCAGCATGAGAAGATGACAAGGGTGGTGACAGAGTTGGGGTGCAGGTGGAGAGCGTGGATCTAGTAGTGCTCCAGAACCTCCATGAAGAAGGGGAGAACGGCGGAATTAACCCCGCGATGATGGTGTGATAGAAAAACGGGCGGACGGGGCCGGAGAGGCTCACCGGATCCGTCGATCGACCACACCCGAGTTTTCATCCACTCGTTCCGGTCGGAGGCGAGCTGCGAGTGACACCGGCCAAGACCAGCGTCCGTCCGGATGGTGGAGGGAAGCATCACCTGTCCCATCTCCTCCCCCCTCTTCCTCTCGAGGGGGGCTGGGCGGTGGCCGCTGCCCCTTCGTCGCTACCGGAGATCCCCGATGAGACATCATGCACGGAAGGCGTGGGCAGTTGGCCAAGGGAAGCAAGCGCGAGGGAGAAAGTGAAGAAGAATGGATCTTGACTCGAGGGGGCTACCTCCCCTTTTATAGGCCAAAGTTGGTTCCAGGCAGGCGCGCACCTTCCAAGAAGGTGCCTTGGGAACCTAGAGCGACACGCGCCCCGCATGGCGCCAGATGTCGGAATGACCGTCCGATCCCTCTACGACATAGGAGAGGCGCTCGGCCCGAATGGCCAGGGGCTACTATCGGATAGCTGGTACAGGGGTACCCCCGATCTGTCTACGTCTGGCTCGCACGACTAGGCTCGGGCGGACCTCACGATGGAGGTGTCGCTCTCCTCACAAGGTGCGTCATGCCAGAGCCTCTAGAAGGCTTCTAGAGGAAGGAACCGTGAGAAGGACACGCCTCCCCTGTGGGGGAAACGACAAGCACGATGGCGACATTGGATGCCCCTGCCCCGCGGTCCCAGAGATCGGGTCTTGGTCAAATGTAAGAACGACAAGGCTCTGACCGGCGGGGTGTGCAACCTCGGCAAGAGCAGGACAGGTATGGGACATTTTGGTGCTAGAGAGGCAGCGAGCAAAGCCAAGTAAGGACAAACAGCGTAAAATAAGATCACTTTACCAGCAGATGGAGGAGAACCCAGCGTCCAAGACCTTGTCCACCAAAAACTTGTCTTATAGATCAGGATCTCGGGGAACGGCACTGTGAAGACCCTTCCCGCCCATAGACCAGGGGAAGAGGCCCGACGCCGCCCTATATAAGGAGCCCTTCTCCTACCTTAAAAGGGATCGATCCTTGACATCTAAAACCTAGACTTTTATCCTCAATTGTACCCTCGCAAAGCACGTGATCAGTACAACAAAGCAGTAGTAGGGGCTTTACCTCCTCACGAGGGTCCCTAACCTGGGTAAAAAACCCGGTCATCTCTCTGTTGTGCGCTTGCTCCGTCGTGATCTCCGTCGCTGAGTTCCTTCAGAATCGTGTGTTTAGCCCACTCACGAACCAATGGATCGTTAGACCCAAGTTCCTTCGCGGGCAAACCTCGGACACAAAACCCAAATGGGAGGCACGCTGGGTGGGATTTTTTGCATCAGCGCCGCCATAACCTTTTTTTTGGAGGGGGCTATAAGAGAGACGAGTGGAGATGTTCTTGAGAAAATTTGCGTTTGTATTCATGTTGAGAGACTTAGAGAAACTCTAAAGGAGCCTGTAAAATTCAACCCATAAAAGCTTGTATACATGGCAACTTAAACCGTTTTTACGGTTTCAAATTAACCTCAAAAGAACGGATACTGTAAATAGAAACTATATCATGTAGATGCCCTATCTTTTCTTTTTTTTCTTATTAATCATCTTCTTCGTGAAAACTTCCCGCGCCACCGCATGGGCCTCCGAGCGTCTGCCCCGCGCCGCCTGCCGGCCGCGTCCCCAGTGCCGCCGCTGCCTAGCTAGCTAGCTTAACGAAGATGTGATCGATGAATAGCACCCCCTAGCCGTGGAATCGATCGACGTATATAGAATTGATCTGGAGATGAATAAACCACATAGCTAGCTAACCCCGTGTCTACAAGCTCGCTTGCTCCAGGGCGCGCCTGCGCCGCTGCCCCGTGCTGCTTGTGTGCGCCCCTCACGTGCACAACGCCGTTCGCCTAAATAGGTCAAGAGGATTCAATGGAAATTAACACAGACTTGGTCAGAATCGGAGCACGTAGACAAGATCTTCTACCAGCGGTGCACGATTTTGCTAAAGCAGCGAGAAATCGATGGTTAGAGGCGTTGTACGGACAGCGGCGTGGCGGCTGAGACGGTGGAGAAGCTAACAGTTCGGGCCGCAACCGCCTCTCCGCACGGTACATATACAGGCTGCGGGGTCGTGTTTTCGAGACACCGTAAAAAAAAATTACGAGCCGAGCCTTTTTAAGGGATCCGCCAGATCGAGCATATCGCGATAACCTGTAAAGTCGCCTGACTTTTCACACTTCGGGGACTATTTACAGTTGCTATTAGGGATTCGTTTTGACATCCGATAGATCGCCAGGATGGTCAAAACAATTACTACCCCAATATGCCGATAAAGAAATGTACGGGAGTAGGCGAAAAGTGGTATCTATTCACCGTTGTGCTCGTAGTCGCGTATAGTACGTACCTGTCGACATCAACCCGGCTGCTATATGCTCGTATCTCTGGAGTTGGCCATAAACAAATATATGCAGCCAAGAGCAGACGCACGTGCGTAATCAGTTGGCCATAAACAAATATATGCAGCCAAGACCAGGACGCACGTGCGTAATCAGTTGCGTTGCTGATATAAGAATCGTTTCCCATTGCCATTTCCTACCGACGACCAAAGCCACGGTATATCACCTATAAATACCACCTTGTAGTGCTGATGCTAAGCACAATCATATCTCCATCCAGACCCAGGTTACAATTAGCAAGTGACACAAGAACCGCATAGCCCTCGATCGCCATTTCAGATCGGAATTAAGGTACACACACGGTACGGTAGTGACAGTAATGGGTTCGATGGGAGGAGTTGGAGTGGCGGAGGAGAAGCCACATGCCGTGTGCTTGCCGTACCCGGCGCAGGGGCACATCACCCCGATGCTCAACGTGGCAAAGCTGCTCCACGCCCGCGGCTTCCATGTCACCTTTGTCAACTCCGAGTAGAACCATGCCCGCCTCCTCCGCACACGGGCGCCGCCGCGCTGTCCGACGTCCCGGGGTTCCGCTTTGCCACCATCCCGGACGGCATGCTGACCATCGTCGACGACGACGACGACGTCACGCAGGACATCCCGACGCTATGCAAGTCCACCACGGGGACCTGCCTCGAGCCCTTCCGCCGCCTCCTCGCCGAGATCAATGCCTCGGCCTCCGTGGAGGGACACCCACCCGTGAGCTGCGTGATCTCGGACGCCATCATGGGTTTCTCCATGGACGCCGCAAAGGAGCTTGGCCTCCCGTACGTCCGGCTCTGGACGGCCAGCGCCGTCAGCTACCTCGCGTAGCACCACTACCACCTGCTCATCGACCGTGGCATCTTCCCACTTAAAGGTACACGTCTCCCTCGATGGCTCGATCCAACCAACATAGTACGTACATTTTTGGAGACGGCGATCGAGTTCGACACTGCCCTTCGTCCCTGCCATTAACACTAGCAGTTCCTTACTGTAATTTCTTGTCTATCTCAACGTGCATTGCATGGGTACGTACATACGAGTAGATGTCAAGCAGCTGACAGATGGATACCTCAACACGCCGGTGGAGAACGTTCCGGGGCTGAGGAGCATGAGGCTAAGGGACTTCCCGAGCTTCATACGCTCCACGGACCCGGACGAGTTCATGGTGGGGTACGCCATCAAGGAGATGGAGCGCGCGGCCAGCGCGTCCGCCGTGATCATCAACAGCTTCGCTGACCTCGAGGGCCAGGAGGTGGAGACCATGGAGACGCTCCTGGGCCTGCCCAAGGTCTACACGATCGGCCCGCTCCCTCTGGTCGCCGCGCCGCACTCGGCGGCCATCATCAGCGGCCTAAGCCTGTGGAAGGAGGAGGCGGAGTGCCTGCAGTGGCTCCACGGCAAGGAAGCCGGCTCCGTTGTGTACGTGAACTTCGGGAGCATCCAGGGGCGGACCCAGGAAGATGTTGAGCCGGTGTCCTAGTAGAAGTGATACACATTATTGATTTTATTTTGGGGTGTCACACAGCACACAAACATGAAGTACAGTGAAGAAATATGCTTTTTACCCGGTGTCCCGTGACACCCTCTAGCTCTATGTGGGTACGCCCCTGGGAGCATCGTCGTCATGACCAATGCGCAGATGGTGGAGTTCGCATGGGGGCTGGCCAACAGCGGCAGGCAGTTCATCTGGATCATCCGTCGTGACCTCGTCAGGGGTGATGCGGCGGTGCTTCCCCCGGAGTTCCTGGCGGCGACGGCGGGGCGCGGGTTCATGGCTTCCTGGTGCCCGCAGCAGGAAGTGCTGAACCACCCGGCGGTGGGCGCGTTCCTGACGCACAGCGGCTGGAACTCAACACTGGAGAGCATGTGCGGCGGCGTGCCTATCATCAGCTGGCCCTTCTTCGCGGACCAGCAGACCAACTGCCGGTACCAGTGTAACGAGTGGGGCGTCGGCATGGAGATCGACAGCAACGTCCAGCGCGATGAAGTCTCGGGGCTTATCACGGAACTCATGGAGGGGGAGAAGGGTAAGGCCATGAGGAAGAGGGCGGAGGAATGGCGTGAGAAGGCATTCAGGGCGGCCGAACCGGACGGTTCGTCTCACCGCAACTTCGACGGGTTGGTCCGCGATGTGCTGCTGGCCAAGCACTAGATCTTTCTCGTTGTGATTTTATACTTGACTTCATATGTTTCAACTGGATGATTGTTATGTAATGTAGTACCCTGTACCATTGACGTTTCGTCTGCAATTTCTACCGAAATAAACAGATTTGATCGGAATGGATTAAAGCCTCTGATAGAATATGTACCCGTTTTGGTACCGTTTAACCAGATAGATTTAGTTAGGTGCCTTGTACGTCAAGGATTGTATCCTACCTAACTTTACCGTGTAATCATCTGATATATATATGGAAGCATAGGCCGGCCGTATTGTGCTGCGCAACCTTCCCCAATATTCTGTTATGGTATCAGAGCGTAGACAATCCTAGCCACGTAAAATTCTTCCGCTGCTTCTTCCTCCCAGATCCCATCGCGCCGCCACCCAACCTCACCTCCTATGGCTACCTCATCAGCTCTCATCGGCACTTCTGCCAACACAGTCGTCTCCACCATGCCTGCTCTCGGCGCCGGATCCTCAACATCCGGCTCCCCATCCAGTCTCGCGTCATCTATTACCATCAAGCTCTCTGGCGAGAATTACCTGTTTTGGCGCGCTCAGGTGGCTCCCCTTCTCCGCAGCCAGCTGCTCATGGGATATGTGGATGGAAGCTTCCCATGTCCCGCTGCTGAAATCACTGTCGCCCAGGAGGGTGTGACCGTGAAGCAGCCCAATCCGGCGCATGGTCGCTGGGTTCAGGTCGATCAGGCCATCCTGTCGGCGTTTGTTTCGTCGATGACTGAAGGGGTGGTCGGGATGGTCCTCTTCGCCAAGACGTCTGCCGAGGCATGGCAGACGCTCGAGGGTGCTTTCGCCTCCACGTCGATTGCTCGATCGACCAGCATCCGCACCCAGATGGCTCAACTCAAGAAACATGAACTTTCCATCACAGTCTACTTCCATAAGATGAAAGCGCTCTCTGACATGCTGACGTCCATCGGACAGCCGCTGCGAGACGAGGAGTTCGTCTCGTTCATCCTTGCTGGACTCGACGGCGACTACGACGCTCTTCATCAAGTCGTCACCGCGCGGACTACACCCATGCCTATCCGCGACCTCTTCGCACGGCTGCAGGCGACGGAGTTCCGCGTCGAGTCGCGCCGGGCTGAGTCCTCCATCGACACTCCCTCAGCCCACGTCGCGGCGTATGGTGGTGGATGTTCTGGCTCAAAGCCCTTCTACCGCGCCCCTGCTCCACCACCTCAGCCCATGCCAGCTCCATCCGCTAATCATGGCGGAAATAACAGGGGCGGCAATGGCAACCGTGGCCAGTTTAATAACGGCAACGGAAATCGGGGCCGCATCACCTGTCAGTTGTGCGGCATCATCGGGCATACCTCCTCGAAGTGCTACAAGCGTTTCAACCGGGACTACCTCGGCATCGGCAACGACGGTAGTGGCACCGAACGCCAAGTCGCCATGGCCATGGCGGCCACTCAAGGTGGCCACGGTGCTCACCTCGGCGCTCACGGTGGCCAGACTCAGCAAGCTGGACACACTACATCCTATCCCGTCGATCCGGCCTGGTACGCAGATTCTGGAGCAACGCATCATTTCACTCATGAGCTAGAAAGGCTCACAACCAAGGAACCGTACCTCGGCAATGATCAAGTCCATGCGGCGAACGGACAAGGTAAGCAAATTCATAATATTGGTCATGCGCTTTTACCTACTCCGTCGTCGCAACCTTTGCATCTTAATAGGGTCCTTCATGTTCCACATATTACTCGTAATCTTCTTTCTATGAGTAAACTTACACATGATAATAACGTTTTCGTTGAACTTCACCCAAATTCTCTTTTTGTTAAGGACCGAGCTACCCGGGAAACTCTTCTTAGAGGTCGTTGCCATGAGGGTCTCTACTCCATATATGCTCCTGTTATCAAGCAAGCCCTCAACAGTGTTCGGGTGTAACGTGATAAGTGGCACTATCGCCTAGGTCATCCGTCATCACAAGTCGTTCAGCATGTTCTCCATAGTCATGATTTGCCATCTCATGTAGAGTCAAATAGTAATAAATCAGTTTGTGATGCTTGTCAACAAGGCAAAAGTCACCAATTACCTTTTTCTTCATCCACTCGTGTAATAAACGCTCCTTTAGAGCTCATTCATTCAGATGTGTAGGGCCCTGCCCGAACTTCTATAAGTGGCCATCGATTTTATGTCAGTTTTTGTTGATGCTTACAGTCGTTTTACTTGGATTTATCTACTTAAGCACAAATCCGATGTTTACCATGTGTTCGTTCAATTCCAAAAACATGTGGAACACCTTCTTAATCGTAAAATTGTGCATGTACAAACTGATTGGGGTGGCGAGTATGAGAAACTTCATCCCTTCTTTCATGATCTAGGCATATCACATCGTGTATCTTGTCCACACACTCATCAACAGAATGGCACCGCTGAACGCAAGCATAGACATATTGTTGACACAGGCCTTACTTTTCTTGCGCACGCCTCCTTACCACTGCATTTTTGGAGTGATGCTTTCTCCACGGCGTGCTTTCTTATCAACCGTCTCCCTAGTCGTACCATTGATATGCAAACACTACTTGAGCGTCTCCTTCACGAAACACCTGATTACACCTTTTTTAAGGTCTTCGGGTATGCATGTTGGCCCAATCTTGGTCCATATAATAATCATAAACTTGAGTTTCGTTCAAAAAAGTGCGTTTTTCTTGCTATAGCTCATTACACAAAGGATACAAGTGTCTCCATGTTCCCTCTAATCGCACTTATATTTCTCGGGATGTTATTTTCGATGAAACTTGTTTTCCCTTTGCCAACATGCCATCACACCCTTTACCTTCAGACGTTACGGAGTCCTCGGTAATTTCTGCTGACCAATTTATGGATATTGCATACCCTGTGCCGTTGCTTGCTAATCATGGTGCAGGAGCTATACGTGCTACTCGGTTGGAGCTTCTCACGCCAGAATCTGGCGTTCCAGATGATCGGTCCAGCTCTTTGCATGTACCGGTCACGTCCACTCTGCATGGTGCTGCATCGGTTTCAGTTCCTGAACAGAACGAGCCCGCCACACCTAGCTCCGTACGCGCCTCCCGCGACCACGCCTCATCGCCAACCGCTCGCTCTACTGCGTCCGCTACGGGGTCCCCTGGCCCGTCATCACCTGGCTGCACCTCGCGTCCTGAGCAGGCTGCTGCCGAGCAAGCCTCCCCTGAGCAGGCCCTCCGGACCCGGCCGCTGCAACCGGCCCGGTTACTCGCCTTCGACGTGGGCTGCTGCAGCCCAAGCTCCGTACGGATGGTACGGTAGCCTGGCACGCTACGCTCGGCTCTACAGAACCTACAGCTACACCTCGCGATCACCGTGAGGCTCTCATCCTTCCGCACTGGCGCTTAGCGATGGAAGATGAGTACGCAGCTTTGACACGCAATGGCACCTGGACTCTTGTGCCGCCGGAGCCTGGGGTCAATCTGATTGATTCCAGATGGGTTTTTAAAGTTAAACTGCATGCCGATGGTTCAATTAAGCAGTACAAGGCGAGACTTGTTGCTAAAGGATTTAAACAAAGATATGGTCTAGACTATGAGGAGACATTCAGCCCGGTTGTCAAACCTGCCACTATTCGTCTGCTGCTCTCCTTGGCTCTGGCACGTGGATGGCATCTTCGTCAGCTCGATATTCAGAACGCTTTTCTTAATGGTGTACTTGATGAGCAGGTCTTTATGCGTCAACCACCTAGCTTTGCGGATCCTGACAAGCCCAATCATTACTGTCGCTTGATCAAGTCTCTTTATGGGTTGAAGCAGGCTCCACGTGCTTGGCATGCACGCCTGAGTTCAGTCCTTGGCACTCTTGGATTTTCACCTTCAGCTGCTGACACATCTCTGTTCACACTTCATCGCCCTGATGTGACCATCTATTTGTTGGTTTATGTTGATGATATTATTGTCATCAGTTCGACGGCTCCTGCCATTCCGCGGTTAATTGCTGAGCTTCGGTCCTAGTTCTCTGTTAAAGATCTCGGTGTTCTTCACTACTTTCTGGGCATTGAGGTTGATTCTCAGTCTGCTGGTAGTCTTGTTCTTCGACAGCGCAAGTATGCTCTTGAGCTCCTTGCGTGTGCTGGCATGCTCAAGTGTAGTCCTGCTCACACTCCTATGGCTTCTTCTGAGCGTCTTTGCAGTACGGATGGTGATGTTCTTTCAGCTGAGGAGGCTACACGGTATCGCAGTCTTGTTGGAGGCCTTCAGTATCTCACTATTACTCAACCTGATTTGTCCTTTGTTGTCAACAAGGTCTGTCAATACCTTCACGAGCCTCGCAGTTTTCATTGGTCTGCTGTAAAACGCATCCTTCGTTATGTGTGTTTTACCATTGATGGTGGTCTCCGGTTCTGCTCCTCTTCGTCTACACTTCTTTCTGCCTTCTCGGATGCTGACTGGGCTGGCAGTATGGAGGATCGGCGATCAACCGGGGGATATGCTATCTTTTATAGAGGTAACTTGATCGCCTGGAGTGCTCGTAAGCAAGCCACAATTTCTCGGTCTAGCACGGAGTCTGAGTATAAGGCTCTTGCTAATGCTACAGCTGAGCTTATTTGGATACAGTCGTTGTTACGAGAGCTTGGTGTTCGTCAAGACCAACCTCCAGTTTTATGGTGTGACAATATTGGTGCAACGTACTTGTCCTCGAATCCAGTCTTCCATACACGGACGAAACATATTGAGGTTGACTTCCACTTCGTTCGAGAGCGTGTATCTGAGAAACAACTCCAGATTCGGTTCATCTCCTCCAAAGACCAGATTGCTGATATTTTTACAAAACCTTTGCCATTACCTTTATTCGAGCATTGTAAACGCAATCTCATTCTTTTAGAGCCGGTTGAGATTGAGAGAGGGGGATAGAATATGTACCCGTTTTGGTACCGTTTAACCAGATAGATTTAGTTAGGTGCCTTGTACGTCAAGGATTGTATCATACCTAACTTTACCGTGTAATCATCTGATATATATATATATATATATGGAAGCATAGGCCGGCCGTATTGTGCTGCGCAACCTTCCCCAATATTCTGTTAGCCTCTCCATTAATGAGTTTATGCCCCCTAAACTCGTATAAATACGTCCCACGCATATATCTAAACCCATATCCAAATAGAGTATTACTCCTGTATAGTCATACGGATCGGGACGTGTAGTTATACGCCATACTTCCTGTACGCTATTCCGCCAGATCACCCTTTGCCCACAATCCCGTGGCGATCGCCGCCGCTGCCGGCCATCGTGACAACCGCCGCTGCCGCGGTGCTCCTTCTCCGCCACTATCGTCACGTCCTCGTCGACCGTCGACACCGGAATTAGGTACTCCGTGGTTTCCCGATAGTGTTGAGGGAAATCGGATGATTTTGTGTAACCGGACATTCCAACGCCGACAATACCAGCCTGTCCGGCCTAGCCAGAATGTCCGACGCCGGCAAAGCCAACCTGTCTGGCAAGGCCTGACTGTTGACGTTACTGTCAAAACCATACAAGCTCATCGCCGAGAACCACGACAAACAAGAGCGACCATGCTGCTCCGGCGCAACCCTGCCCAAGGCAGCAAAGTCCATGTGAATATGTGATCATCCGCGGAGACCGAGGCATCCCGAAATCTCTTATACGTAATACCTGTGTCTTGTGACTGAAACTAATTTTCTTATCGACGAAGGCAAATATACAAGAGATAGACAGCAAATATAGCATACTCAATGAACCTAACAATTCTTTTACAAATCTATGAGCTCATCCTAGGTACCCTCATTTCATATAAGCTGATAGACACCGATCAGTTCATTTACACGCATACGGGAGAAACATAATTCAGCAAAAGCTCCATAGCTGCAAAACGAATCACTATTAATCTACTATTAGTACGAGGCAACAACCAAAAGAACTACAACTGTTTTCATCATGATACATTCAGACCACAAAGCTGAAGCTCTGCAAGTAAAAAAATCCTACCGGACAAGTCCGGCCTCTTGTCCAGAAACATGTCTGGCGACCGTTAGCTCATGTTAAAATTTCATAGCTTGAACTTCACTCTGGACAAGATGCCGAGCTGTCCGGCCTCTCGCAGGACATTCGGCCGGACTGTACATCCCGCTGCCCCAAGCTCTCGCTCGCTGCCGCCGCCGCCAAACTCTCGGTGCCCCACCTCCGCCGTGCCGCCGCCAATTTGCATGCCGCTGACGCCGCACCAACCCTCCGTCACACACCTACGACGCTAAGCAAAGGCGTGCGCAGGCAAGGACGAGTGACACCGCGAGTGGATACGGCCGTCGCCGGTGTTGATCCAGTGTACAACGGTGCCTTTTATCCGTTTGCATAGAGACATACTAGTATAGACACTACTAGAAAAAGTTAATGTTGTTGAGTTATACGTGGGTATGAAGCGATTTGAGCCGTCCTTGCGTTTAAGATTATACGAGTTTGTACGAGTTTAGAGGGAGGGGGTTGTACTAAATCAGAGGCCATGAGTTTAACGGATCGAAATAATCCCTTGGAATAAAATTACATTTGCATAGCATGTAAATGAGAGTAAATAATAGATTGTTTCAGCTCAAATTGCTATCCACATATTCCGATTCTTTTCAGCCGTGGGATGGATGCTAGAAAAGACACGCGGCGACGTCGTAACAGAGTCTTACTATCCTGTGAGGTGGGCCCCACTACGGGCCATGGCAGAAGATTCCAGAACGCAGAGGTGTCGCCTGCATCGTCGTATCCCACGTCATCGGACGGTGGACCACGTGCACGGCATGGGCCGTCGTCAGCGTACGCGGACATCATCGCGCTCTGTGAGAGGCGTTACCTGCGCGACACGCTTCCGCATTCGCCAGGTGGTGAGGCCCGCTGAAATCTGACTCATATCGCTGTTGGCACTTTCCGGACGCGTTTTTCACGGCGGAGAGACAGGCTGGTAGTTTGGTTGATTCAACCCTTAAGGAAGAGCAGGTGCCCAATGCAATTACAGTGCTCCACTGCATTTGGTTGAGCTGAAAAAAATTTGTACACGGCGCGTGGAACAATACAAACATCTGGGGTCGATACAACTAATTAAGGAGCAGCTAGCTCTCTTAGAAATGCCGCCAGGAAAACCTAAGGCTCCAGAAATAGAGTGTAAGAGCATATCCCCTAGCATTCCCAGGAGGGTCTCCTAGGCCGTTTCTTTTATCCGGACGACAAAACTTCTCCCAGTCGTGTTCCCAGGCGCTCAGTTTTCGTCTGATTCGGCCCATTTTACATCCGGGGTTTCGAGGCCGAACCCGGGGCGACAGGAGTCGCCTGGGAACGCCAGATGAAGAGGAATCGACGGGAAAAAAAACCGCGTTGTGGCCCTGTTCTGTCAGCGTGTGACCCGAGTCGTCCTCATCCCGTCGCCTCGGCTCCCGCGACAGACCGTCGAGAAACGACCGCATCTCCTTGGCTCCCACGCATTGTTGTAATGGCACGCCACCATCCGCCCACCTTCCCGCCATTTCCACTTTTCCCACCATGCCGGTTCACCCCTCCCGCCCTCGCCGCCCTTTCCTCTTTCGGCTATAAATGTCATCCACCCTCGCCATCCACAGAACAAACACGCTCGCCTCCCATTCCCCCAACCCGAAACCTCAAGTTCCGGTGAAGAGAAGAAGAGTTCGACAGCTGCCATGGCGGAGCGCTCCCCAGGCGACCTGGCGGCGGCGAACGGCTTCGGCAGGCGCTCCCTGCAGCCGTGGCAGGCACGGCTTCTCCACGACGCCAATACCCGGCACCGCTAGACTTTTGCTGTCCGCTGACGTGGAGGCTCATCACAAGCTGCGTGCTAGTGCCGCCGGTGCCTGAGGCCTCCGATCTTGTCGAGGAGATCCAGGCGGTCATCGCTGGCATGGAGGACCCCGATCTCGCTGAGGACCCGCGGAGCCTCTTCTACTGGGAGCAGTTCTTCATCGACCAATGGGAGCAGGAGCTGGTTGCCTATGATGGCGCAGGCCCACCACTGGCATGAAACAACTCCGCAGGACGGTGACGGTGGTGGAGCGCACCTGGCCGCACCCTCGCTGCTATCCTCGAGCTCATCAGCGCGGGGACCAGCCCACTCCTGGGCTATCCCCGCGCTCGCCACCGACGATCTCCCGGTGTCGTGGGGCAAGCAGCTGGATGTCGAGGAGGATGGAAGGCGGGTCATCTGGCTCGCGTTGTCGGCCTCGGTGTCACGCTTGGCTGGTTCGGCGCCACTGAGCTCGCTGGTGCCACTTTGGCTAGTGAAGCGGGAGGCGGAGTCGCTGTCGCGCACGAGTTTGCACGACGTTGTCATAAACGAATGCCGCACATCGTGGCTCCCTAGCGTCCACCTTTGGCTAGCAAGGCAGAAGTTGCATGCGCTGAAGAAGGAGCCGGTGGACTAGGCGGTGCCTGTCGACAAGGATGAGGTCCTCCTGAAGATGGCGATGGAGGCGTTTCTCAATGACGTGCCTCCAATGCAGACCACCGACACTTGCGCCTGGTCCAGGGCAGCCACTTGTGCCTGGTCCAGGACGCCAAGTGCACAAGCGTCTACACGAGCAGGCCGAGCGCCAGGGCGCACGTGGCGCTCACCGAAGTGCGCCTATCTGGGCGCACCGCTCGTCGTCCTCGACGACGAAGAAGACAAGTTCAGGCCCTCATCGTAGTCATGGCAATGCGACAACACCGGCCAGGGCAGCTCTCGGCCATCGCAGCTGCCTAGCAACGATGATGGGACCTAGGACGCTGACTACACCTTTTTCTACCGCCACTTAGGCATGTGATCGGCGTGCCGCCGTCGACATCGGCTAGTTATAAATGTTTTTGATGTATATTAAGTTTTTCTTAACCTACTGCAATCAAAATTCAGGTATATGTCCGAGTTTTACTAATATGTTTGAACTCACCTATATTTTAATGCAACCGCCTGAAATCATCTAAAATTCGTCGTGATTTGTCAAAATTTGGCCGAAGTCGAGAACTCGGCCTAGGAACGCGACTGGGAAACCAGTCATTCCTAGGCCGAAAGTTACATACATCTAGCACTAAATAGTACCGGATTTGGGATTAGGAACGCCGATCGAGTGGAGATGCTCCAAATGGGACAAAGCACTGGCTAGGTGGTTGATGGTTCCAAAAATGGCAATCTTCCACCGCGTTTAAACATTGTTTTTGGGTTAAGCAATTGACAAGAAACTCTCAATCCTTGACACTAATGAATAATAACTGCAAAGATATGCAAAACCTTGCTTTGAATTATGTTGTGCAGGAAATCATGCTTTTTAATGCTAATTCAGGAGTCATAATGAATGTTTTTGAGGAAGTCCACACGGCCAAGTAATTGGGAAGTCATTTCCTGGCGTCTGCAAGCTTAACTACCACTAGTACAGGAAGGGACCGCCCGTAGCATCTGCCCATACCATGTGGCGATGGCTTCGTCTCGTCAAACCCTATAACTTTCGTGAAGACGTATATATATTTTGAGGCTCCAGCTGCCGGCCAGAGAGCCGCCATTCTCAGATTACATGACAACACCACCAAAGGAGATCCACACCATTGTTCATAACTTCCATCATCCATCCCCTCCATTAGCCATAGCCATTGCTTTGTACTTTAGATCTCCTTGTGATTTGGCAGCCATTGTAAGAATATTCGATTTCAATTTAAGTATTTGCACGATTTTTTCTATCTCCGATCTATTTGTTATGAGTGAGTAGTCCTCACAGGCTACCGGTTGGGTAGAAACCTCACAACAATTATGTGCATCTAATTCATGGGAGTATTGTGTTTTGTATGCAAATAGAGATTTGTATATTTTGTTTTTTGTTTCTTGTCTCGATATGTGGACTTGTAGGTACCCAAGACACCATAGATTGATAAAGGCTTGGGGTGAGATACTTGGCTAGCGGCGATCTCATAGGAACCCAGTGATAGAAAGGGTAGTACGGTCTTCGCTTAGCGACCCATTCGGGATCACAACAACATCACCACTTAATGCTTTGATCTTTGTTTTACACTTAATAATTGGTTGTAGCTCGTTGCTTCGTGGTACACTCGGTTGGATTAAAAGACTATTTTAATGCCTGCTGCATCATAGGGTCTCTAGTATATTAGGATGTGTTGACCACGAGAGATTATCCCTATTCAACCATTACACATGACTATGCTTATTATTATCTTTTATCCCATATGATGTGCAACTATAGATGGATCTTCAACCTTGTCCTATCTCCATCCATTGATTCAACACATTATAAAAAGTAAACTAGATTGGTCCAGTAAACTAAGGTAAAATGAACAAACAAAGTCTTGTAGACATTTCCTTTTTATTTCCTTTTAGCATTGCTTTCCAAGGTTCGATTAAACCTAGGGGAGTATGCTATCCGTTTAGACCTTGTTTTTAGTTTAGTATTAGTTTGTAGTTTATTTCTTGTAATTAGTTTAATTTATTGTTATATATTTGAAAACCCAAAAAAATAGTTACTGGTTATTTCTTTTCATTACTTAAAAATTACCAAAAAATATAAGAGCCATGGCTCAAAAGAGACTTGGGGAGTATGCTATCGTACTGATAATTTTATTCGTCCACCCATCACTCAGCCCGTTGTTGATGTGGAAACCTGTGAAATAAACCCTAACCTTTTAAGTTTGGTTCAACAAAACCAATTTGGGGGCTCATCTTCTGAGGATTCGGGATTGGACTTAAATACTTTTACTAAAATTTGCGACATGATGCATATTAAGTTCGTAGATCCAAATGCTGTTATATTAAGATTATTTCCTTTCTCTCTTAGAGGAAATGCTAAGGATTGGTTGCTAGATCTACCAAAGGGCACTATTAAATCTTGGGAGGAGTGTACTAATTTGTTTATGACTAAATTTTTTCTCCCAGCTAAAACTATGGAGCTAAGATCCAACATTACAAGTTTTAGACAAGAAAACCGTGAGCCACTAGCGTTTGCGTGGGAAAGGATGAAAGAAGACGTAATGAACTGTCCTAGTCATAGGATGGAAGAGTGGATTATATTACATTTGTTTTATAATGGACTTAACCCAATGTCTAAGTCTATGCTAGACACTGCAGCAGGAGGAAATTATGGGAAAGAAAGTGAGTGTTGCAAAGAAGTTACTTAATGATATGCAAAATAATCATGCCCAATGGTAGGTGGAGAGAACCTCGAAGAGAGTAAGTTCAATTACCGAGGTAAATAATGAAGAGCTTACATCTAAGGTAGACAAGCTACTTAATATAGTAAACGGTAAAGAAGATACCCAAGTTAATGCTATCGCTAGCGATGTTAATGAGATCAATTTTATAGCTCTTACTCCTTTTAATCCTGCATGGAAAAATAATAATTATGCTTCTAATGTTCAAAAACATTATTCTAATCCTGCAAGAGCTCCTTATAATAATTATGATAATAATAATGGAGCAAATCATGGCAATCTGTCGTTTGAGCAAACTGTTAGAACTTTTATACAAGATCAAACCAAGCAAAATAATATGTTTATTAAAATCACGGAGAATCATGAAAATAGTATAGAAAAAATATCTAACCAAGCCGTTGCGATTAGAAATGATGTACATACTCTACAGGAAAGGACAAAGACCGTGGAGGCTCAGCTGGTAAAAGTAGTTTAGAGCCAATCTCTCTTACTAGCAAAATTTGCTGGAAAACCCGAGCCAAATCCGGTAGAAGACCTCAAGATGATGAGGGTGATAACCAATGAAGAAAACCCCGAAGAGCTAGATTATAGCAACACGTCGACACCAGAATATACGATGGAAGATCTTCTAAAGATGATCACCGTAAAGAATCCCGGTATAGAACAAGATAATTATGCTGTGTTCCAACAATTTATACAACAAGTAGTATCTAAAGTTCGAGATTTAGAGATGGAGTATAAGAGACTAGCTGATAAGCTTCCTTCTAAGCTAGATGGTATATTTGAGCCCACTATTAAAATTAAGTTAGGAGTTAATGAGATATCCACACTTTGTGATCTTGGTGCAAGCGTCTCAACAATTTCTAAAAGCCTATTTGATAAATTAAACTTGGGGCCATTTGTAACCACTGAATTAAGACTCCATCTAGCAAATTCAACATATAAGCAAGCTGTTGGGATAAAAGAAAATATAGTTGTAGAAATCAATGGTAGTCCTGCTCTTATTGATCTTGTTATTGTGGACATGCCTGAAGATCCCATAACACCTATAATTTTAGATAGGCCATTCCTAAGAACTATCAAAGATTTAACTAATCTACATGAGGGGAATGTGAGAATAGGTCTACCATCTAGAGATCCATTTATAGTCCACTTCCCTAGGAATAAGAAGGCCAAGCCTAATGATGACGATGGTATAATTACTTTGAAAGCCAATTACTTTGGAGTGGGAATTCCACTCATTAAACCTAAATGATTGCCATCGGGGTCAAGCTAATTAACCTTAACTAGAAGCGCTTCATGGGAGGCAACCCATGTGAAATAAAGTTTTTTACTTTTGTGTTAGTCTTGTTAGTTTTGTTTTGTTTTTATTTTGTTTATTTCCTAATAAAGAGTGTTCAAGAAGACCTTTGGAGAGAGGATAAGAAATAAGGTAATCCTCGATCTTTTCATTTACTAACACATGGCCTAAGAGGTATTGTTGATCTTTATATAGTATACTTGTTGTTATCTTGTTCTTTGATAAGATGTTCAAAGACGCACAGAGCTAGTAATCAAATTCTTTGAGTTTTGTAGCTCACAGGCCGTTTAACTACCTGCGGGTATGGCCGGAAGGGACCTTATCGTGCGCCCATACCACATCGAGGCTCGAGAAGATATAAATTATGATTCTTGGCATAGGAAACAGTTCTCTTAAAGACCACCAGTAAGGTTGAGACCACCAGTTCTCGAGAAAAACATCAGATTTCAAGTAAAGGTACCGAATGAATAATGACCAGCAGTACGGGCGCGTGTGGCCGTACCGCGCGCCCATACCGAGTGCATCGCTAGAATGGTTCGTCACCCCCAAGGTATGTTTCGCGGTATGGGCGGCTCTGGTCGTAACACCCGCCCGTACCACGTACGCGGCTTCCGTAAACACCATGAGGAGGTAACCTAAAAATCCCCAAAACAAATATTTCTCTTTCTTCTTCCTCCAAATTCCAAACCACCTCCATTGGATCTTCAAATTTGCTTAATCTTTCTTCGATTTATCGCACTCAGTTGATCTAAGGTATGATTATCCCCCGATCTTCAACTTATTTTTGCTAAAGCTTCACTCAATCTTTTATCATTTTCAATCTAGACTCAGGTCTTGTGCTTGATCTAATCTTGATATTGAGCATGCTTAGTATTGTTTTAGAGGAGTTTCTTTTGTAACTAGTGTAGAGAATCATTTATGCTATATTTCCATTGGATTAAAATCTTTTATTAGCAATCTTTATTTATTTTGTTTTATTTTATTTTATTTTAGATGAACATGAGGATCCGTACACGAGTGATGGCTGCGGAACCTTCCGCACCACCTGTTGATACGTTGACCCCCTGAGTCACTTGGTATCGAGCTCATTGAGGAGTTTCAGATGAACCATTTCAACCATCTCAAGCTCCAAGAAATCAAGTCCACCAAGTGGGCATGTCCCTATATCCTGATCCAACTTGGCATTCATGCTGATTTTGATTTACTTCGCAATAATGTTGGTTTGTATGACTTTGTCTTTCAGGATGTCGCCACATACCGCCGCTTGACACTTGAGTTCCTCATCACCTTGACGCATACGGTGGAGCCTCACTATTGTTCCGAGGATCAAAGGCCTAGAGTTGATCGCATCAAATTCCGTCTCATGAACCATGAGTACTACTTGACACTTGACCAATGGGCTCAATATTTTGGATTTGCCAACAACGCCACCGACATACGCTCCACTACTTTTGTTTTAAATCCTTCACCTTTACAGTACTTTAGTTTAATGAGAATTCATGGAAACACACCCAAGGGGAACCAAATTGATCATCCTGCTATTCGCTATTTGTTTTATGTCATTGCTAACACCTTGCAGACACGTGGTGAGTTTACTAGAGTTAATGAGGGGACATCACGATCCTCGCAGAAGATGTTATTATTAATTATAACTTAATGCAAATTTTGGGCGCTCTTCTTATGTTTTACCTTAAGCATCAGGCTGTTCAATCTCGAGGATCCATATGTGAAGGAGGAGTTGTAACCATTCTTACACATGCACTTCACATCAACCTAGGTAATATCCAACCGTAGACAGGAAGTCACCGTCTCGGTCTTTCTACTCTAAGAGCATGTGGTATGATTTCTAGAACTAATGGTAGATACTTCCTTGATATACCTGGAGCAGATCACTTGATCCTAGCTCCTTTACCTAATGGTCTATTCTCTATCAAGGATGGACGTTTGCATTTTGACACAGGTTGAGGCAAATCTACCCCATCAAGAAATACCCGTGGGAGAAGGAGGAGAAGATGAAGAAGTAGAACAAGAGGGGATTGAACAAGATGCGTAGCCACCAAACTACTACACCACCTATGAAGATATCTATGCGCTCGAAGGGAATATTCAAAACATGTAACACCCCTAGTTTTACTAATACTAATTAGGGTTTAATTTGTGCATAGCATGAGCATCATCCTCTTTAAATAAAATGAATGGAAGAAGACAAAACCCTAAAACCCTAATCTTTCCCTCTCTTTGAAAACCTTCAAACGGTTTCTATTATTTTCAAAACTACCAAAATGTTGGAGCCCAAATAGTGTGAAGGGCCCCAGGGTGTTCCTCATATTTTATAAACAATTCTGATATTTTTGAAATTATCAAAACTATTTTTGAAATGGAATTTACAAATGGAAATAGAAAAACAGATTTGGAAAAAAGGTTTTGACAGAAAAAATGCTTTTAACCAAACTAGGCCGCATCCCAGTCCGCCCTCTCCCTATCTGTCGCTGCCAGCATCCCAGGCGCGGCCAAGACCGGCCCACCCCAGCCTAGTACCCATTCGGCCTTTCTTTCCGTGTCGTCTTCCTCGGATCATGGCATTGCGTGCACGCCGGATGCTGCCTCACCGCCATTGTGATGCGCTGCCGCCTGGAGACATGGATAAGACCCTCCGCGGTTCCCTACTCCTCCCTTGTCCTCTTCCTTCCTCTCCGCCTCCCCCTCTCTCGTTCTTCCGCGAGGCCGAAACACTAGCCGACGCAGGTGTCATTCATCACCGTCGACCCATGCCGTCTCGCACCTCCTCGAGCACGCCACCGTGACCGCCTCGTCGTGTTGACCATACCTGTAGGAGGAATCATCCCCGTGCACCATGAATCCTCGCCGCCGAACTCACCTCTCCCGATGACGGCCACCATCGATTCCCATCCGTCCGGCCTCCCCTGGCCTCGCCGACCCCTCCATCGCAACCCTAGTAAGCTCCTGAGCATGCTAGTGCTCTCCTCCTTCTCCCTCGCCCTCTGGTTCCCCTCCCCGTCGACCCTCTGTCGTCGCTGCCGCTCACCGTCGTCGCGCCGCCAGCTCCGGTTACCATTTAGAAGTGGCGCCACCACCGTTCTACTCGCGTTGGTCCCCTGCGTCGAACGTCCCTACTCCCGAGCCTGCGTGCGCGCCCAAACCGCCGCTTCGGCGACCACCTGAGCCGGCCGGCCGTGGTTGACCCTGTCAACGGGGGAGTGGGCCTACCTGCCTGCGTGGTCCCTCAACATGGCATTCAGGCCCATCCGTCAACCGCTGAGGCTAGGAGAGCCTCAGTACAAAAACATCCAGTCCATGTGCTAGCGTCAGGATGACGTCAGCATGATGTAGTAAAGCTTTTCTTTTTATTAAATGTTTTATATATTTGTTTTCTGGAATATTAATATGACAGGTGGGCCCTATCTGTCAGGGTTTTATTCATTTTGGAATTAGTTTCTGAAATTAATAAAAGTCTGACATGTGGGACCAGCTGAAAAATATTTAATATAATCCAAAAATGTTTAATTGTTTTAATAATGATTTAAAAATGGATTTAAAATGGGAAAAATCATAACTAATTCATTTTAAATCAGAAAAATATGTATAATATATCAAAATGTTCAGAAAATGAGATCTAAACCATAGACTCATAATCATGCATTGTTAAGGAAGTTACATGAAAAATTTAATTAGAAGAACAAAATAACCCCTCTCATGCATCCGGGGTTTCTTCGAATTAGGGTTTGCACCCCTTGGACCCCGTTTAAATTGCCAAGCATGTCTTAGGGTTTCATTTCAAATCAATTTAACTTGTCATATCATCATCCTTGCTTGAGCATTGCATCGATGCCATGTGTTTCTGTTGCTTTCCTTTCCGGTGTTTCTGTTTCTTCTCGGTAGACCTCGGAGTTGATGTGAGAAACGATATCTAGTCCAAGATTGAAGATCGAGATCAACACCATCGAAGGATAACGACGAATGATGCCAAGCAGATGAACCTGAAGATCTACTTAGTTGGGTATCAACAGGCAAATGCAAGCAAAACCCCACACATGATATAATCCTATGATTTCGAAGTATTTCATTCTTGCCATGTGCATACTATTCCAAATTCTTTTATCGATAGATACAATAATCCTATCTGATGCATGTTACCTTTGTAGCCTATATTCCCAGATCCACTACTCCTAGCATAACTAGGGTTTGGCTTATGAGCTTCGATAGAGATGCTATATTCGTCTGTGCATAGCCATGCTTAGTTGTTACCGCTGGTCCATCCAGTTGATGAATTAGAGCTACGAATGAACCTAGCTGGATAGGATGACGTGGTATGATTAGAGATGAAAGTTAAACATGCTAAGGCTTGTATTGGAGGCCACGTCGGGTTGTGGATTTTGTAGTCCCATACTTGCCACCACTAGGATCTGAGTTCTTGCCTCTTGAACCAAGATGAGCGTACAGCCACACGGGCGCCTGGAAACCCCCTCGACCAACTAACTTGCCTAGTAGATTCAACGAGTCACATAGTTTGGGTGTTCCATTTGACATATGCATTCTGGTTGTTCTTGAAGGAGGTGGAGGAGGTGCATTCATAAAGGTAGGTAAGCGTGGCAGGGAATGGTAGAGGCACGGCCTCCATAATCTCAAACCCTATTCACATCTCTAGGGAACGACTTTGGACTTGACCTGTTACGACGTCATCTCCTTAGGGCGTGACTCATGGTCTCGGCGAACGCAAGGTAAAGGTCATGGACAACCACCCTCTGCCGGCCTTCCAAGGAAGAGGGCTAATCTATAGTGGCATTAAGAGTCGCTTGGTACATGTGGGTAAAGTTGTGCACCCCTACAGGGTTAAATATTTTCAAAAATCCGTGTCCATGGTTATGGACAACTTGGGAACGGACGTGATGATCATAGAGAACTATATCCTAATCGTAAAACTTGGCAAGTAAGTAAGGTGTGCTTAAGGATGCTTCCTCAAGGATCGAGGGGGTGATCCTAGTTGATATGTTCAGTTGATAAAGATTCAGTGGATATCAAAATAAGATCGAAGCTAGTGATATCGCTTTCTTAGCCCCTTTTAAATGTTCTACTTAGTCGAGCTTCTACTACCTCTTTTACAAAGAAAGTTAGCTTTATGCAAAGTAATCCCACTAGCCATAAGTCTTGCAGAGTACACCCTATACTTAGCCTTGCTTTGTTGATACTTTTTCAGCAGGTAAGTGTTACCATAGAAGAAAAGTTTGTTACAACATCGACAAGTAGCTTGGGGTTCTTGGTCGGCAGCTTGGAATCTATGGATTGGGACGTCATCGTTATGCTTCAGGCCTCTTATGCCATTTGTTAAGTTTGCTATACTTAATAGCATAATTTGCCTTCGGTTGTTTGATGTTTTTGGTCAGTGACCTCTGCTTGTAATATTTTGGTTCTTTGCTCAGTTATGAGCTTGCTGTAATAATTTTTGTGTCGTAGGGTCACTGTAATGTTACCGATTCTCTCTCTATATGCTTCTGAGATTTAGGTTAGGCTTATATCAGACAGAGGTCTAGGATTTGTCTAGCCTTAATCCCGGGGGTGTCATAGGTTTTGGTATCAGAGCAGTACCGATTGTAGGAAAACCTTTCCATTGGTCGATGTTGAGTCTAGTGCTTGTGATAACTATTTTAAAGCTGAAAAGTATTTGTGAAAACTCTGGTATGCTTCTTTTTCTCCTTATCCAGTTTTGTTCTAACCCTGGGTCAGCTTATCTTGTGTTGATTTGGAAAAGATTTTACTATCTCGTCTCGTCTTTCAAAACTTAGGTGCCTTTTTGGCATGTCGTTTCTTAACCAGTTTACCTAGTGTTGAGTTCTCCAGCGTCAGTTGTGTGTGTTCCTTGTTTCCCTTTCCATCATGATCTCTCTATCTTATGGGCCCACAACATTGTGTTGATGGTTCCATAGTGTTCTGCTCTAGGCCTCGAGGTTTCCTTTCACCTCGTGTACCTCCTTTTCATTTGTTTGGGTACTTTAGAAGTTGTTACTTCTCTTTGAAGCTACCTCGTGATTCCTACCTTGTAGTACCCTCTGTATTACTAAGATAGTAGTTACTCCTTTCTTCGGGTTTTAACCCTTGGACTTGAACCGAAGATCCTGGATTGTGCTTGATTCTGGTGTTTGTGAACCTTGCACATGAAGCTAACCTTTAATCCAAGGTCCATTTTGCTGACCCCTGTTGTTAATGCTCAAGTGTTACCTCAGGATGGCTAGTACCTTCTAGTACAACCTTCAAGCGTGTGGTTATTGTTGTGACTAAATTACGACAAACAAAGGACTTCCCCTACCACCAGCTATGGCATATGTTCTGTAATGGAAAAAAATAGATCATGACAAGAGTACTCCTTGTGAGTCTCACTTCTATACTCGTGACTCTTCCACCCCTCCCTTTCCTGCATCGGTCTTCGGAAGATTGTTGACTTATGCATCCACATGTTGGGATTATATCCTGAGCATGTTCCTTTTCCCCTTGTTGTCTTCTGACCTTTGTCTACTAGTTGGTAGCCAAGTAGTAAATATGCATCGGTATCTTCTGATGCAAGGTACTCTTGTGGTCCTTCAGACATTTTATTTCGGGATGTGTAGGAGAAACAAACTCCAGTACCTCGTCATTTCTAGGACCAGGTCAAAGTGTTGTAATCCGCAAATCAAGAGGCATTAGTTTCTATCTGTTCTACCTTAGAGTATCACACCCTTGTATACTAAGAGGTCGTGCTGAGATTCATGACTCCCTTAATGAAGTGATGCTCTTACACATATTTACCCACCCTTCCTCCGAGATTTCGTGCTCGTGAATGATGCGTGTGCGTAATAATGTGTCCATCTGAGATTCTTAACAATCATTATTGCTTTGGACCTCAACAAGGACATTTGTGTCATTCTTAGCGTGATGGTTAGCCTATCACTAAGCAAAGGATCATTGTGCTACCAAGTCTGTTATTCTGGTACACTCTCCTCGGTCAAAGAGCTAGGCTTGTGTCAAAACTGTGAGACTATGTCTCTTGCCATACCAAGCAAGTTTCCTCTCGAACTATGTGACATATCGGTGGTTCGTAATAGTCTAGATGTCTACTAGAAGTATTGCCATGTTGCCACGTGACTGTGATGTCAAGTTCTTGAGCAAGCTAGTTCTCTGAAATGCTCCTTTCTCCAAGAATTCGTACTAGATACCCCTAAACTAGTTGGTTGAGCTTAAACAACAACTTGGAGAGTTTCAAGACAAAAGTTCTATCAAACTTGTTCCTCTTAAAGGGATATCTAGTTTTGTTCGTGTTGAAGAAAGATAGTATTTCCTCCGTGGGTATGTTATCTTCCCCGCTTTTGATTTGATTTTGGTTATCGTCAAATCAAACTCAGTCCTAGGGATTATCCTGATGATGTATTTACTCGTGATGTTTCACCTAGGTACATCTTCATGTCCTTTGGTCTGACCAATATTGTAGTTTGTTCATACCACATGCGAGTCTATCTTCTTGGAGTATCATGATAAGTTTGTTATTGAGCCCATCGATGACATTCTTATCTTCTCCATGCTAGATTAGATTCATATGGAACAGTTAGCAGTAATGTTGGTAACTTTTGAGAACCGTCTTTGAGTTATCTCCAAGTATATGTTCTGGATGTTAGAAGTGACCTTCTCCAGTTCACGAGCAATAGTTGAAAGTTATCGCCGTGGATTTTAGAAGAGTTATTCTTAATTCCTCGGGAATCATTTCAAGTCAATCAAGCATGTGCGAATTATTCTTGATATGGTAGGTTGATACCTTTCAATCTCGAGAACATCCTCTGAGCACGTTAAGCCACTGATGATTTGTCATGGAAGAGAAGAAGTCCTACAAACTTCAGTATCCTCCTAAATATCTCCCAACAATAAGGATGCATTTGTGTTTTGTTGCAATCAATTCATGTAGGGGCAATTATATTTTGATAACTTGCTAATACATGGGTTTTGCAACCTAGCTCATTAATTTGGAGCATAACAATGTAACCCATGACTTGAGAATCTAGTAACTCTACCTTTGTGGTAAATGTTGCAAACTTTCTATTCAGACATGCTGAGTCTGAAGTATCTTTCCACTTAACCAAATCTGAATCTCAAGCAGATATGATGGTTAGTGTTCATCAAGGTTTTTGACGTGGGTCTCTTTGAAAATCCGCAAGATTGATGTGATGGTTGACATAATTAGCCGGAAGACCTATTGCCACATTCTCTTAAATCAGCAATAGCAACCACTCGTCATGAGGCATCTTCTATGATTTGTTGTAGGAGTTGTGCTCATGGTTTCCTTTGTATCCGACGTCCAACCTTTACTTGATGTTTTGTGTCTCGAACATCAAGGAGAACATTTAAAGTAGTGTTGCTAAATGTCTCTCGGTCGATCCTCTAGACCCTTTTAGGTTGGCAAGCGTATTGTTGTGCCAAGTAATTAAAGTCTGAGAATGAAGTTTATTTTTCCTCGTGTCATCAGGAATCCTCTTACATATTCATCTTAGTGGTGTAAAGTGATATCATGATTGCTAGCAAAGATTTTGATAGCCCTGGATGAATAAAGAGTTCCCTTTGGTTCCTCTAACGTGTTCGAAGAGCGACTATGGTTTTGATAATCAACAGTTTCTCTTGTTACATGTTCCTTGTTACTCTTATGAGTCCTCTACACCAAAATACCTTTCTGTCTTGACCTTCTGCTAAATGAAAGAGTGATCCTTCTGTATCAAAAGTAGTTCAATAACTTGGTTATGCGTATCTCTGTACCTTGGAAGCTCTACCTAAGTTGTTTAGTAGAGGTTCCACTTTTGCAGTCTATGGTCATGTTCTTTCCTTTGTAAACTCTCCTTTTTAGAAGCTTAAACTCTTCTGAAGCTCCATGGTCTCAATCCTTATGAAGACCATCTATCTAACAACTTGAAACCTTCTCCTTTTGTTTCCTCTTTACCTTGACGTATTTCATGCTTGTTCGCTCTAGAGATGTTAAGGAACATCTATCCACGAGTTGGCCATGAGATACTCTGTTTGTGGTTCTATGTCCTTCCCTCTCCTCTTTAGTGTGTGTAGTTACCTCGAAGAAATGAAGCGCTTCAGTCATTCAATGATGGTGGCATGGATCAACCTCTTTGAGAAGACCGTCGAAGTTTAGTGTAACCATGTTCCTTCTATCTTCCTACCTAGGAATCTCGGGACAAGATTCTGTTAAGGGGGATAGAACTGTAACACCCCTAGTTTTACTAATACTAATTAGGGTTTGATTTGTGCATAGCATGAGCATCATCCACTTTAAATAAAATGCATGGAAGAAGACAAAACCCTAAAACCCTAATCTTTCCCTCTCTTTGAAAACATTGAAATGGTTTCTATTATTTTGAAAACTACCAAAATGTTGGAGCCCAAATTGTAGCGTCCCCAACCTTTAATAAGATTGAGTCCCCTGTGTTTACAATGCTAGTCCCTGGATCAATAGCTAGCATCCACAGTTCAGATGTAATATCAAGAAACAAAGGTCATAATTCAACTTTATAACCAGGAATAAAATAGTTTTATTACATCAAACATAGCTCATTGGCTATTTACATTACATTGCAGCGGAATAACTATAGTCATGGGTCCTTCATCTTCAAAGTGCCACAGGCAGATGTTGGTTGTAGACTTTGTAATCCTAATCAATCAATCTTCACTAAATCAATCAAACCTGCAACATCATAAGTTACAGCCACAAGGGTCAATACTTTGGAATAGTATTGGCAAGTGATACCTTAGTATATATTTAAGTGGACTATTATACTATATGCATTTGGCTGGTGGAGCTTAGGCTTGCTTTGCTCAAAATAGATTTTTCCTTAACTTTTGAAAATACTAAGTTTTGTTTGGCAAAAACACCCAAGGCATCTATCAATCAAAGACTCCAGATCCACTCAGGGCATCTACCAATCAATGACTGAAGATCCTTTTAACCCTTGTTCACCCACAAGTTTTATTTAGAAAATTGGAGAGATGAGATTCTTGAAGTTTCCATGTCTTGATGCTCAAATTGTCCTTTACGAGGACATGGCTACTTAGGTTTACACTCTGCAGAGGTGGTGCACTTTCCCCACAAGCCTTGGTTTCCAAGATGAAGGACCCATGACTATAGTTATTCTGCAATGTAATGTAAATAGCCAATGAGCTATGTTTGATGTAATAAAACTATTTTATTCCAAAGTTGAATTATGACCTTTGTTTCTTGATATTACATCTGAACTGTGGATGCTAGCTATTGATCCAGGGACTAGCATTGTAAACACAGGGGACTCAATCTTATTAAAGGTTGGGGACGCTACAGATGGTATCAGAGCATTGTGTTGCCTGTAGGATTTGTAACCCTAGGATTGGACAAAAACCCTTAGAAAATAGGAGTTGTCTTATTCCAAAACTTATTTACAAAAACAATCTTGTAAACTCTTTCCTCAACCATTTTGATTTCAACTCTACTTCTCTTCTACTTCAAAACTTAATGGAAAGCCTACCCCATGACCAAAGACTTCATCATGAGAAAAAGACTTCTTCAACACTTCCAACTCTAATGACTTCAACTTCTTCAACTCCAATGACTTCAGCATTTTCAGCATGTTCACCAAGGACTTCCAACTTGGATACCACTAAGGACTACAAGAGAGACAAGAAATTTTGCTCAAGAATTGAAGACTAAGGAAACACAACTTAGAAAGAACCATCATCACCTTTGAAGATTTGTGACCAAGACACAAAAATTCTCCAAGGAAACAAAGATCTCATTCAAGAAGAATCAACCAAGAAGGATGGAAAGATCACAAGTGAACCATATAGATGGACCACCATATTTTAGTTAAGTCAAACCCACCAACTTATGTGGTGTAACAAAAATATTTTGTTGCCTAAAAATGTGCTTGACCTTTGTTTGAGTGAAATGTTTGGTTTGTGATTGCTTGCATTTTTGCTTGTGTGAAATGTGAAGTGTGTGAATAGAATTGACTTCTTAGAAAAACCTTTTGCCTATTCTAATCCCAATCCAACCCCAAACAGATGACTTCTCCAAGAAACTCCAACATCAATGATGGTGACAACAACAACAACAACCAAGAGAGGCACATGGGAGAACTCATAGCAACCCAAAACCAATTGAGCCAAGAAACAACTCAGCTTTTAGCCAACAACAATGGATTAGACCCAGCCATACAAAGGATTTTGAAGCTTCAATCCCAATTGATGCATGGATTGGTTACTCAAATGATCAACATGAGAGAAAACTCTTCCAAAGGAGTTTATGACAACAAGGATGACAAAGATGTTATTCTAGAAGGAACCCAAGTTAGCAATACTTGTGTAGTCAATGATCATGCAACCAAGGAGCATGAAGATCAATGCCCCAAGAAGAGAGGAAGATCTCCCATTTATGAAGAGCATGAACTAGAAGAACCCCTAGCTTTAGAGAAACCCAAGAAGAAGAAGAACCAAGGAAACAAACAAGAGGCAATGATACCAAAGGAAAAGATAGATATCAGCCAAGTGATGTGTTTCAATTGCAAAGAACCAGGACATTATGCAAGCAATTGTCAAGAAAAGATGAAGCACAAGATAAACAAGCCTATGAGAGATATCAGCCAAGTCACATGTTTCAAGTGTGGAAATAAAGGACACTATGCAGATGTTTGCCTAGAGAAGCTTCCCCAGGATCCCAAGAAGGCCAACATCTAGTTTAGTTGGAATTTTTTTTAAGGGTGGTAGTACCCTAGTTGTTTTGAACCTGCTTGTAACCCTAGCCTCCCCAAATCTCGGGACGAGATTTCTTTTAAGAGTGGTAGCCTGTCACATCCCAAGATTTTCCAAATCTTGTAATGTGAAAATAAAATAAACAAAATAAACTTTTGTTGAAAATCAGGGTGAAAAGAAACTTTTGTTTCTAAAAGGAGACTTGAAATCCCATCTTGAACAAACTTTGGTAGAAGTTTGAATTCAACAAAAATCCAAATCAAGGGAAATGCATTCCTCAATGAATGTATCTGGAAATTTGAACACCTGGAAAATAAATCCAAAACCCTAAACCCTAATGGAAGGAAATCATTTTCCAAAGTATCTCCAAATCCATGGATTTGATCAACAAATAATCACAAAGGATCAAGAAAGACCTTGGAGATTGGTTTCACTTAGTTTGGAACTATAGGCAAAATCTTATGACTATAATAAGATAAGGAAATTGAATTTCCAAAAGCTAATAAAGCCCTTACCAAAAACCATACCCATTGGTGATCAATAATCCTAAAGGGATTTATAAAGATAAACATTTATCAAAGGAAAATAAATTGTTTTGGAAACACTAATTTAGATCTTTTAATAAAAGACTTTGTTTTCAAATGAAAAGATAAGCCAAATTAATTTTGGCCAAACTTTTGAAATAAAATATTTTGTTTTGATAAAGTGAGTAAAGGTTTATTTAAATAAAATAAAGGATTTAAATATCCAATTTTATTTAAGTAAAAGCTTTTCCCATTTTAAATGAACACCAAGTATTTTATTACTACTTTGAAATCTTTTATTAAAAGGTTTTGCTTTGATTAAAATGAGTAAAGGATTATTTAAATAAAATAATAAGGATTTAAATATCCAATTTTATTTAAGTAAAGGCTTTCCCATTTTAATTAAAACACCAAAACTTATTTATTTATTTAAATAAGTTTCCAAGTATTCTTTTATTTTTCAAATTAAAACCTTCTGGTTTGGTTTTGAAAATAATTGGACATAAAATGGAAATTTTATTTGAATAAATCAAACACTATTAAACAACTAAAGATCCATTTTATTTAATGGATCCTAAATTAAATAAAAATAATATTTAATTTTGAGATTTGGATTATGTTGCCAAACAGAACCAAATTCAAAGTGAAGTTGAGTGATTGTTTGAATTGATTTGAGTGTTGTTTGATTGTTTGAATAATTGTTTGAAATTGAAAACAGAAAAAGAATTAGAAAAAGGAAAAAGATTTAGACAGAAAAAAATAGTGCAACAGACTCAGCCCAATAGGCCCAGTCCAGCCCAGTACTCCCTCCCCGAAGGAAAACATTTGACACCAACTTTCAGACCCGCTGAGTCAATGACAACCGGGACCCACTTCTCCCTCTCACTCACTCGCTGACATCAGACCCCACCTCCTCTTAATTCCCCCCCCCCGAGCGAACCGTTTTCTGCACCTCGAAAGGAACCCGCAGAGTGATTGACCGGTGGACCCCCTCCTCTCTCCCTTTCCCACTGACCAGAGGACCCCACTGCCACCTCCTTCTTCTTCCCCGCACGACGACCATGCCCTCTCCCTCCCTGCCGTTGCTGCCTTCAAACCGCGGATTCAATTCGCCTTAACGCGACCTCCGTTACTCGAGTTGATCACGCAGACGTAAACGCCTGTGTCTCCTCTATAAATCCCCTCTGTCACCGCGAGCTGGCACGCCCTAGACGCCCTCAATTTCTCCCCGAGCCACCTCTGTCCGACGATGTTCCGGTGATGATTCCGGCGAAACCAAACCTCCCCTTGCCTCATTGACCACGCACGCATACTCCACACTCCCTGGCGCATCTGTCCGTGCTCTCCGTTCATCCGCGGGTGCCCCAGACCCTCGAATCCATCAAGCTTCTGAGCGCCGCCGTCTGCTTCCTCTCCGACGAGCCCCACCGGTGAGACCAGACCGCCCCTTCACTTCTCGTTCACGCACACCGCTTTGTATTGATCCTGCGCATCTAACCGTATAGTCATTTCGCTTTGAGGTGATCCACAGCACCGTCTTCGACCGTGGACAGAGCCAACCGCCGCCGTTCCCAACTCCGACGAGCAATCCACCTCGTTCGGCGCCCGACGGAACGCCACGTTGGGCACCAGCGTTCCTCGGCGATCACTGTGAGCCACTCCTCCCTCTCTCTTGCTTCCTGTGTTAGCCGGAACTCCACCGCCAGAGCGCCGCCGCCGTCTGCTGCCAAGAAGGCCGCGATCCTTGGCAAGCATGTCAGCATCCGTAGGATCTCAATCTGACGAACGCAATAGATTGACTAAACGAACCGGTACGCGTTGATCTGAGCCACACCTGCCCCTTTAGATCCAACGGCCTGCATCGCTTGATCCGGCCGAAGCGGTACCGTCCAATAGAATACTGCCGTGTGTCCCTATTCTGTTTAAAACAGAATTTGAAAACAGAAACTTTTGCCAATTTCAAACCCTTGTATCTTTTGATCCACACGTCCAAATTTTGCAAATTTGATGTCGTTGGATTCAGCAAGACAAGCTCTAACCAACCCTACCCTTAGTTTAGCAAATAGTATCTGTTAGCTTGTTTGATTTTGCAGATTCTTTTGTGTGCTTGCTAACATTAGAAAAATCATTTAAAAATGATTCTTAGGTTAAAACCTTTGCAAATTGGTTTGTTGTGACCTTACTGACCCTAGGAACCAACCCATAGTTTGGAAAATGATTTTTGAAAAGAATAGGATGGATTAATTAGTTTAGTCCATTTCTAGCTAACTAAAACTATTTGTTTTGTTTATGAAAATGCTTTCATAAAGAAAACTTTGGAGAAAATGTTTTGGACCAAACCTACTGACCCAAACACTAAGTTTTGCAATAGCAACTCATTTGGTGAAACCTATAGGTTAATACCCTAGTAGAAATGTTTCTACACCACATAGAATGACACTTTGTTTTGCAAATGGTTTTATAGTGAAACCTTGTGTAAATGACTTAGCCACTTCACAAAATGACCAATAGGTGTGCCCAAATGTCTATGACCCATTAGGAACCCCTTTTTCAAACAAATCAAAGCTTGGCATGCTTGCATGCATTACTTGAACTTTGCCACTTTGGTAAATGACCAATTTGGATCTTACAAAGTTTAGGAATCTAATAGAGACCCTCTTTGCAAATGACTTTGCCATTTTGGTAAATGACCAATTTGGAACTTACAAAGTTAGAAGCCTAGTGAAGACCATCCTTACAATAGAACCAACCTTTGCATGCTTATGCATGACTTAGATCCCATTACTTTGTGTGTGAAAAATTGTTTGTTTGACTTTGTTATTTTATGTGTGTAGTTTTGCTTGATTGGTAGATTAAGTTTGTGCCTTGCTTGATTGAATTGTAGTGACTTGAAGAGTGTGAGTGTTGCAAGGAAAGGAGTGAACCTATACCCTCTACCAAAAAGGCAAGTGATATCATCATGAATATTCCATTCCTATATTTTATATATGCATTAGTATTATTTTTCTAAGTATAGCACTTGCATGGTTTTTGCTAAGTACAAGCTATTCTTGGGAAAACCTATTAGGTGAAACCTTAGTGAAAATTACCTAAGTCAAGATTCCTATTACTATCATGCTTAGCCTAGCTACTAGAAAACAAGGGTGGTTTATATATTCACACTATGGAAAAATATTCTAAGTCTAAGGACTTGTTTTTATTTAACAAAACAACTAAGTTAATGAATCACCTGGGTGGAATGGAAAGAATGGGATATGTTGAGTGGTTACACAAGGCCAGGGTACTGGTGAACCTTGTGTATCTCACTTGTGGATGGCCACCCAGGAACAAAGAGATTTGAGTTGTCAAATGTTGAGAAGCTTCAAGTGCAACCACTTGGTAATATGGGCTCTGCCATGATCTTAGGATGCTGGAACTTAGTCTCTTGGACAGTGGGTGGTAGATGGGATGATAGGTTGGAACGCATCCATTTGACTAAGGAAAGGCTACTGAAGGATCATGTCTTGGGAAACCAAGGCTTGTGGGGAAAGTGCACCACCTCTGTAGAGTGTAAAACCTAAGTACTTAGCCATGTCCCTGGTAAAGGACAATTTGAGCATCAAGACATGGAAACTTCAAGAATCTCATCACTCCAATTTCTAAATAAAACTTGTGGGTGAACAAGGGTTAAAAGGATCTTCAGTCATTGATTGGTAGATGCCACAGTGGATCTGGAGTCTTTGATTGATAGATGCCTTGGGTGTTTTTGCCAAACAAAACTTAGTGTTTTCAAAAGTTAAGGAAAAATCTATTTTGAGCAAAGCAAGCCTAAGCTCCACCAGCCAAATGCATATAGTACTATAGTCCACTTAAAATATACTAAGGTATCACTTGCCAATAAAATTCAAATGTATTGACCCTTGTGGCTGTAACTTATGATGTTGCAGGTTTGATTGATTTAGTGAAGATTGATTGATTAGGATTACAAAGTCTACAACCAACATCTGCCTGTGGCACTTTGAAGATGAAGGACCCATGACTATAGTTATTCCGCTGCAATGTAATGTAATGGCCTAATGAGCTATGTTTGATGTAATAAAATTATTTTATTCCTGGTTATAAAGTTGTATTATGACCCTTGTTTCTTGATATTACATCTGAACTGTGGATGCTAGCTATTGATCCAGGGACTAGCATTGTAAACACAGGGGACTCAATCTTATTAAAGGTTGGGGACGCTACACAAATAGTGTGAAGGGCCCCAGGGTGTTCCTCGTATTTTGTAAACTTTTCTGATATTTTTGAAATTATCAAAAGTAGTTTTGAAATGGAATTTACAAATGGAAATAGAAAAACAGGTTTGGAAAAAGGTTTTGACAGAAAAAATGCTTTTAACCAAACTAGGCCGCAGCCCAGTCTGCCCTCTCCCTTTATGTCGCCGCGAGAAGCCTAGGCGCAGCCAAGACCGGCCCACCCCAGCCCAGTACCCCTTTAGCCTTTCTTTCTGTGTCGTTTTCCTCGCGGCCGGCGTGGCATGTCGGATGTCGTCACCTCGCCGCCGCGCTGCGATGCGCTCTGTCGCCCTGGAGATGTGGATAAGACCCTCCGCAATGCCCTACTCCTCCCTTATCCTCTTCCTTCCTCTCTGCCTCGCCCTCTCTCGTTCTTCTGCGAGGCCGAAACCCTAGCCGACGCAAGTCTCATTCATCGCCATCGACCCAAGCCGTCTCGCGCCTCCTCGAGCACACCACCGTGACCGCCTCGTCGTGCTGACCATCCTCGTAGGAGGAATCGGCCCCTCGCTCCGTGAATCCTCATCGTCGACCTCACCTCTCCCGATGCCGGCCACCGTCGATTCCCCTCTGTCTGGCCTCCCCTGGCATCGCCGACCCCTCCATCGCAACCCTGGTGAGATCCTGAGCATGCTAGTGCTCTCCTCCTTCTCCGTCGCCTTCTGGTTCCCCTCCCTGTCGACCCTTTGTTGTTGCCGCCGCTCGCCGTTGTCGCACCGTCGGCCCTGGTTACCATTTAGCAGCGACGCCACCACCGTTCTACTAGTGTTGGTCCCCTGCGTCGAACGCCCCTACACCCGAGCCTACGCGCGCGCCCAAACCGCCGCTTCGGCGACCACCTGAGCCGGCCGGCCGTGGTTGACCCTGTCAACCAGCAAGTGGGCCTAGCTGCCTGCGTGGTCCCCCAACGTGGCATTCGGGTCCAAATTGTTACCACGAGGCTAGGAGAGCCTCGACAAAAACACCAGTCAGGTGTCTTTGGCGTCAGGATGACGTCAGCATGATGTAGTAAAGCTTTTCTTTTTATTAAATGTTTTATATAATTGTTTTCTAGAATATTAATATGACACGTGGGCCCTGTCTGTCAGGGTTTTATTCATTTTGGAATTAATTTCTGAAATTAATAAAAGTCTGACATGTGGGGCCAGCTGGAAAAATATTTAATATAATCTAAAAATGTTTAATTGTTTTAATAATGATTTAAAAATGGATTAAAATTGGGAAACCATAACTAATTCATTTTAACTCAGAAAAATATGTATAATATATCAAAATGTTCAGAAAAATGAGATCTAAACCATAGACTCATACTCATGCATTGTTAAGCAACTTACATGAAAAATTTAATTAGAAGAACAAAATAACCCGTCTCATATGCATCCGGGGTTTCTCCGAATTAGGGTTTGCACCCCTCGGACCCTGTTTAAATTGCCAAGCTTGTCTAGGGTTTCATTTCAAATCAATTTAACTTGTCATATCATCATCCTTGCTTGAGCATTGCATCGATGGCATGTGTTGATTATTGATTTCCTTTCCGGTGTTTTTGTTTCTTCTCGCTAGACCTCGGAGTTGATGTGAGCAATGATATCGAGTCCAAGATTGAAGATCAAGATCAACACCATCGAAGGATAATGACGAATGATACCAAGCAGATGAACCTGAAGATCTACTTAGTTGGGTATCAACAGGCAAAGGTAAGCAAAACCCCACACATGATATAATCCTATGATTTCGAAGTATTTCATTCTTGCCATGTGCATATGATTCTAAAGTCTTTTATTGATAGATAAAATAATCCTATCTGATGCATGTTACCTTTGTAGCCTATATTCCCTAATCCACTGCTCCTAGCATAACTAGGGTTTGGCTTATGAGCTTCGATAGAGCTGCTATATTCGTCTGTGCTTAGCCATGCTTAGTTGTTACCACTGGTCCATCCGGTTGATGAATCAGAGTTGCGAATGAACCTAGCTGGATAGGATGACGTGGTATGATCATAGATGAAAGTTAAACATGCTAAGGCTTCTATGGGAGGCCACGCCGAGTTGTGGTTTTTGTAGTCCCATATTTGCCACCACTAGGATCTGAGTTCTTGCCTCTTGAACCAAGATGAGCGTACAGCCACACGGGGGCCTGGAAACCCCCTCTACCAACTAACTTTCCTAGTAGATTCCATGAGTCACATAGTTCGGGCGTTCCATTCGACATATGCATTCTGGTTATTCTCGAAGGAGGTGGAGGAGGTGCACTCATACAGGTAGGTAAGCGTGGCAGGGAATGGGAGAGGCACGACCTCCGTAATCTCAAAGCCTGTTCACATCTCTAGGGACCGACTTCGGGACTTGACCCGTTACGGTGGCATCTCCTTAGGGCGTGACTCATGGTCTCGGCGAATGCAAGGTAAAGGTCATGGCCAACCACCCTCTACCGACCTTCCAAGGAAGAGGGCTAATCTATAGTGGCATTAAGATTCAGTTGGTACATGTCGGTTGGTACATCTTTTCGAAAAGCTATGTCCACGGTTATGGACGACTTGGGAACGGACGTGATGATCATAGAGAACTATAACCTAATCGTAAAACTTGGTAAGTAAGTATGGTGTGCTTAAGGATGCTTCCTCAGGGATCGAGGGGGTGATTGTAGTTGATATGTTCAGTTGATAAAGATTCGGTGGATATCAAAATAAGATTGAAGCTAGTGATATCGCTTTATTATCCCCTTTTAAATGTTCTACTTAGTTGAGCTTCTACTACCTCTTTTACAAATAAAGTTAGCTTTATGCAAAGTAACCCCACCAGCCATAAGTCTTGCGGAGTACACCCTGTACTCAGCCTTGCTTTGTTGATACTTTTGTAGCAGGTAAGTGTTACCATAGCAGAAGAGTTTGTTACAACATCGACGAGTAGCTTGGGGTTCCCGGTCGGCAGCCTGTAATCTATGGATTGGGACGTCATCATTATGCTTCAGGCCTCTTATGCCATTTTTAAGTTTGCTATACTTAATAGCATAATTTGCCTTCCGTTGTTTGATGTTTGTGGTCAGTGACCTCTGCTTGTATTATTTTGGTTCTTTGCTCAGTTATGAGCTTGCTGTAGTAATTTTTGTGTCATAGGGTCACTGCCATGTTACCGATTATCTCTCTGTACGCTTTTGAGATTTAGGTTAGGCTTATATCAGACAGAGGTCTGGGATTTGTCTAGCCTTAATCCCGGGGGTGTCACAAAACATGAACAACATGTCCATCAACCTTCGAGATGCTTCTGCAAACCTTTCCACCAAGTTCCATGATTGGAGCAGCCAATGGAACATGGGAGACTATCCACCACCACCATAATGAGAAACAAAAGGGCTTGCAAAAGCCTGAGCTTGGAGATAGGTTCCCCCAGCAAATTTATTTATGTAATAATGAGTTTGTACTCCAGCTCCTTGGGAGCTTTGAAACACTCGTGTTGGCTTGTTCCAACACTTTGATTATTAGTTTTCTTTTGTTTTTAGTTTGCTTCTGTTTTTTCGTTTGTTTTTCTTTTATTAGTCCCTTGCTTGGTCGCAAGTTCTTTTCTATTCTTTAATCCCAATCCTCAAAAATACAAAAATATTTTTTCTATTTTTCCTTTTTCTCGTAATTGTGGATTCGCACTTTGCCTCTTTGCTTTAATATTATTATGAGAGTAATCGTGTTTGAGATTTGAAGGAACACATCCCTCTAAGGAAGAGGATCATGAAGTTACTTATGAGAGGTCTGTTCTATGTCTCCCACTCTTGAAGTTTGAGTTGTTTATCCTAGTTGGTCGATTTGCTAGATGCCATGCTAGTGGGAGTAATTTAATATGGTTAGAGTAGAGCTTTTTTATTAGTATAATGATTAGTTGTTGAAGCTTTTGTTCTAGTTCTTTTAGCTAACCAAGTCTTGCTTTGGAAATAATATTACCAAACAAATACAATAATAAAAATTCTGAAATTTACGACTTGTTTGATGAATGATTGTCTTGAGAGTATACCCTTGAAGATACTTAACCCCATAGATGTTTTGATATTCTTGATGACACTCATGAAAGGAGTTGTTTGATTGAAATGAAGTCTAGTGGTAATTGTGATGCATGCCAAAGCTAACCTTGTGGATCAAACCGCGGTACTAGCATAAAAAATAGAAACAAAAAGTTCTATGTTTCTCATGCGCACCTTTGGGATGCCAACAACTCTTCTAGCTTTTGAACGGTCTATGGTATAACCCTGGATTTCGTCTATGAGTTGATGACATGAATGGCGTACGTGTCAATATATGGGGAAAAGTATTGGTACTCTCAAAGGTTGTGCAAGCACTTGTAAAAGGAACAACCAATGATCCTTGAAAGAGGAAGAAAAAAAGATTGATGAGAAAAAGACAAAAAATATATGTATGAAGATCCACATAACAAGTCCTTGGCATGATCTCGTTACTACTTTATGAATTTTTGTGAAAAACAATGATTGGATTAGAAGTGTTTTAGATAGACTTGATTTATTGATGTGGGTGTAAATAAGACACTTCGCTGTTATGCTACTTAGGACATGAAACTCTCTTACTCAATTATGCTATTTAAACATCCTAGTGTTCCTTGGCAAGGTGAGAGTTAACTAGAGGAATTGGACTAATTGGTACACTGCTAGTTGCTTATACTTATATTAAACTTTACTTTGATTGTTTTGACTTACCAAAGCTTGTATAGTACTCTTGTCATCTCTCTAACTTTGATAAGCCTCGCAAATGAATGAAGTGCTGAGTGCATATGACTACCAACCGTAAGTGAATTCTTATTCTCGTTGTTTTAAGTTTAAATGCTGAATTTCTTATAGTTCTTTTGTTTCTTCTTGCTCGAGGGCGATCAAGATTTGAGCTTTGACGAAGTTGATGGCTCCAAAAACGGCCATCTTCCACAACGTTTAAACATTGTTTTTGGTCAAGAAATTGACAAGAAACTCTCAATCCTTGCCACTAGTGACTAATAATTGGAAAGATATGCAAAACCTTGCTTTGAATTATGTTGTGCAGGAAATCGTGCTTTTTAATGTGAAATCAGGAGTCATAATGAAGGATTTTGAGGAAGTCCACACATCCAAGTAATTGGGAAGTCATTCCCTGGCATCTACAAGCTTAACGACCAATGTTACGGGCAGGGCCTGCCCATACCGTCCACCCGTACCATGTGGCAACAACTTCGTCTCGACAAACCCTACAATTTTCATGAAGACGCCTATATATTTTGAGGCTCCAACAGCCAGCCAGAGAGCTGCCATTCTCATATTACATCACAACACTAGGAGATCCACGCCATTGTTCATCCATTGTTCATCACTTCCATCATCTAGCCCGTCCATTATCCATAGCCATTGCTTTGTACTTTAGATCTCCTTGTGATTTGGTGACCATTGTAAGAATATTCGATTTCAATCTAAGTATTTACATGATGTTTTCTATCTCTGATCTATTTGTTATGAGTGAGTAGTCCTCACGAGCTGCGGGTTGGGGAGAAACCTTGCAGCAATTATGTGCATCTAATTCATGGGAGTATTGTGTTTTGTTTGCAAATAGATATTTGTATCTTTTGTTTCCCTGTCTCTTGTCTCGATATGTGGACTTGTAGGTACCAAAGATCCCATAGATCGATAAAGGCTTGAGGTGAGATACTTGGCTAGCGGCTATCTCATAGGAACCTAGTGACAGAAAGGGTAGTATGGTCTTCGCTTAGCGACCCATTCAGGATCACAACAACATCACCACTTAATGCTTTGATCTGTGTTTTACACTTAATAATCATTTGTAGCCTATTGCTTTGGTGTGCACTCGGTTGGATTAAAAGACTATTGCTATGCCCGCTGCATCACGGGGGCTCTAGTATATTAGGATGTGTTGCCCATAAGAGATTATCCACTACAAGAAAAGTTGGATTTTACAACGGATGAATTTCGTGGTTGAAGGAACGTTTTTCGTGGTTAAAAAGTCTTCTATGACGGATAGCCTTCGTGGTAAAAGCTCCGTCACAAAAGAATCTACCACGGATTTTTGTTTCGACCGTGGCGGATCACACCCTTCAGCCATGAAAACTTGTTCCATCGTAGATCTATTCGCCAGCTGCGTTGACTGCTGACATCATGCAAATGGCCACGTGGCACCCACCGTTAACGGCCAGTTATCACCGATAACAGTCAGAGAAACTGTGGCAAAAGCCAGGACCATTCAAGGCCTGCTAAATATTAAGTGGGCCAGCCCATGAGGAGAGCCCAACAAGAAGAAGGCCCATTACTGTTTCATCATGCACTGTTTGGAATTGGCCCATTAGTGTAGCCAGCCGCGACCCTTGAACTTTTAGGCCCGATACTATTTCAGCCTACAGAAGGCCGACCTTGGTCCAATACTGGGCGGCCCATTCCCCGCCAGGGCCGAGTCTGTCCGTTACTATTAAGGCCTGCGGTTGGCCTGTCACTTTTCTCGCACCCATCATGGGCCCTTACGGCCATCTACCATTACGGCCTTTTACTGTTCTGGACTTTCACTGTTTGTGCCTTCTACTATTCTGTCCCATAGACGGGCTGCTAAGTTTCTGGCCTGCTAAAGTTCTGGCCTACTACTATTCTGGCCTTTTACTGTTTTGGCCTTGTTACTGTTTTCGTCGTGTTACGGTTCTAGCGTCCTACCGTTTTCCTGTACTGGGGTTTTACTGTTCTGCCCTTTTACTGTTCTAGCCATTTACTGTTCTAGCCTTTTACTGTTCTCGCCTTTTGCGGTTAAATTCTATAGTATAATGTGTTGGGTTCGCAGCATAGAAAACAAAAATTTTCCTACGGTGTGAACTACATGCCAAGATCTATCTACTAGGTACAAAGCAACGGGTGGACATACATCCAACGAGAACTTACCCTCGTAGACAACGAGCTTTGTTAACGAGTAGGAACTCGTGGTTGATGTTATCGTACACTTGCCGATCTCAAGATCGTGATGAAGTCCAGCAGGTCTGGCTCCAGCACGTCCATCAGATCCAGCTCCAGCATCACCAAGTCCAGCACCGCAAAGCAGCGGTGCATCCGTGATCGCACACACGTCCGGTACCCGACAACCTCCGTCCCTCGCTCCAAAGAAAGCAGCGGAAGCAGCAACTCCTTTCCAGATAAAGCCACCGGGAACATGTATCTCGCTAATCCGAGACCATGGGGGAATAATACTAGAGGGGGAGAGAGATCCTTCACAAGGAGGTGTGTGTGAGAAGTAAGGAGGGGGTGGCCTTTTATAGGAGGAGGAGGGGGTGCCCCTCCTTCATGGTCAGCGCATGGAGGAGGTGTCTCTTCACCTCCTCCATTCATGTGGTGGTAACTCCCTCCACATAAATTTGCCCCTTCACATTCTCTTTTAAAGTCTCCACTTTAAATGCATTAAATTTCTCCAAATTTAATGCTCTCTCACTTAATAAAACTCTTTTATTAATTTTATTCAGAATTTTGTTAATTACTTTAATTAACAAACATTCACATAAAACCCCCTGCAACATTTCAATATTACATGCAGAACCAATTTCAGCATTTTCACTCGAAACAGTTTCGGTGTCTATTGAAATAATTCCAGCGCTTTCTTAAATCATTATTTGAAACATATTTGCTCCAAATGGTGTCGGTATCACTTAAGTGTGTCACCCTACGGTTCGCGAATAATGCAGACATGATCGAGACCCCTCTCCGATCAATAATCAGCCGGGACACGAGATCCATATCGACTCCTACACATTCAACGATGACTTCTGTGATCGTGAGAACCTTTAACGCTAGTAACTAAATCCCTTTGTCCCGTGATATATTACATGTCCGAGATTCGATCATCGGTATCTCCATACCTAGTTTGATCTCGCTACCGACATGTACTCTTTTCTTGTTCCCGTGATATAACATTCTAGTGATCACATCACTTGCTTGCAAGCTATTTCAATGTGATATCACCGAGAGGGCCCAGAGTATATCTATCCGTCATCGGGATTGACAAATTCTACTCTTGATCCATGAGCCTCAACATAACACCTTCGTAGCACTGAACCCATCTTTATAGTCACCACATTGCGTGTGACGTTTGATGTTATCAAGATACTCTTCCGGTGTTAGCAATTAACATGATCTCATGGTCTAAGGATAAAGATTACTTCGTATGATGTTATAGCAATATAAACATAATGACTTTGATCGTAATGCTATACTTTGGATGAATGTTCATCACATCATTCCACCAATGGTGTGACCTTGTTATTAACAACATCCAATGCAGGAAACCTTGATCATCTTGTTAATCAACAAGCTAGTCTATAAGAGAGGCATAACTAGGAACCCTTTTTGTTTATTAAACACACATGTATTGATGTTTCCGATCAATACAATTCTAGCATGTAAAATAAACATTTATCATAAACATGGAATAAGATAATAACCACTTTATTATTGCCTCTCGGGCATATTCCCTTCATAATGGTGTCGGCGTAGGCCCGTCACTGTTGATTAGCGGCCATCAAGGACCGATACAACCGTTGTGGGCCTGCTACTGTTTAAGCCTATCTAACTTATATCCATTGCCAGGACATTAAAGTTGATAAACCAAGAACACAAGTTCTCTAGAATGCTAAATAAATTCTGGAACTATGGAAAAAACTTATAACTGGAAAAATAGTAAATTATTACAGTCCTAAAAAATTCCGTAGCTTGTAAAGCATCATCGGAGTACAACATAGTTGATAAACAATATAATCTCAGTTTCAAAAATGTTCCTTTTAGGGAGCTCACAGCACCTCACATGTAACGACGGGATTACCACGAGACTTGTTGAGGATATTATTAAGTAGATTCTCCATCAAAGCTTGCCAGTTTTTCTAGTCAGATAACTCCTTCCTTGCTATGGAGACTACTCCATCTATTCTGTTGGCGTCCTGTCCAACTACATCAAGTGCATCTTGGAGTGCAGCACCAAAAATTCTTACTGCTGGAATGTATGGAGCAGTCGAGATCGTGTACCTACGTGAGAAATACGCATTGTCACTGCTGCTTTGTCCAAAGAGATCTACACTTAAGGTAGTTGTTTTCTGTTCTGCCTTCATATTTATATTTGCATCCTAAAACAAAAAGAAACGTCACATAACATCATTACCAAGGAAAACAAAAACCAACGAATTTCAAATAAGTCCTTTTGCTAAAAGGAAGAAAGCAATTAGTAATAGCAGGGCATCATACATCTCTTTCTTCTGGAATAACTAGAACAGTAGACTTCATAGAGGAATGCCATCGTGTGCAACTGTCACTTCTGCCATGTGAAATGACTGCTCTACTCGATAAAGGCTAAAACTAAGATAAAAGAAGTTACAACATCATACAAAGGAACAAAACTACCATGTTCATTCTCAACGGTTTTCGAAAGATTATTTGGTCTGTTATAGCAATGTAAGCACTCAACACAAGGACCTCATACGGACTGATCAAAGCAGAATGCGTGAATTATGAATGTAATGAATCCAGCAACTGAGAGCATAACTAGGCAGGCATAGGACAACAAAAATCCAGAAAATGTAGTGAAAAATAAGTGCATGCCCTGTCTAAAGCTCCTTAAACTGATAGACAAGCATTTACCAAAAAACAAAAATAAGCATTTAAATAGTGTAGCTGATATTAACTAGCATACTCAATGTGCAGTTGGATGAGAAACTTAGGTCGGTGGTATTGTTGTAATCATCGACAAACTATTATAGTGCCTCAATCAAATGAGAAATAGATGTGTGCCTCTAACAGACTAGCCAAATCATTTTAGAGAAATGGTCAAACAATCTACCAAATAGTCAGATTGTTTAAATTTTTTGATTGTCTTCCCAAATACAAAGTGTACTATCATGTTCCTCGTATTAAAATAGCCATACACGTGGCACAAAGTAGAGTGAGATTTGAAGTGTGCGGTTCCTTATGATCCTTCCGTTTCTGTTATATTGGATTCTATTGCATGTCTAGCCTTGTTATAATCACCCTAGTGCCTCCGATAAAAATAATGACTCAACTAGAGTAAATGGGCTGACACCAGGGGACTTAAACCTTAAAAAAGGGGGAGTGCTTACAGTAGCTCTATGTAGAGTCTCAAGGTTGCTGATCTGGTTATAGGTATGTTCGTCGATGATGTCCGCTGCATCAAGTAATTGGACTGGTGGTCTCCATACTTCAGTGTTGGGCCTCTGCATAATGGTGAAGCAAATAGTAAACACAAAAAGGTTCCACTCTCAGAAATGTTAGCATGAAGTGATACAAAAGCAATAGATACTTACGAGATTATAGGGGCCATTCATTCTGTGATTTCTAGTGTAAACCGCACCTGTTCATTGCGTAACAACAACAAACTGTTAGGAATTGTGGGATAAGTAGAAGCAAATAAAACAGACATCTTGGTGGAAGCAGTATAATGAATGTAAACATGTACTGCATAGATAGGAGAACAACATCAAGCAGGAAATAATAGTTAGTGCCATATCCTACGCCAAGCCAGATAGAAATTATTGAAGGAAATATGCCCTAGAGGCAATCATAGAGATGATTGTATTTCATTTGTATCCATGAGTTTTTATAATGTTCCTTGAATATCCATATATCAGGCAACTTGTATTGATTGGCAATTATGTGAATTGTTTGTGAAACTCTTTACTTGTATGGTTATCTAATAGTTGTCCCTAGTCAGAGTCATGTGAGGACACACGTGAATATTAGACTAGCACATCGATTGGTTGATGACTATGTTTCGCAAGTCATAGACATGGAGATGTCAAACCAATGATGTGGACACATGTTATGAACATGGGGTTGGACTGACCCAACTTGAGACTGGCAATCAAGATGGGATTTGCCCTTAGACCTGAGATTGTCTCATGTACTTGAGATGTGGATCGACCTACTTTGGGGCTATCAAACACTACTCCATAACTTGGTAGTTATAAATGTAGCTTTCCGGTTTGTCTCGATACATGCTGCAAGGCATCAGTCAATCAAGATGGGATTCGCCCCTCTCTACTTGAGAGAGATATCTCTGGGCCCCTCGAGTGATCGGATCCAGAATTGCATGGACGTGCTACATATGGTTAAGAGTTAACCTAGTAAATGGATTCCGAATCACAGTATCGAGAAAGAGAGGTCAGCTTGGAGCTAGACCAAATATCATAGGGCAAAGGGAAATACATGTAGTCAACCTTTTGATGGTTTGTCCGAATGATCTTTATATGCGTTTAGGAGTTGACGCGTCTTGCTAGAGGCCGCTACCAACTATTGACGGAGTAAGTATACTCGTGTCATGTCTATACGTGTATGAACCTATAGGGTCACACACTTTAGGGGCTAGAAGCCTTATGAGGATTGGATCCGAATTAGACCAGACTTAGGCTACTAATGGGATGCTAATGTAGAAGCCCACCAGGGATGCCTATATAAGAGAGAGTGAGGCGAGCTGAACAGGGTTGAGCATTCCTCCCAGCCGCCACTCCTCTTTCGCCTGTGTTGCACGAGCAGACCTAGCAGTCTGGCTTGTGACGGCTTCCACTCCGGACATGTGGATACCTTGGAGGTGCTGCAGCTGTAGCACTTGGACGAGCCGTGCAAAGGGGAGCTGCTCGTGGGACGAGGACAAGGAGGAGACGTAGAACATCTACACTGCCCCGACGTGCTTCATCAAGTTCCGCAACTGCGCGTCTAGTGGTAATCCCGTGATCTATGACATCAGTATTCCTGGTTGACGCGGTAGAATTTTTTGTTTTTTGCTAGTGTAGCCTACCCATAACCCTACAATTATAACCGCATCACATATGGGCACTTAATAAAGTAGATAATGGAAACAAATGTGTTAACCGTTCGCTGACTCATATTTCGCCATGACATACAAAATCGCAGTTGAATGCCTTACGGTTAAACCTGACTACAAAAACTTTATTTGGGAAGATATGGGGAACAAGTATAGCACTTGTATGTTACTACAAAAGTAGCACCAATACAAAATATAGTTAACTGCTACATATTTATCTTAACCAAATCAAAGGAGATATGGTTACCTCGGTCGGGATGGCATTTAGGCATCCAACGAATCCTGGGTCGTGACGTCGAGCTTGCCGAGGGTGCTACGGCTGTGATGCTTGTGGGTGAAGAGGAAGCAGAATAGGGGTTCCTCCGAGTGCTGGATGACAGCGACAAAGAAGCAGATTCCTTGCGGTGGGAATGTGTTCGGTGCGCCAGGAGAGTGGGTCGGTGAAGCAAATCTGGTGCAGTGCATGATGACGATGGTGAATCAGATCTAAGGTGGTAAAGGTAGATCTAGGGTTTTCTGCAGGGCTTGCGCAGCTGGGGGCGAGGATTGTGTGTGTGGGGGGGGGGGGGCGTCGGTGGTTGGGGGCAGGGCTATAGAGGTACTGAACAGGGAAATTGTGATTGAAGACCCAACGAACCGACTTCACTAGCGGTCGAAGGGGGATTCCAAGATGTTTGAAACATTGGGGCACGAAATATTTTAGGGATAGCGGGAGATTTTCTCGCTCAACTAAATTCAGATTTATGTATAGTCCAAGTAGTAGTAAATTGGTAAAGCCGTACTCCCTGGAATCAAAGGCTAACATGCACATCGGTGATCATCCATGGCCCATACTGCCTCAGTTCAAAAATTAAGGCCCCATTTGGCCATTTGGCATCTAAATATTGATCATCCATGGCCCAAATTGGCTCGGTTCAGATATTAAGGCCCAGTTTGGCATCAAAGTATTTTTAAATTATTTAGAAAACATTTTGATTTCTGAATAAACTAAACTATTAAATACCTTTCAGTGTTTGGTTCCAACAAATAATAAGGGTTTCAACTGAAGTATTCTCCAAAACTATGTTTTTAAAATAATTGAGAAAGAGGTCAGATCCTTTTTGAAGAAACTGAGAAGACAGAAAACTGAAGTATTGCTTTGGTAGGCACTAAAATACTATGGCATTGATATATTTCCGTATTATATCCATTCATCAATGATGATGCGTATGAATATGTTGTTACCAGGACAGGTAGTGAGCCCGAAAATTACGATTGAAGCCCCAACCAACTCGATTGAATTTGAATTTATCCATAGTCCAAGTAATAATAGTAGAATGGTAGGCCGGTGGGATGGGGAATCGAGTGTAATAATAAAGCGCCATGAGATTTAAAAAAATAAAGCAACCTTTATCGATACATTTTAAATCACTATGGTTGGGTGTGTTCAGACTTCTATTCTAAACAAAAATTTGGGAACCCACTATTTCGCTAAAGTGAATAATCTAGCGCCTGAGCGACAACATCAAACCACTCTTGTAGTATGCACCCTGTACTCAACCTTTCTTCGTTGATACTTTTGTAGCAGAGTAAGTGTTCCCCTGAAGACAATTTTGGTACGACATCAACACCGATGAGTTGCTCAGGGTTACCGGTCGGTAGCCTGGAATCTTTGGCCTAGGACATCATTGTTATCCTTCAGGCCTCTTAGGCCATTTGTTAAGTTTGCTATACTAATAGCATAACTTTCCTTCTGTTGTTTGAGGTTTATGGTCAGTGACCTCTACTTGTAATAGGAAGGTAATCGTGGTCGGGGTTGCCTAAGGCGGAACCTCTGGTAAACCAACCTCGCCTCACATCCCAAGCGACCGACTTCAGGACCCAACCTGCTATGGAGAAACAATCCTTAGGGCGTGACTCATAGTCTAGGAGACAACAAGGTACAAGTCGTGGTCAACGACCCTCTTCCGGCCTTCCAATGAAGAGGGATAATGCTCTGGCATTAAGAGATGGTTGGTACATGTGGGTAAAGTTGTATACCCCTATAGGGTTAATTCTTTTCAAAAATCCATGCACGGTTATGAATAAGTTGGAACCAGATTCTAAGATCATAGAGAGCATTAACCTAATCATATAACTTGGCAGATCAACGTGTGCTTAAGGATGCTTCCTCAGGGTATGAGGGGGTGATCCTAGTTGAGGTTCGATGATGATGATTTAGTGGATATAGAAAGATGTTGATCAATTGTAGTTGGAGATGTCGCTCTCTTATCCCCTTTTAAAATGTTCTGATTAGACTAGCTTCTACTACCTCTTGTTTTGAAAACAAAGATAGATTTATGAAAAATAGCTCCACCGTCCATAAGTCTTCCGGAGTACACGTTGTACTCATCCTTGCTTCATTGATACTTTTGTAGAAGAGGAAGTGTTCCACTGAAGATAAGTTTGCTACGACATCGACATCGACGAGTAGCTTGGGGTTCCCGGCCAACAACCTGGAATCTATGGGTTGGGACGTCATCATTATGCTTTAGGCCTCTTATGCCATATTCTTAGTTTGCTATACTAATAGCATAATTTACCTTCTGTTGTTTTGATGTTTGTGGGCAGTGACCTCTACTTGTAATATTTTGGTTCTCTACTCAGTTATGAGCTTGTTGTAACAATTTCTGTATCGTAGGGTCACTTGTGTGGTACCGATTCTGTCAATGTATATCCTCGAGATCTAGGTTAGGCTTATGTCATACTAAGGTATGGGATTTATCTATCCCTGGCCCCGAGGGTGTGACACAAAGAAAGATTCAGGAAGGCTACACACACCGACTAAATACTAAGTCAGAGCCTTGGAGTACATGACACGTAAAAGTATTTGAGTAGGCATAGAACTCTGTAACCTATCCATCTAGGACTACTCCCTATAACCCTAGGTTCTAGAGTCTTTATAAGTTGGACATGCGGGAGCCTTTGGGGTATAACAAATAGACAATCTCTATAACATGTCTTATTGCCGATAGAGTGAGTGACAGCAGGAGTAGGGTCTCGCCACATTCAGTAGATCAATACCTGGGTAACCCTTGTTACACACCCTTCTTAGACACTCTACATCTTCCACCCACAACTCTCTAAACTTGCCATTATGAGCCCCTATGTCGTACACATGGACAATACCACGATAGTCGGTGCCCACCATGGGGCCATAAGCACCTAGAGTGCGGATCCGGGAAGGATCCACCTTCAAGGGTATTGGCAACACCATTTCCATCGTTCACGTCCTCTATGTTGGCAACATTATGATCATCCCAACAATCACCTCTAAAATCTGGCTAGGGAGAATGTAACCCTTCATCACATCGTCCCCTTTGGCAGAATCCATATCTTCATTGGCCATGCCGGCTCTAGAGCTCTTCACTAGGATGCCACCTTCACCCCAAGACCCACTAGGACCGCCTTTAGGGTGGATACGATAGTGTAAGATGGATTGGAGTAGGATATCTTTCATGAATTTTCTGTTTTAGATCTAGAAAAATCAAGGCCAACCCTAGGGAAAAACATAACGCTGGAATACCAAATAAAATCCGCCGACATCTCCCAGGTGTTAGACAAGCAGCGTTATCACTTTTTTTGGATATATTAGCGTTGTGGACCTAGCTCGGTGTGTCCACAAGCTAGACGGATCCCTGGACACCTTCCTCACTAGGTGGATTGAGATGAAGTGCTCGTGCCAGGCTATCACGGATGAGACTTTTGTCTAGTGCTTCGTTAACGGACTAGCTCAGGGCTTTCTACAAAAGCACATGCTTTCATATTGGACAGACAAGCACCACCTTGACCTCAATAATATAATCGAGATTGCTAGTTGTTATGCCAACGTGATCGATGATTGTCATATTGTAGCCGCTCAGCTCTCCAGAAAACCAAAGAGTCACTTCATTGGTTACGTGGAGACAGATCTAGGCTCCACCTCTAAGGAGTGTCAAGGTGATTCTGAATCCATCATGGAGGCACTCAACTTTGATATTGGTGACTTAGATTTCCACTTAGGCAATTCAAAGGAGTGTAATGATACGATGAAGGAATACGAGGGTAAACTCACTCGCGAGTAGATCATAGACTAACCTCCAATAGTCCAACACCTCTACATGATGAACCCAGAAAACATGGCCAATGACAAAGTCATTTTTGGAATCGGATATACGAGACTAACAACAGATAAGCATCAAAGGCAGTGGCCCCAGGTAATGAGACTACTGTTATCCAAGGCCATGCCACCTCTGGCAATAATCCCAACTCTAGATCAACAACCACAGGATCTTCGAACTAGTGTTGGCAGAACTAATTAACATATGGAGAATCTTCCACCACCACTATCATCATCCTCAAAGGCAGGCAATCCATTCATAACACTAGTATACAAGATGTTCTTTGGCTTTACCCTTATAGAAACTATTATGCTAGATTGTATCAAGAACTTCGCAAAGCTTAAAAAGAAGCGCAAAAAGATTCTGGAGGAAGCTAGGTGCGTATTTGAAGCCAAGTAAGCAGCCGAGGAGGACACTGCAAGGGAGAAAAATCCTTCAAACGAACTAAGCAGCTGGAGTCTTAGTACAAGCGCATGCTTACTCAGATGAAGAAGAAATAGCATCACCACACTACCGATATATGGGTACATGGATGTTTTTGGATTTCTCCTTGGATAAATAGCCTGCAGGCAAGCTAATCCAACTCAATGATGTGTTGTATTATGACAAGGATGTCCATCAAGTCATGGCAACACCCGTCGAGAATATGGCCGCATCAAAAACTCTATTGGAGCTAGATCAATCCCCGGAGGCTGTTGCCCAAGTCTACGATTTTGTCACTAAGGCCTTGAAATAGCAAGATAAGGCTACCACCTTTAGAAGATTAGTCTCCATGGTGGATGCTTGCAGGTCTGGTGCTCGCAGCGGTCCAAGGGTGGAACCACCAATGGAGGAATTACACGGAGGCCCTCGGGATGATGAGTCGCACACAAACTCAACTGAGCACCGATGGCGGGATGCACACAATCATGTAGATGCAATCCCAGTATGATCTGGCTCTGCCAAAGGGAAACACTACAAGCATCAGCAAATATAAAGCACAACCCCACCAAGAAAGTCAATATCATGAGGAACCATGGCCACACCCTCGTTTTGACATGCCACCTCCTAGACAGTAGGATTATGAAATGCCACGGGGTGGCATCATAATTCGTGATGCAGGATCATAACATAGGAGCAAGGATGGTGCACACAAGGACCATGGAAAAATACGCAACCAAGAGCACTGTAATGACCAAGGCAGACGATGCAACAACTATGAGCGGCACAAGGACTAGGGCGGATGCCAACCTAACGGTAGTTGGCACAATGGTCAAGGCAGATCCCAAGGTGGATGGAGGACACTATGGTTCTCAAGGTGGAGGAAGTAGCAATACTACACCACCACCACCACTTCCGCCACCACCTCCAAGCAGCCACCATGGAAGCGGAGGTAATGGTAGTGCCAAATCGCGTATACTGAAAAATAATCCCCATGTTCCACTGGCTCATGGTGGAGATAACTAGGCACATCCTAAAGGGTCACGGTCCGCACCTTTATACCTTGGATCAAAGTGTTTCGACCCACGCATTCATGAAGAGGTGATTCCTTCTAGCTTCAAGATATAAAGAAATATCAAACCTGGTTGCAATACTACTTTTATGCAACAAAGCTAACTAGAGGAACTCCAAATATCGCAGTACGATACTTCCCGCTTATTCTCTCAGATACAACCAGACAATGGATCAATGACTTTCTAGAAAAATCCATCTAGTGCTAGTTCGATAAGCAATTGGCTTTCACCAAGAACTTCGAGGGAACATATAAGTGCCCTCATACGGCTGGGGATCTCCAGAGATGTGTCTAGCAAGCTGATGAAACTTCTTGGAAGTTTCTTGCTCGATGGCTTGACCTGAAGAACCCTTGCATCATTGTCAATAATGAAACTACCATGTTGTCCTCAAAGGATGGTCCCAAAGAAGGCTCCCTCCTTTTTCATCACTTGAAGCACAAAAAAGACTAGGGAAAACTCAACCTCCTCAAGATGATCGAAATTGCTAGCAGCTTTCCTGCAGTGGATGATGATGCTCGAGGCACGCTCAAGCACATAGTAGTGCAGTCTAAAATACCAACAAGCAAAAGGCTTCCCTAGAAGAGAAGAAAGGATCCGAGATGTTCGTCATGATGTTTCAAGGAGGTCAAGGCGGACAATGTGGGTGTGGGCGTAGAGGCGATCGTGGATTGCAGCGCAGTACAAAAACTACACCTGCCACTCTACGCCTTCCCCAGTCATACGAGTAGTATTGTGAGATGCCTTGATTCTCTCATCTAGATGCAAAAGGCAAGCCCACGCATACCAACTATAACATCCCAAAACTTCAATCCAAGGTTATTAAGATCCAAATCATCAAAATTAGGGTTAGAAAAAACTTTTCCAACCAAAATTATTAAAGCATTCATATGTGTGTGCATTTAAATAGGAGTTGTTTTGAATTGCCATGATTAAGTGATCCATTGCTTGTAAAATGATTCTTAGGTGAAATAAACACCATCTAGATCTTCCCAAACAAATCCCAAAGAAAAACAAATCAAAATGAATAAAAGAAAGAAATGGTCATTTGTGCCATTTTAATCAACATACCTACTTTGGCTATTCCTTACTCAATTCTTAACAGAAACAAATGTGGATCTTTGCACCCCTTGCTAGTACATGTAATGATGTACCAAGGCCCACTTTGTGATCTGCCAAAATCTTTCAAACACTAATTTTAAATGGAATTTGAAAATTGAATGTAGTTCATATGTATAGATCACACTTATTCAAAAACCACTCAAATGAGCTCCATTTTAAAAACCCAAGCAACCATAGAGGCTTAAGCATGTGTATAGCAAACCCACCAAAATTCATTCAAAAATTTCAAACTTGAGTTCATGCGGCCATTGTGTCGAACACCTGGCAAGCAGAATCAAAATGGCCTAACTTATACTGTTTTTGATCAAATTTGGTCAAGCCATTTGAACCTAATTCAAGTCCCTTGTCTCCCCTAGACCCAACCAAACCATCAAAGACCTACCCAATGGCCTAGGACAACAGTACCATGCCGCCCCGATGCCATGCTCGCCGGCTAGCCTTGCCAATGCTGCAGCAGACCGCCAACCCCTCTCCGCCGCTCCAGGGAGCACGGCGTGCCTCACCGCCGCCCACGGTCCACCCCACGCCATCGCCCTGACCACCGAGGAACCGCCACAAGACTAAGTCTCTGCAAGATCCAGAGCGCCAGAGCGCCTAACGCCGCCGCATGCCACGCACTGCTCGACCTAATCCGTGCGCCGCTTCCGCCGACCCAAGAACTCCGCCAGACACCGGCCGCAGCACCCACGTGACTCCATCGCCGTGCACCGTGTCGAGCACCGCCTCTGTCTCCCAGAGCGCGGGACGCTCCCGACCAAACGCCACCGCCCCTAGCCACGCATAGAAGCCGTAGAGCACCACCAGGAGGCAGGCCACCGTCCCCTACCTCAAGCCACGCTGCTAGCACGCTGTGCAACCCTCGCCGGATTCGCCAGCCCATCCCTTTTGGTCGCCTCGTCGAGCTATAAATAGAGGCCACCCCAGCACAAACCACTCACACCATTCCACTTCCCTCTCCTCACTGGTCCTTCCCACCTCTAGCTGGAGTAGCTCGATCACTTGTTCGCCGGAATTTGGCCGGAGAAGCCCGCTATAGAGGAGGAGAAGGCGCCGTCGATTTCGTCCACCTCAGGAGCTGACGCGACCACCCCTGAGCCCGCCGTCGACAGCACGTTCGACTGCCCCCATCGCCGCCGTAGCTAGAGCCCTGGTATGCCCTTGAGCGCCCCCACCGAGCTGCTAGGGTTAGACCTCGCCGGCGACCTATCCGTCGTCAACGACGAGCCTCAGCCATAGATCCTAGTTCTAATCTAACGGCCCACATCGCCTGCATCGTCAAGGTAAAGACCGCTGACCGGACCGGACTGTCACCGTCTCTTCGTGCCGCTGAACGCCACTGGCTGGCCTGCTGCTCCTGTGACCCATTTAGTTCAAATGTAGATTTTTCTAATTTAGTTTGAACCTAGTTATGTCTCTTAGTTTAAAAATCAATTCAGAAAGATTTACAAATCCAAATGGAGTGATTCCAATTGTGTTAGAAAGCTACTGAAAAGATCTACCCAAGACCGTTGGATTTAACTCATTTAGAATTAGAGATCTCTCCTAGTAAAAATAACAAGACAGAAGCTTTTGCACATTCAAACATTTTTATAAAATCAACCATGATATCTTTTGAGTTGATTCCAACTCTCAAAAATCACATTTAACCATACCTATCTGAATATGTAATAATATTAAGGTTACATGCAGTGACTTTGGACTAGTACCAAAATAATGCTATATAGGCATTTCTAGTCACTTTAAATCATTAAATAATGAACTTAACCCAAGGTAATTGTGATCCAACCCTTAAATCACATTTCCACATGTTAGAATATGTGGTGATGACATGTGTCCACATGATCCCATAATTTAAGTGGTGAATATTAAATCTTAGTTATTTTTCAATAAGTAGAAATTACTTTTCTTAAATAAAAAGAATGAAACTAGTTAATAAAACCTTGTGATGTTTGTGATGATAATAGATCATCAAATGTGTGCCTTAGAGTGATAATTAGACTAGTTAAGTATTGTTTGGTGATTGTGTACTCCGTATGTATTTATAGACGATAGTACCGACCAAGCTTTCGAGGAGGAGGAGTTCTATCAAGAGGAGGAAAAAATTCAACCACTGCACTGCACAAGGCAAGCCATCATTAATAATGCAAGCTAACCCTTGCAAGTAGAATGCTTAACAAGCTAGACTTAAACTAGATGATTTGAGCAAAGATGCTTTAGGCATGCTTTGGTTATATCACTTTGACTATTATTTACCCCAAGTATTAATTTTCAAGCTTTACTTCCTTTACTTTACCAAAGTCCCTTACTTGTTGTGAAGGTAGCATAAAAAGTATAAAACTTGACCTATCTAGATAACTTTAGATGTCATTCTATGGCATGAGATTGCTCCCATCTTTCCACCTTAGTGAACACTCTTAAGTTAGTAGTTTAGAGTAGATAAAAACTTGAGTCACTTTAGATGGGAACACTTGGTGAAAATGAATTATGAAAACCTTATAATGATGAGTCATTCTATTGAAATGTTTTGACATGTGTTGAGACACACAAATGGTTTATGATGATGAAAATGTTGAGGCATGAGCGTTAGCCCTTTTATAAAAACTAATGGTTGGATTCGGATGCGATACCATTCCAAATTTACCGTACAACCACAATACCTGAACTGGGTAAGGCTTAGCTAGAAGTTTATATGCATTAGTATTAGTTCCCTCGCGGGAGAGGTTTGAGCTGAGGCTACCTCTCAATGTTGTCCACCTATGCAGTGCCCAAGCTGACAGATGGTCATGGTTGGGAGGCCATGCTCATAGGAGAGGTGCTTATACTAGGGTGTGTAAAGGAAAGGTTATGTTTGATTATCTGCATACTAAGTATGACGATTCAGGGTTATCCCTGATAGATGTATCGAATCTTGTCATGAAAGTGTACCACCTCTGCAGAGTGTCAAACTATTCGAATAGCCGCGTCCGTGGTTATGGACAGTTGGAGTGGCCATACTGTTTCGTTGTCAGATGTTTTCAAAATAACTTATGAAATGAATGAGGAATCTTGACTTGACCATAACAGAGTTTGACTATGACAATAGCTTCCCAACTTAAGTGATTCTAGAACTTTATTTTATCTTTCTTTGCTTCTGAACTCAGCTTAGGTTTCAAACTTAACCTTATAGTGAAACTTAGAGTTAGCACTTTACTTTAGAACTATACCAATTGTTAGTGGTAGTTTGCGAGTACTTAAAGAGTACTCATGGCTTTTGTCCCTGGCTATTCTCATGGACAGACTATGAAGGAGACTACCAAGATGATGGCCAGCAGGACGGCTATGATAACTAGGACTATCTGCCTTCATCAGCACTGCCTGTGCCCCTGAAGATGGACCCCACCGCTACGCTTATTATTTATTCCGCTGCTTGTTGTATTAAGACTGGATCATGAGATCCTTATTTGTGTAACACCTTATGTATGGTTTGTAATGGATGATGTATTGTGATATCCAATCTGTTATGTCTCGTAAAAATGGTAATCCTGGGATTGCTATGTATGACATAACAGGCATCTGGGATTAAATTTTTTGTAAACTATCTCAAGGTGGGCGCGGAAGTAGCCTACAAGCATAGATAGAAGAACCTGCCTCACAGAAAAGGCAAGGCAAAAAAGGAGTCCAAAGATTCTAACAATATGTAAGAATACCAAGACCCCAATCCTGTCGCCAAGGAATATGCTAGCGGTGAGGCCAAGAATCCATTCGAGAAGAACAAGGGAGTGTTTCACATGTTCCTCAGAACTACCATGGTAAGGGCGAGAAATACATCCTTCAGGGTGCTAAACCCCACTGCCCCAAGGTAGCTTAGTACATGAAAGGATCAGAAATTTCGATACTGTGGGATTATCAGGATCATCCGGAAATGATCCCCAAAGTTTGATCTATGCCATGGGCATTCATCCTCTCATTAACGACAATGAATTTCCAAATTTCCTATTGGATGGTGGGAGTAGCATCAACATTACATACACTCAGACTCTAGAAAAGCTGAAGATGACCATAACCTGTTTGAAACATAGCGGCACCATATTCCATGTTTTTTTCATGGGTGACAAACATAGTCTTTAGAGAGAATCACTCTCAATGTGGCATTTGGTGATGTCAATAATTTCTGACATGAGTCGTTGATACGTCCAAAACGTATCTTCTCTCCCGAACACTTTTTCTATTATTTTTCCTCTAAGCTTGTGTGATTTGGATACAACTAACACAGACTGATGCTGTTTTCAGTAGAATTACCTTGGTGTCTAGTTTTTGTGCAAAAAATCAACTATCAAGAAAAATCTCGGAAAATATGCCAAAAAATCCTATTTCACCAGAAGATTCACCGAGCTAGAAGACGAGACGGAGGAGGTCCACGAGGGGCCCACACCACCTGGCCGCATGGGCCAGGCCAGGCCGTGCCTAGCGGTGGTGTGGCCGCCTCGGTCACCCCCTCGGCCTCCCTCTTCGCCTATAAGTTGCCTCTTGACCTAAAAACCAGGGGGAGTTCGACGTTTTTTCCAGAAAGAGTTCCGCTATGCCACCACCACCAGATTTGGTGATACAGAACCAGAAACTCTGTTCTGGCAGCCTGCCGGAACGGGGAATTGGAGGAGATCATCGCCATCATCATCACCATCGCTTCTCCATCGACCATCCATGTTTCCCCCATCTATGAGTGAGTAATCCCCTCCTGTAGGCTATGGGGATGGTAGGGATTGGATGAGATCGTTCATGTAATGGCATCAGATTGTTAGGGCATGGTGCCTAGTATCTATTATTAGTGCTTTTTGACTTTGTTGCAACTTGTTATGCTTAATGCTTGTCACTAGGGCCCGAGTGCCATGATTTCAGATCTGAACATGTTATTGATTCATTATGATAGTATTTTTTATGGTCTTATTTACAAGTTGTATACACATGTTGTTGTCCGGAACCAATGGCCCCGAAGTGATAGAAATCGGGATAACCGGGGGGAATGGCTTTGATGTGAGGATCACATGTGTTCACGGGGTGTTATGCTTTGCTCCGGTGCTCTATTAAAAGGAGCACCTTAATTGCCAGTAGTTCCCTTGAGGCCCTGATACGTCCAAAACGTATCTACTTTCCCGTACACTTTTGTTATTGCTTTTCCTCTAAACTTATGTGATTTGGATGCAACTAACACAGACTGATGCTGTTTTCAGCAGAATTACTTTGGTGTCTAGTTTTTATGCAGAAAATCAACTATCAGGAAAAATCCCGGAAAATATGCCAAAAATCCTATTTCACCAGAAGACTCCGGAGCCAGAATATGAGACGGAGTGGGACTGGGGCCCAGCCACACCACCTGGCCGCGCGGGCTGGGCCTGGCCGCGCCAGAGGGTGGTCGGGCCGCCCCAGAGACCCCCTCGGTCTCCCTCTTCACCTATAAGTTGCCTTCTGACATAAAAACTCAGGGGGGTCGACGTTTTCCATAAGGAGTTCCGCTCCGCTGCCACCACCAGATTCCACGATTCGGAACCAGAAACTCCGTTCTGGCACCCTGCCGGGACGGGGAATTGGAGGAGATCATCGCCATCATCATCACCATCGCTTCTCCATCGACCACCCATGTTTCCCCCATCTATGAGTGAGTAATCCCCCGCTATAGGACATGGGGATGGTAGGGATTGGATGGGATCGTTCATTGTAATGGCATCGGATTGTTAGGGCATGGTGCCTAGTATCTTGTATTAGTGCTTTTTGACTTTGTTGCAACTTGTTATGCTTAATGCTTATCACTAGGGCTCGAGTGCCATGATTTTAGATCTGAACATGTTATTGATTCATTATGATAGTATTGTTTATGGTCTTACCTGCAAGTTGTATACACACGTTGTTGTCCAGAACCAATGGCCCCGAAGTGACAGAAATCAGGATAACCGGAGGGAATGGCTTTGATGTGAGGATCACATGTGTTCACGGAGTGTTAATGCTTTGCTCCGGTGCTCTATTAAAAGGAGCATCTTAATTTCCAGTAGTTCCCTTGAGGCCCCGGTGCAAACGGGTCAAGGTGACAAAAGATGTTGTGCAAGTTCTCATTGCGAGCACGTATGACTATATATGGAACACATGCCTATGATTATTTAGTACTTGGATGCTTTATCTTATTTATCTGCAATTGCCCTATGTTCTGATTGCCATGTGAATTGTCTTGTCCATGCAACGTCCGTCCATCCATCCCTATGCCTACCACACTCGAATCCTACTATTTGCTACAATTTTTACTGCTGTCTTTACTTTACTAATTCTATTACTTTACTATTTCTACTACAAAACTATTGCTACAGATAAACTGTTGTGAGAAAGATTGTTTCCAGGTGCAGCTGAATTGACAACTCAGTTGTTAAGGCTTATAAATATTCTTTGGCTCCCCTTGTGTTGAATCAATAAATTGGGTTTCAATTCCCTCGAAAATACTATGATACCCCCCCTATACTTGTGGGTCATCAAGACTATTTTCTGGCACCGTTGCCGGGGAGCATAGGTTTATTTATCAAGTTCACTTGGATTCATTATTGTTCGCTGCCATCCATCCATCATGGGTAAGTCTCGTGATGGCAAGGTTCCTATTTTACCATCCACTACAAGAAGAGGTATGGTTCTGAATACCTATGTTACTCTTGATTCACCATCTGTTATGAGTAAGCTCGTTACACCACCACACACACATGCTACACACACTGCTACTACTGCTGAATCTGAAACTTCTGATACTTATGATGCTGCTTCTACTGTGCTTGATAAGAGTGATTCATTAGGTCCTTTCCTAGATGATATGATTGCTAGAACTATAGCTGGAAATACTGAAACTCCTAATGAAGTCACTACTACACCTGTTAGTTCACCTGAGTCTAGTGAGAGTTATGATATTGAAGACGGTTATGTTGAGATGACCGATGAATTTATTAAAGAATGTAAAAACACCCATGATAGGAGCGTTGCTAAGAGTCTCCTTGAGAGGCGTACTATTAGACTCAAATTTTCTCCTATTGCTAAGTTTGCTGCATCTCCCATAAACATTAAAGATAAAGATTATGATTTCTCTCTTGATTTAGCCTATATAGATATTGTTGAGAAAGAACCTTTTTGTGGGACTAAGAATGAAAGTGCGGTAGCACATATGACTGAGCTTTCTACCATGAGTGGCCTATTTTATGATGATATTAAGATGCGTACTTACTTTGTTGCTAAGATTTTCCCCTTTTCATTGAAAGGAGAAGCTAAAACTTGGTTTAGCAATTTACCTCCTGGATCTATTGATAACCCTGATTGCTTGATTAGTACTTTCCTGCAGAAATATTTTCCTCCTAGTGCTAGACATGCTATTTTGCAGGAACTTTTTGATTTTAAATAGGGAGAAAAAGAGATATTGATGGAATCTTGGGCAAGGTTTTGTGCTTTGATTCATGCACAGGCTAGATGTCCATTACCTAAGAATGAGCTTCCTGATATATTTTATAATGGACTAACTAAAGAATCTAGGACATACCTGGATAGTTGTGCTGATTGTGTTTTCAGGAATAGGACTCCCAAGGAAGCTTTCTGTCAGAAAATCATTCATCTATGCCCGAAAATGCCCAAAAATAAAGTGTCTCAAAAAATTCCAGAAAATTCATATTAAATTTTTACGTGAAAAAGGGGAAGAGGAGTGCCTGGTGGGTACCAGGGGGGCCCACCAGGAAGGCACACCACCTGGTGGCGCGGCCAGCCCTGGGGCACACCTGCCTATGGTGTGGGCCACCCCTGGCCCTCCACTCACTCTCTCACTTGCCACTTTCTTCTCTCTCCCGAGAAAACACCAGTTCATTTCTCGAAATTGCATTCTTGCTGTGCTTGCCCTTGATTTTTCGATCTCCTTGCTCAGCCCATCTTTGCTACTGAAATTTGGGGCATTTGTTCTCTGGTATGTGATTCCTCCGCTGGTCCAAGTAGACTTGCGTTTAGTGGTTTATATCTTGAGTATTTTCTGCTGTAGGTGACAGGTTATGAGAGCTTGTAAGCTTGTTTGATGCTTAGAGATATAGTTTTGATGCATGTTTAGGCCTCTTACAAGTCCCTATGAGTAGTGCCCTTCATTATATTCACTTAGAAATCACTTGTTTAATGGATGTTTAAATTTCAGAATAGAAGATGAATGAGCATCAACTAAACCAACATGAACTGAGGGTGCCTGAGGTTATGAAGGTTCATCGAGAAGAGGAAGTTTTTCCTTCCATCTATCCATGTTATGAATTCATGGGGGCTGCAAGAATTTCCAAGGACTTCCATACTTTGGTTGCTAATGCAGGATTGGAGCACTTTTTGGAAGATGAACCTTGTCAATTTGTGAAACTAACGATGTCTTTAGTGTAGGACTTTCAATTTAGTTACTCTTTGCCTAACCCCATGGTCCACTACAAAATATACAATATAGCTGTCGACCTTTCTCTCGATGATTTTTGTGTAGCTATTAAGGTACCTCAGTGGGGATCATGTGGAAGGATTAAAGAGCGACCTGCACCACTCATGGACTTGTATGTAGAGATTTGCCAAGGGAACAACTTCTTGAAGGACAGAAGGAAAATCTGTAACATTCATCTCCCCTCCATTCGCTACTTTGCCTACTTTATTGCCAAGTGTGTTATTGCTAGGAAAACTGCCAATAAGTTATCTTCATATGATCTAGCATTCATCTCTGCTGCTCTTAAACGAGATAGGTCTTACAACTTGGGGGCTTTGATAGCTTTCCATCTTGCTGCTAACCGCGATAAAGGTGGAATTTGTGGGGGCCTCATTGCTTCTCGTTTACTAGCATTGCATGGTTTAGTGCCTCATCATCTAGACCTACAGTTTCCCATAGAAAGGCTTGATCTTAATTCCATGATAAAGCATAAATTTGTTTCTTCGTGGGCTAGTTTGAGTGAGTTGTCTTATGAAATAACCTTTCTCAAAGCTGGTTGGAGAAGGAGCAAGTCCGAGCGTGTTGTTCTTTTGCCTGATGGGTTCGTAGCATGGAAAACAAAAAAATTCTACCGCAAGAACGAACAAAACCCAGATCTAATCTAGATAAAAGCCAAGATCTAATCTATTAGACATGTGCAACGAGATAGATCTGTACTAACCCTCGTAGATCCGAAAGCGTTACGAGATTGGATCTCGTGGTTGATGTAGTCGATCACTTGCCGATCTCAAGATCGTGTGGACGATCCTTCCGGCACCGCGTTCCGGCAGCGCTTCCGCAGTCGGTCACACATGCGGAGTCGAAGCAGACCTTCCTCTCCCTGTTCCAGCGAGCAGCAGAGGTAGTAGATCTTCTCCATGGAATCCCAGCAGCACGATGGTGTGTTGGTGGTGGTGGAGTAGAGATTTCTGCAGGGCTTCGCCTAAGCCTGAGCAGAGGGAAGGAGGAGGAGAGAGGCGGCGGCTAGGGTATGAAGTGTGAGAGGGCAAGGGGGTGGCGCCCCCACCCCTCTATTTAAAGGAGGGAGGCGCCATGGGAGGGGGAGTCCTAGTAGGACTCTCCTCCCTCCTTGGCCGGCGGATTGGGAGGGGGGAGGAGTCCTCCTCCCCCATGACTCCTTGTCTTGCCCCACAAGGACTCCTTGATCCTTTCTTGGTTTTCAAGCAAACTCCAAGAAATCTCCTAGAACCTTCCAGAACATTCCGAAACCTTCTAGAATCTCCATACAAACACTTTGGAACATTTCCTAACTTAGAAAATGATCCCCAATATATGAATCTTATTCTCCGGACAATTCCGGATCTCCTCGTGATGTCCCGGATCCAATCCGAGACTCCGAACAACATTCGGTCTCCAACGCATATTCCATATCTACTTAAAAGAACTTCGAACCTTAAGTGTGTCACCCTACGGTTCGTGAATATGTAGACATGATGAAGACACCTCTCCGATCAATAACCATCAGCGGGATCTGGAGATCCATAATGGCTCCCACATACTCAACGATGACTTCGTGATCGATAGAACCATTAACATACGAAACCAATTCCCTTTGTCACACGATATTCTACTTATCCGAGGTTTGATCGTCGGTATCTCCATACCTAGTTCTACCTCACATCGATAAGTACTCTTTACTCGTTCCATGTTATGTCATCCCTTGTGACCCAGTCACATGCTTGCAATCTAACTAGATGACATTCCACCGAGAGGGCCCAGAGCATATCTATCCGTCATATGGATGGACAAATCCCAATCTTGGTCCATGCGCTTCAACACATACTTTCAGAATACCCAATGACACCTTTATAACCACCCAGTTATGAAGCGATGTTTGATGTCATCAAAGTACCCATCCGGTGATGGTGATTAACATAACCTCATGGTCGAAGGATTAGGTTAGTATGCATTTGAAAGCTTATAGCAATACGAACTTAATGACTTGATCTTATGCTACGCTTACTATGGGTGTGTGTCCATCACATCATTCTCCTAATGATATAACCTTGTTATTAATGACATCCAATGTCCATGATCAGGAAACCATGATCATCAATTAATCAACAAGCTAGTTCCACAAGAGGCTTACTAGGGACTCTTTTATGTTTACAAAACACACATGTATTAGTGTTTCCTTATAATACAATTATAGCATGGGATGTAAACATTCATCATAAACACAAAGATATAATAATAACCACTTTTATTATTGCCTCTTGGGCATATCTCCAACATTGCCTGCACCTGTTTTGTTTAACCTTGATAACAGGGTAGGATGGTCCCTCACGGAGGAGTTTCATACATACTTGGGAGAGCTCTCTCAACAGGAGCAGGATACTAGAAGGGAGGTCACGGATGATTCGGTCCAGCCCTCGAATGAGGGGGAGTCTTCATATCAGCAGCCTACCTATGATTGGGGAGCTTCTTCTTCTTCCCAAGGGCCCAACTACGATCATTCTTACAATGACCCGCCTGCTTGGAACCCTTACTCGTATCTGGACTGATACCCACTTAGGCCAAAAGTCTAAGCTTGGGGGGAGGTACACCGACACCACACTCATCTCCTTATCATGTTTCGTCGGTACTTTGTATATTCATATTTCGTTCTTTTTTTAGCTTTTGTTCTTTCTTTGTTTTTGCTTTCTTAAAACACAAAAAGACCAAAAATATTTCTGTTGTTTCTCTTTGTTTGCTTCTTCTTTTGGCCTTGGTTTGCTCTTTTTCCTTTGTTTTAACTATTTGAAAAACCCAAAAAGATTTTGCTTCGCTTGTTCTTCCTTTTTGGTTCTTGTTCTAAAAATCGAAAACACAAAAAATATTTGTTGTTCTTCTTTGGTTTTGTGAGTTTGTTGCAGGGTTCAGCAGTCCTCAGTGGAATTTGGTTTCATATTATTATTCAAGCCACACAAGTGAAGGGCAATAATGAGGATTAATGACAACTTGAGGTGTGGTAAGAGGCTGGTAACGAACCCTATTTGTTTTCATTTTTGTACATATACTTGTCATTGTGGGCATTCTTAGCCTGTTCGTGTAGGGTGTATGTTATTTATGGATGCTTAGTAGTTCTTGCTTTCATATGATTAGTTCCAGCTTGCTAATAGTTTGTAGCATGTCATATGAATGTTTGCTTGCATTACTCTATTCATAACTTGGTATGACACCGTGGTATCCTCCTTTGAATGTTTCACTTGAATTGACTTGGCACATGCTCACACATGCATATGACTGAAATAATCAGTTAAGCCTCGATGAATTATTTTGCCTTGAGGGTCTTGAATCACTTTCATAACATGATTAGTCATGTTTTGTTGCAAGCATGATTATGACAGTTATTGCTCTCTCATTTGTCGCTCCCTTACTATTGTTAGACTTCACTTACACCGAGTATATTTTACTCATGTTTCCAACTCCCTTAAACCAATTATTGCCAAAAGTGTCCACCATACCTACCTATTAGCATTGTTTGCTATTATGTGCATATTAAGTATGCCTTGTTTTCTTCCGAATAAAATGTCTATCTGTTTTGGGAAAGTTAGTTAGTAAAGCTCTCACGAACTTGATGGCACACTTTATTTTCTTGTACTTAATAAACATGAAGCATTGCATCCATCTTTGTTGCGTATATGCTTGCACTTTATAAGTTGAAGTTAGCAGAACCATGTATCATGGGGAACACTTTCGGCACTTCACTTGTACTTAGTACCTCGTTGATATCATGTTATTTTGCTTACGGATCCCGGCGGTGTGAAATAAAAGGGGAACTTGTAAGATCATGGAGTTTGTATATGTGTTAGAGAAACGCCTGGGCCGCTAGCCTAAGCCATGCCTAATCATGGTGGAAACTTGCAGCATACCATAATGAGCATTCTATGAAGCATCCTCAATAAAAACCTATGCAAATAGCAAATAAAAAGATCGCTGAGATGCTCACTGTCTGCTCGCCTTGTCATTTTGATTATGGGATAGCTCCTGTATCATGTGCAAGGGGTACCCTGTTGGTGGTTCTCTATGATATATATGTACTTACAATGACAAGAGCTTACTTGTGACTGAAGTTGAGTAGCATGAGGTTCGGTACTCGTAAGTAAGGGGCATGAGATTTTAACTTGTAACTTGTCAAGCATATCCTCTTAGTTGTGTCACTTTAACCTTAACCACTTAAAAGATGCTTATGATAGGGGCAATGAGAGCTCAAAGCTAACGAGTACCATACTTTCAGCATTTGGAAGCCTTTCAGACTATTCAAAACATTTTCATTCCCTTGTTGGTCTCCACACATTCTTTGAGCACTTTCCTGAGAGCATAGTTGTCATTCTTAGTATAATGTGCTTGTCTCAAAACTTGATTATTTGTGTTATGACTTTGATGCTTGTATCTTTGATATCTTTACTTCTAGTCTTCACCTGAACTTCAGAGGTGCCTTGGCATTCACAATGAAAGGTAAGCGAGATACCACTCTATCATACCTTGTTATGAGCATCGTAATGTTGCGTATGTCTATGTTTCGTGCTACTTTTTTTTTGAGTTGGAATCTCTTCATAGCTTGTAATGCCTATTAATTAAACTTAGTTGCATACTCCTTATTATGAATTTTATAAGTAGTTGATTACATGCTGAGAATATATACGTCATATGAAGCAAATGTGTTCGTGAAAGTTTCATTTATCGCACTCAGTTTTCAACTGAATTGCTTGAGGACAAGCAATAAGCTAAGCTTGTGGGGAGTTGATACGTCCAACACGTATCTACTTTCCCAAACACTTTTGCTATTGTTTTTCCTCTAAACTGGTGTGATTTGGATGCAACTAACACGGACTGACGCTGTTTTCAGCAGAATTACCTTGGTGTCCAGTTTTTGTGCAGAAAATGAACTATCAGGAAAAATCTCGGAAAATATGCCAAAAATCCTATTTCACCAGAAGACTCCCGGAGCGAGAATATGAGACGGAGTGGGGCTGGGGCCCACCCACACCACCTGGCCGCGCAGGCTGGGCTGCGCCAGGTGGTCTGCCCTGCACACCCCCTCGGTCTCCCTCTTCGCCTATAAGTTTCCTTCTGACCTAAAAACTCAGGGGGGTTCGACGTTTTTCTAGAAGGAGTTCCGCTCGGCCACCACCACCAGATTCCACTATTCGGAACCAGAAACTTCGTTCTGGCACCCTGCCGGGACAGGGAATTGGAGGAGATCATCGCCATCATCATCAGCATCGCTTCTCCATCGACCATCCATGTTTCCCCCATCTATGAGTGAGTAATTCCCCGCTGTAGGCTATGGGGATTGTAGGGATTGGATAAGATCGTTCATTGTAATGGCATCGGATTGTTAGGGCATGGTGCCTAGTATCTTCTATTAGTGCTTTTTGACTTTGTTGCGACTTGTTATGCTTAATGCTTGTCACTAGGGCCCGAGTGCCATGATTTTAGATCTGAACATGTTATTGATTCATTATGATAGTATTATTTATGGTCTTACCTGCAAGTTGTATACACACGTTGTTGTCCGGAACCAATGGCCCCGAAGTGATAGAAATCGGGATAACCGGAGGGAATGGCTTTGATGTGAGGATCACATGTGTTCACGGAGTGTTAATGTTTTGCTCCGGTGCTCTATTAAAAGGAGCACCTTAATTGCTAGTAGTTCCCTTGAGGCCCCGCTGCAAACGGGCTGGCAGGACAAAAGATGTTGTGCGAGTTCTCATTGCGAGCACGTATGACTATATATGGAACACATGCCTAGGATTATTTAGTATTTGGGTGCTTTATCTTATTTATCTGCAATTGCCCTATGTTCTGATTGCCATGTGAATTGTCTTGTCCATGCAATGCCCGTCCATCCATCCCTATGCCTACTGCATTCGAATCCTACTGTTTGCTGCAATTGTTACTGCTGTCTTTACTTTACTACTGCTATTACTTTACTATTTCTACTACAAAACTGTTGCTACTGATAAACTGTTGTGAGCAAGATTGTTTCCAGGTGCAGCTAAAATGACAACTCAGTTGTTAAGGCTTACAAATATTCTTTGGCTCCCCTTGTGTCGAATCAATAAATTGGGTTTCACTTCCCTCGAAAATACTGCGATACACCCCCTATACTTGTGGGTCATCAGGGCCCGCTGCAAACGGGCTGGTAGGACAAAAGATGTTGTGCAAGTTCTCATTGCGAGCACATATGACTATATATGGAACACATACCTATGATTATCTAGTACTTGGATGCTTTATCTTATTTATCTGCAAATGCCCTATGTCTTGATTGCCATATGAATTGTCTTGTCCATGCAGCGCCATTGCATCCATCCCTATGCCTACCGCGCTTTAATCCTACTTTTTACTGCAATTTTTACTACTACTATTACTTTACTATTGCTATTACAAAATTGTTGCTACTGATAAACTACTGTGAGCAAGATTGTTTCCAAGTGCAGCTGAATTGACAACTCAGTTGTTAAGGCTTATAAATATTCTTTGGCTCCCCTTGTGTCGAATCAATAAATTTAGTTTCACTTCCCTTGAAAATACTGCGATTTACCCCCTATACTTGTGGGTCATCAAGACTATTTTCTGGCGCCGTTGCCGGGGAGCATAGCTCTATTTATCAAGTTCACTTGGAAACACTATTGTTAGCTTCCATCCATCCATCATGGGTAAGTCTCGTGATTGCAAGGTCCCTATTCTACCATCCACTACAAGAAGAGGTACAGTACTGAACACCTCTGTTGCTCTTGATTCACCATATGTTATGAGTAAGTTCCTTACACCACCACATGCACATGCTACACACACTGCTAGTACTGCTGAATTTGAAACTTCGGATACTTATGATGTTGCTTCTACTGTGCTTGATAAAAGTGGTTCATTAGGTCCTTTCCTAGATACTACGATTGGTAGAACTATAGCTGGAAATACTAAAACTCCTAATGGAGACACTACTACACCTGTATGTTCACCTGAGTCTAGAGAGAGCTATGATATTGAAGACGGTTATATAAAGATGACCGATGAATTTATTAAAGAATGTCAAAACACCCATGATAGGAGTGCTATTAAGAGTCTCCTTGAGAGGCGTACTATAAAACCCAAATTGTCTCCTAATGCTAAGCTTGCTGCATCTCCCATAAACATTAAAGATAAGGATTATGATTTCTCTCTTGATCTATCTTACATAACTATTGTTGAGAAAGAACCTTTTTGTGGGACTAAGAATGAAAGTGCGGTAGCACATATGACTGAGTTTTCTACCATGAGTGGCCTATTTTCTGATGATATTAAGATGCGCACCTACTTTGTTGCTAAAAGTTTCCCTTTCTCGCTGAAAGGAGAAACTAAAACTTGGTTTAATAATTTACCTCCTGGATCTATTGATAGCCCTGATTGCTTGATTAGTACCTTCCTTCAGAAATATTTTCCTCCTAGTGCTAGACATGCTATTTTGCAGGAACTTTTTGATTTTAAACAGGGAGAAAAAGAGATATTGCCTAAATCATGGGCAAGGTTTTGTGCTTTGGTTCATGCATAGGCTGGATGTCCATTACCTAAGAATGAGCTTCTTGACATATTTTATAATGGACTAACTAAAGAATCTAGGACATACCTGGATAGTTGTGCTGATTGTGTTTTCAAGAATAGAACTCCCAAAGAAGCTGAGGAATTAATGGCTAAAATAACCAAGAATTATGAAGACTTGACTCCTCCTGAACCAACTATACCTGAGACAACTACACAGGAGTTAACCATTCCTGCGCCTACACCAATATCAAAGAAGAGGGGAGTTATTGAACTAAATGATGAAGTGATGAAGGAATCTAAGAAATGTCTTAAGGAGAAGGGAATTAAAGCTGCAGATGTCAAGAATTTACCTCCTATATAAGAATTATGTAAGCCAATCTCCCACTCATCCAATATTGAGGTACACTCTCTCCAATATTTTGATGAAGGTGATATTCCTTACTCTAAACCTCCTGATCAATGCTTAGAAGAATTTGATGTTTTTATTGTTAAGCAAGATAATTTTAATAAAAGGGTGCAAAATCATCTAATGGAAAACACTAGAGCTATTGTTGAGTTGAAGGATATTGTGGAAAGAACCTCTAATGATGTTAAAATACTTGATAAACATTTTCAAATGGTTCAAACTCAAATTGATCAGCTTATTAAGGTACAAAAAGACTTGCTAGTTAATGCTGCTAAAGAAAAACATGCTTATGAAATTATAACTAGAAGTGGTGCTGCCACCCAGGATCCTCTATATCCTGAAGGGCATCCTAAAAGAATTGAGCAGGATTCTCAACAAGCTGAAAATAGTGGTACTACTCTTAAGAAAAGAAAAAAGAAACATAAAACTATTGTAGAATCCTCTGAACCTGCTAAAGATCCTAATAGTATATCTGTCTCTGATGCTGAAACTGAAAGTGGTAATGAGGAAAATGATGCTCCTGATAAACAAAAAGTTGAAGAACCTGAAAGGCACACTAAGAATACTAAATACACTAAAGAAGATTTTGTTGCTAAGAAACATGGTAGTGAAAGAGAGCCTTGGGTCCAAAAACCTATGCCTTTCCCTGATAAGAAACACAAGTCAAAGGAAGATGAAGACTATAACAAGTTTTGTGAGTGTCTGAAACCTTTATTCTTGCAAATTCCTTTGACTGATGCTATTAAATTGCCACCTTATTCAAAGTATATGAAGGATACTTTCTTTAATAAAAGGAAGATCCCTAATGAAGAAATTTCTACTTTGCTTGCTAATTATTCCTTTAATGGTAAGGTTCCAAAGAAACTTGGAGACCCAGGGATTCCAACTATTCCATGCTCTATTAAAAATAGTTATGTTATAATTGCTTTGTGTGATTTGGGAGCAGGAGTTAGTGTTATGCCTTTTTATCTCTATAAGAGACTTCAATTGGACAAACTAATGCCAATTGATATATCTTTGAAAATGGCTGATAAATCTACTACTATTCATGTTGGTATATGTGAGGATGTACATGTTCAAGTGGCTCATAATTGCTTGATATTAACTGATTTTGCTGTGCTTGAAATGCCTGAAGATGATAATATGTCTATTATTCTTGGGAGACCTTTTCTTAATACTATAGGAGCTGTTATTAATTGTAATCAAGGAAAGGTGACTTTTAATGTTAATGACAAGGAGCATACTGTCTATTTCCCCAAGAAGATTGATAGGTCTTATGGTTTAAATTAAATTGAACATGTTGAGGGCATCCAAGTTGGAGAAATATATTGTCCCATACCACGAGAAAAATATGAAACTATTATGATTGGGACCATTGCTATCAAGGTTGAGGTAACATAATCATTAGTGGAATACAAAGTTTTGTTTCATATAAAATTGTTTTGGTAACAAGACCCGATCAACCTTGTTAACAAAGGGATTTTAATGAACAAAACAATGTTTTCACCATGATTATCTCTGCTTACTTTTATTTTATCCATTTTAATTTTTGCTTTCGTTTAGTTTACTTTCCTTTTGCTAGTTGCCTGCATATTAGAGTGTCTTAGAACTTCTGAAGTTTTAGTTTTGTTTTGCTTTTGTATCTTTCTGGAAAAAAAAAATCTGGCAGAAAATCATTCATCTATACCTGAAAATTGCTCAAAAAAAAGTATCTCGAAAATTTCCAGAAAATTTATATTAAATTTTTACATGAGAAAAGGGGCAGAGGAGTGCCTGGAGTGACCCAAGGGGGCCCACCAGGCAGGCACACCACCTGGTGGGGCAGCCACCCCAGGGGCATGCCTGGCCATGGTGTGGGCCACCCCTGTCCCTCCACTCACTCTCTCACTTGCCACTTCCTTCTCTCTCCCGAGAAAACACCAGCTCTTTGCTCGAAATCACGTTCTTGCTATTCTTTTCCATGATTTTTCAATCTCCTTACTCAGCCCATCTTTGCTACTAAAATTTGGAGCATTTGTTCTCCGGTATGTGACTCCTCCGCTTGTCCAAGTAGATTTGTGTTTAGTGGTTTATATCTTGAGTATTTTGCTGCTGTAGGTGATGACCCACAAGTATAGGGGGTGTATCGCAGTATTTTTGAGAGAAGTGAAACCTAATTTATTGATTCGACACAAGGGGAGCCAAAGAATATTTATAAGCCTTAACAACAAAGTTGTCAATTCAGCTGCACCTGGAAACAATCTTGCTCACAGCAGTTTATTAGTAGCAACAGTTTTGTAGTAGGAATAGCAAAGTAGCAGCAGTAGTAAAGTAAAGACAGTAGTATAGCAGTAAAAAGTAGGATTCGAGTGCGGTAGGCATAGGGATGGATGGACGGGCGTTGCATGGACAAGACAATTCACATAGCAATCAGAACATAGGGCAATTGCAGATAAATAAGATAAAGCATCCAAGTACTAGATAATCCTAGGCATGTGTTCCATATACAGTCATACGTGCTCGTAATGAGAACTTGCACAACATCTTTTGTCCTGCCAGCCCATTTGCAGTGGGGCCTCAAGGGAACTACTGGCAATTAAGGTGCTCCTTTTAATAGAGCACCGGAGCAAAGCATAACACCCCGTGAACACATGTGATCCTCACATCAAAGCCATTCCCTCCGGTTATCCCGATTTCTGTCACTTCGGGGCCATTGGTTCCGGACAACAATGTGTGTATACAACTTGCAAATAAGACCATAAAAATACTATCATAATGAATCAATAACATGTTCAGATCTGAAATCATGGCACTCGGGCCCTAGTGACAAGCATTAGGCATAACAAGTCGCAACAAAGTCATAAAGCACTAATAGAAGATAGTAGGCACCATGCCCTAACAATCTGATGCCATTACATGAACAATCTCATCCAATCCCTACCATTCCCATAGCCTATAGTGGGGGATTACTCACTCATAGATGGGGGAAACATGGATGGTCAATGGAGAAGCGATGGTGATGATGATGGCGATGATCTCCTCCAATTCCCCGTCCCGGCAGGGTGCCAGAACGGAGTTTCTGGTGCTGTTTCGTGGAATCTGGTGGTGGTGGCAGAGCGGAACTCCTTCTGGAAAAACATCAAACCCCCCTGAGTTTTTAGGTCAGAAGGCAACTTATAGGTGAAGAGGGAGACCGAGGGGGAGTCTGGGGCGGCCAGACCACCCCCTGGCGCGGCCTGGGTTTGCCCACGTGGCCAGGTGGTGTGTCCTGGGCCCATCCCCCCCCATCTCGTATTCTGGCTCCTGGAGTCTTCTTGTGAAATAGGATTTTCGGCATATTTTCCGGAATTTTTCCTGATAGTTGATTTTCTACACAAAAAGTGGACACCACGGCAATTCTACTGAAAACAGCGTCAGTCCGCGTTAGTTGCATCCAAATCACACAAGTTTAGAGGAGAAACTATAACAAACATGTTTGGGAAAGTAGATACGTTTTGGACGTATCAACTCCCCCCAAGCAAAGCTTATTGCTTGTCCTCAAGCAATTCAGTTGAAAACTGAGTGCGATAAAAGAACTTTCACGGACACAATTGCTTCATATGATGTATATATTCTCAGCATGTGATCAACTGCTTAGACAATTCATAATAAGGAGTATGCAAGTAAGTTTACTTAATAGGCATTGCAAGCTATGAAGAGATTCCAACTCAAAAATAATAAGTAGCATGAAGCATAAACATAAGCAACATTACAATGCTCATAACAAGGTATGATAGAGTGGTATCTCGCTTGCCTTTGATTATGAATGCCAAGGCACCTCTGAAGTTCAAGTGAAGACTAGAAGTAAAGATGTCAAAGATACAAGCATCAAAGTCATAACACAAATAATCAAGTAATGAGACAAGCACAAAGAATGACAACTATGCTCTCAAGAAGGTGCTCAAAGAATATGTGGAGACTCAACAAGTAAAAGAAAAGGTTTTGAATAATTTGAAAGGCTTCCAAATGCTGAAAGTATGGTACTTGTTAGCTTTGAGCTCTCATTGCCCCTATCATAAGCATTTTTAATGTGGTTAAGGTGAAAGTGAGGTCCAATCTGAGTTATATGCTTGACAGACTATAAACTGAAAATCCCATGTCCCTTGAGTACGAGGGCCGCTCCTCATGCTACTCAACTTTAGTTACCGGAAAGTTCTTCTCATCGTAAATATGTGCGTATCATAGAGAACCACCAACGGGGTACCCCTTGCCCGATGATATGGAAGAATCCACATATCAAAATGACAAGGCAAGCAGACAATGAGTATCTCAGCAATCTTCTGTCACATCCCAAAATTTTCCAAATTTTGAAATGTGAAAATTTTAAAAAAATGAAGAACTAAGTTCCTGAAATTTCAGAAGGAACAAAAACTTTTGGAACATTTAATATAATGCCTCCAAAACCCAAGCCAAATAAAATGAATTTTGTTTGTGAAGTGGTGGGCATGTTTTAAAATCCCAAATCATGAAGCATGCATAAGCATCTTGACTTGGTTGCATTTTAAAAAACCTAAGAGAAGAATAATTTGGTTCCTACAAAATGTATAGGAAATAATTTAGACCAATTTGAAAACCCTAATTAGAAGTTACAAAAGAGATGGGAAATATAAGAAAAAAATAACATGAGAATCTGACCAACCGGTGACATCCCTCTCCCCATGTTTTGTTTTTATCTCGTTTCTCTTATTCTTCTTGGGCCACATGGCATTCCATGTCCCATCTACTCGATCCACTCGATCCGTTCATCTTCCACCTACATAACGTAACTGAACATGAAACTCCACATAATGACTTCCATGGCTGTACCTCCCCCTCTCAATCCCACCGATTTGAGTGACTATTTCTCTTCGGATTAAACACGAAAGTTACTCCCCACTGAGCCATGTTTCCATTCTGGGTATTAAAACCCCACCTCGGTGCATCTTAAATCGGTAGTAGTGGTCATCATTGCCGAAGCCGAACAGGGATGGTAATCAGCTCGCCTCCTCGATGCCCCCTCGTCCGAATCCGTCCCATGCTATAAAAAGATCCCAGGATCCTGCCCTCATCGAACTCATCACTCCATATCACCATGCCCAAGCGCTAGCTCTCCTCCGATCGGGTTTTGTCGTCAAAATTCTGACAGCCATTGGACGCCATCATCTTTTTCTCCGCTGACCCTCCCGAAGGGAGTACCCGACGGCCGCCTGACCTCAGTCTAAAGATTGTTGATAGTCTGTACATAGCCATGGTATGTACGGCCTGTACGCCTACGTCCCAACAAGCAGAGGCAGGACCAACCAAATTCAACTTCGGAATCACCTTCAATTTCTTCACCTCGTAGACCAGAGATCAGATCAATAATATCCTCCTGTTCTATACGTGAGTTCAAGGCAGACTAGCAGAGCTGGTCACCACCGTACACCACTACTGAACTTTTCCCTATATTTTGCGGAGTGTGACATTTGAAAATTCAAGAAGTGTACATAATTATACTACTATTGAGGCAAGTGATACTTTGGTCTCATTAAATTTCTTATTGTTTGTATTATGCGTTAGTGATATTTTTTGTATTATGCATGATAAGATGGAAACGGCTTTATAAATGGATTGTCTCGATGGATGAGTGTGTAGTCTTGGAGAAAGATTTAGAAGGGTACACTAGGGAAGTACTAGTGTGACCATGTCAGTGTAGGGTACACTAGGGATGTACTAGTGGTACCATTGAATTAGAGGCACACTAGGGATGTACTAGTGTGGCCATTTTATGTTAGCGGTACACTAGGGAGGTACTAGTGGTACCATTGAATTAGAGGCACACTAGGGATGTACTAGTGTGGCCATTTTGTGTTAGCGGTACACTAGGAATGTACTAGTGTTACCATTAAGTTAGAGGCACACTAGGGGAAGTACTAGTGTGGCTATGTTAAGTTGGAGGTACACTGGGGAAATGCTAGTGTTATAGCGGAATATGCTATATCGTTTATGTTTCACTTGCCAATACATTCAACGTATTGACCCTTTGTGGCTGTAACTTATCATGTTGCAGGATTATTTGATGATAGTGAAGTTTGATGAGTAGGGATTACGAGTCTGCACCCAACATGTTTGCCTGTGGCACATGAAGATGAAAGACTCCATGCTTTATAGTTATATCTGCTGCTTTGTAATAAGATAGTCATATGAGCTATATAAGTTGTAATGAACTATTTTTATTCCTAGATATGCGATGTAATATGACCTTTGTTTCTTGATATTACATCTTAAACTATGGGTGCTAGCTATTCGATCCAGGGACTAGCACTATAAACACAGGGATCTGTACCTTAACAGGTTAGGGTCTTGACAGATGGTATCAGAGCATTGTGTTGCATGTAGGTTCGTAACCCTAGGATTTGGACAAACCCTTAGAATAATAGGATTTGTATTTGTTCTAAGTTATTTACAAACAATCTTGTAAACTCTCTCCTTAGTATTCTGTTTTGTTCCAGCGTCTCTCCCTTTTTCAACTTGATGACAAAGGACTTCAACACCATCACCGCAAAGGACATTCAACTTCATCATTGCAAAGGGAATCAACTTCATCATCACTAAGGAGTTCATATTTAGCATCACTAAGGATTTTAGCTTCAACATCACAAAGGACTTCAACATCAGCATCGATATGGACTTCGGCTATAGCATCATCAAGGACTTCATCTTCAGCATGGCTAAGGACTTAAGTCTCAACACCTCAATGGACTTTCGCTTCAGGATCAATGAGGACTTCAAGACCACCTACTTTGGAATTGGACTTCTCAACATCATCAACATACTAGACCAAGATATCTCCATCACCAAAAGAAGCCGGGAGAAGAAGTTTTAGAAGGAAGATTTATTCTTCAGTAATTATAGGACTTAGAAATTTAATATAGGATCTTGTTGATAATAGGAGCAATCAACTACTTAGGAAATGATGAGCTACACGCCTAACTCAATGGGAAGGACATGGCATTCTAGGATCAAGAAGAAAAGTCAAGATCAATGGATGAGAACTTCAAGGATCATACAAGGATTTCAAGAAAGAAGAGAAGTTCAAGTTTTGTAGAAAATAAGATGAGAGAGAAATCAGGAAAGATCTTAGGATTAGAAACTTATCTATTATGGTTTTACTAGGTTATATTAGCTTTTGTTCTCGTGGAACTATCTTGATTCATTTGGATATCTTCAAGAAATCTATCAAGGAAGACAACAACAAGACAATGGGACTTTGGATGATCACCAACTTAGAACCTAAAATGCCATTCTTTGACTCTACAAGGAGTGCTGCATGGAAAGCTATTGAAGAACTTGGAGAAATACTTAGGCATAGACTACACAACACTTGGAAGGACTGCAAGGAAGAGAAGAAATATACTCAAGACCTGGAGACTAAGGAAACTCAACTTAGGAGGACCTTGTGACAAGATGACATAAGGACACCTTGATCTCATTCCTAATTCATTAGGTATGGAGAAGGATGGAATAATCCCAAGGGAATAATATCAAGTAGAACCCTATAGTTGGACCACCACACTAGTTGTGTCGTTTAAATAATCGACTTCGTGATCGTTTATTGATCGTCCCAACATATATGGTATGGCAATAATATTTTGTTTGGCTAAGTGATGTTTGAAATTTGTTGTTGAACATACGATTGAAATTGCTTGCATATTGCTTGGTGTGATTTGTTGTGTATGAGTAGAATTCTTTCCCTAGAAATCATCTGCCTATTCTAATCTCAACCCAACCCAAACAGATGCGTCTGAGACGTGTCAACAACCGCTGCAACAACAATGGAAACAACAACAATGGAAATGGGATGCAACCGATGATGGCTGCATAGACTCAGCTAATGCAGACGATGACACAATTCATGGCAACCATCAATAATCACAATCAGAACAATAATAACAATAACAACCAGAACAACAATCCACCACCTCTGGATATGCTCACTAGATTTCTAAGGTTGAGACCTGCAAAGTTCTCCGGTACTTCTGATCCAATGGTAGCCGATGATTGGTTACGTTCAGTGAACAGGGATCTAGTGACTGTTGGATGCTCAGATTCTGAGAAAGTGAGATTTGCAGCACACTTTCTTGAACGCCCTGCATCTACATGGTGTGACAACTTCCAAGTCACTCACCCCATTGAAGAAGTGACTTGGCCAATATTTGAAGATGGTTTTTGCACCAACCATATCTCTTCAGGCATTATGAGTCTGAAGAAGAAGGAGTTTCACAACCTTAAACAACGTCGGCATAGTGTTGCTGAATATATTGAGGAATTCAACAATCTATCACATTATTCTCCAGATGATACTGACACTGATTCTAACAGGAAGGAAACATTCCTAGATGGATTGAATGATGAACTTTCCATGCAATTATTAGTTTCTTATGTTCCAACTTATCAATCACTATGCGATAAAGCTACAATTCTAGAGAGCAAGATGAAGCAAGTTGAGAGCAAGAAGAGGAAGCACACCTTCGACAAGCATGGCTCGGGACCACCACACAAGATGCATTTGCATGGCGAACATAGTGAAAGTTCAGGCTTTCACAAGCATGAGGGAAGTAACCACCATAACAACAGTCACTATGCACAACACCGTCACCACCAACCACACAAGAAGGATCTCAGTCAGATAGAATGCTTCAAGTGCCATGAGATGGGGCACTATGAAAATGACTACACTGAGAAGAATAGTCATGTTGAGAACCCCAATAGGGATGGGAGAAGCAACGACAATAACAACAACAAGCCTCGTAAGGATTTAAGCCAAGTAATGTGTTTCAACTGTCAATACCTTGGACATGATGCCAACAAGTGCCCAGAGAGGAAACTTGAAAGACATTAAGAGAACCTTCAAAATGTAAGCTAGAAAAATTCCTTTTAAGGCTGGTAGCACCCTAGTTATTCGGAAACCAGCCTATTGTTTCTAGTCTTCTCGAATCTCGAGGACGAGATTCCTTTTAAGGGTGGTAGTCTATCACATCCCAAAATTTTCCAAATTTTGAAATGTGAAAATTTTAAACAAAATGAAGAACTAAGTTCCTGAAATTTCAGAAGGAACAAAAACTTTTGGAACATTTAATATAATGCCTCCAAAACCCAAGCCAAATAAAATGAATTTTGTTTGTGAAGTGGTGTGCATGTTTTAAAATCCCAAATCATGAAGCATGCATGAGCATCTTGACTTGGTTGCATTTTAAAAAACCTAAGAGAAGAATAAATTGGTTCCTACAAAATGTATAGGAAATAATTTAGATCAATCTGAAAACCCTAATTAGAAGTTACAAAAGAGATGGGAAATAGAAGGAAATAGAAGAAAAAAATAACATGAGAATCTGACCAACCGGTGACATCCCTCTCCCCATGTTTTGTTTTTATCTCGTTTCTCTTATTCTTCTTGGGCCACATGGCATTCCATGTCCCATCTACTCGATCCACTCGATCCGTTCATCTTCCACCTACATAACGTAACTGAACATGAAACTCCACATAATGACTTCCATGGCTGTACCTCCCCCTCTCAATCCCACCGATTTGAGTGACTATTTCTCTTCGGATTAAACACGAAAGTTACTCCCCACTGAGCCATGTTTCCATTCTGGGTATTAAAACCCCACCTCGGTGCATCTTAAATCGGTAGTAGTGGTCATCATTGCCGAAGCCGAACAGGGATGGTAATCAGCTCGCCTCCTCGATGCCCCCTCGTCCGAATCCGTCCCATGCTAATAAAAGATCCCAGGATCCTGCCCTCATCGAACTCATCACTCCATATCACCATGCCCAAGCGCTAGCTCTCCTCCGATCGGGTTTTGTCGTCAAAATTCTGACAGCCATTGGACGCCATCATCTTTTTCTCCGCTGACCCTCCCGAAGGGAGTACCCGACGGCCGCCTGACCTCAGTCTGAAGATTGTTGATAGTCTGTACATAGCCATGGTATGTACGGCCTGTACGCCTACGTCCCAACAAGCAGAGGCAGGACCAACCAAATTCAACTTCGGAATCACCTTCAATTTCTTCACCTCGTAGACCAGAGATCAGATCAATAATATCCTCCTAGTCTATACGTGAGTTCAAGGCAGACTAGCAGAGCTGGTCACCACCGTACACCACTACTGAACTTTTCCCTATATTTTGCGGAGTGTGACATTTGAAAATTCAAGAAGTGTACATAATTATACTACTATCGAGGCAAGTGATACTTTGGTCTCATTAAATTTCTTATTGTTTGTATTATGCGTTAGTGATATTTTTTGTATTATGCATGATAAGATGGAAACGGCTTTATAAATGGATTGTTTCGATGGATGAGTGTGTAGTCCTGGAGAAAGATTGAGAAGGGTACACTAGGGAAGTACTAGTGTGACCATGTTAGTGTAGGGTACACTAGGGATGTACTAGTGGTACCATTGAATTAGAGGCACACTAGGAATGTACTAGTGTGGCCATTTTATGTTAGCGGTACACTAGGGATGTACTAGTGTTACCATTGAATTAGAGGCACACTAGGGATGTACTAGTGTGGCCATTTTGTGTTAGCGGTACACTAGGGATGTACTAGTGTTACCATTAAGTTAGAGGCACACTAGGGGAAGTACTAGTGTGACTATGTTAAGTTGGAGGTACACTGGGGAAATGCTAGTGTTATTGCAGAATATGCTATATCGTTTATGTTTCACTTGCCAATACATTCAACGTAGACCCTTTGTGGCTGTAACTTATCATGTTGCAGGATTATTTGATGATAGTTAAGTTTGATGGGTAGGGATTACGAGTCTGCACCCAACATGTTTGCCTGTGGCACATGAAGATAAAAGACTCCATGCTTTATAGTTATATATGCTGCTTTGTAATAAGATAGTCATATGAGCTATGTAAGTTGTAATGAACTATTTTTATTCCTAGATATGCGATGTAATATGACCTTTGTTTCTTGATATTACATCTTAAACTGTGGGTGCTAGCTATTCGATCCAGGGACTAGCACTATAAACACAGGGATCTGTACCTTAACAGGTTCGGGTCTTGACATCTTCTTATTTACCATGGGAAAATGGTGCTTTTTTCTCTCTTTCCTCTTTTCATAAATCTCTTTTTTTCTTTTTCTCAATAGCTATCTCTCTTTTTTTATAAGAAGAATGCTTCATAGATATCATTATGGTTACACTGCAGGTTTCCACCATGTCAGCATGGATTAGACCAGCAGCCCAGGCGTTTCTCTAACACACATACATAACTTCATGGACTTACAAGATCCCCTTTTATTTCACACCGACGACATCGGCAAACAAAAGAGCATGGTATCAACTGGGTATATATTTACAAGTGTTGAAAGTGTTCCCCATCACAGCATGGTTCTGCTAATCCCCAACCTATAATTTGCAAGCATATAACTTTCATGGACAGTCACAATGGTTCAAGTTTATTAAGTGCAGAAAATAAAGTGTGCCATCAAGTTCGTGAGAGCTTTACTAACTAACTTTCTCATAACAAGCAAACATTTTATTCAGAAGAAAACAAGGCATATTGAATATGTACGGAAGTAGCAAATGATGCTAATAGGTAGCTATGGTGGACACTTTGGAAATATTTGGTTTAGGGAGTTGGAAACTTGAGTAAAACATACTTAGTGTAAGTGTAACACCCTCGAATCGACCCTATGCAAGTTTCAGTGCTTCCCGCCAAACCCCCATAGAAACGATTCAAGGACGCCCACCAGGCACTTTCGTGCGGGTGGAAAACAAAGTAATACCATTACACAACAGTCCTCGATGGGACCCACAGAACAGATATATAAACAACACGACTCCAAGAGTCAAGAATCCAGATATACAATACAAAGATCCAAATCACCTTGAAAACGATACGGCGTCCGAGTACGTACAAGATGCAAATTGGGCTAAGAGCCCTGAAGAATAACCAATGGCGTCCATAACCCTGCCCAGGCCAAGCCGGAAGGGTAACCCTGCTAACAGCGTCGATCTCAAACCTGCTAAAACAAAAGGGGTGCCGACAAAGGGAAAAGGAAAAAGAGGAGCGTCAGTACTGAGGCCAGTACACGGCGAGGCCAGAATTCGGCGGCTCTCACCTACATAGGTATGGTGGATTGCAGCGGCAGCGAAGCATGCACTAGACAACCTATAGAGACTCAATAAACTGTCGGCTACTGGAGAGAGCTAAGAAAGCCCTATTCGGAACCACCTGATACTAACAACAAACATACCCATCCTGGTATTCCCCCTCGAGACCGAACGAGGAAGTCAAACCGGGGAACTCACACAGTTGGCAGTTTTATTCATTCGATTATAATTGAAGCACTTACTAGTCAGATATAGATAGCATGAGTCATCCTGCCAGCATAAGTAGTGGGCAATTTTAGTTAACCATTCGGTTGTAGTTGGAACATTTACTAGTCAGATACAATTGTCCTGAGGAATCCCAAAACCCAGCAGTTGTTGGCACTTTTATCACATTCCATTAGAGTTGCAATACTTACTAGGCAGGTATAGTATGACACAGATCACCACAGATCCACCAGTTGTTGGCATTTTTAATTTACATTCTGTTGTATTTGAATCTGATTACTAGTCATATATTAAGTCAAATTTATAGCACTACTTTAGTTATGCTTGTCTATGATCGAGATACTGTGCTCCAAGTCATCCATAACCGTGGACACGACTTTTAGAAAGTTTTACCCTGCAGGGGTGCACAAATAGCAACACACACTCGATCAACCTCGGAAAAACCAACTCAAAACCCAACGAGGCATTCACGATAAAGCGATCACAGGATTCATAAAATATTTCAGGGGCTACCCCATTAAGCTACCCGCAACGAAGTTGGCCGGCTCCGAGACGGATCCAAGGTTTGCGCCAATGGCTGTAAACGACTGGGAACCTGAACGTGTGACTGGGCTTGTCGATACCGCGAAAACACTCCGCAATCCTAAACAGTACAGGTGCTCCACGCACAATCTTAAATAAAGCAGTAAACATGGCATAAGTACAAGATAGTAAATAAAACGCCAAACTAGTTTGTGGCCCCAAGAAATAGAAATGAATCAAGCTCTAGCTCAGGGGGGTCCATAAGGCCTCCCGGATGTGGATAGTGCGAATAGTAAAGGAACAGGTATCAAGTACTCGGGGTCCTACGGGACACAAGTCAGCGTGGAAGAACCAAATAACATCTATTGCCCACCGATGCCTCTGCATTAGTTATATCTGGCATTTTAATAGTTGTATTTAAAGTCATGATCATCTTCACCATTAAGCATCTCCACCATTTATCATGTGTCAACTTGCCGTTAACGGTGAAACGACAACGACACGAAGCAACACATAAGCAAGCAACTACGACTCGCAAGGCTGACTATCTATCAAACAACAGGTAATAGGATGTGTCCATGGCAATATAGAGGCTGCAAGGAGTATAATTGGTGTACGGAAACTAAAGCATCGCAACACGGATAGCAATAGATCAACAGGAGGAAATAAAGACTATAAAAGCAAAATAGGTAGAAAGGGGGAGATGCTCGCCTGGGAAACAAAGCCGAAGGTACATATCCGGAGAACTTGTCGGTACTCGCATGCACTCATCGGCCTAATCCGCAAAGAAGCAAACACTAGAAGCAACACCGGATGCAATATTTAACATCACGACAGAAGATCCGTCATGATTATGATATGATGCAGATGCGGTGCAATTAGGCAGTGTTAAGCGGAACCGGGGTCCCGACAATTAATTAATAGGTTCGAGTTATTTATCTACCCTGCAATTTAAATGTTTTCTTAACAGGGCAAAACATGGCATCGGTTCGCTACGCAATTTAAATGGAGTCTGGAATAAGATAACAATATCCCGCATATAGACTCCATATTTAATTATGAGGCGAATCGGCATAATGCCCCCAAACCACAGACATGTATGCATGCATGAACAATTTATATGCAACAGTTTTATATATAGCATTTATAAAATAGGGGCTCGGGAAAAGGTTCACACATCTGGGTTCGGAAGATCTTGGTTCCGGGGGTTCGGGGTCCGGTCTCAGGGTTCGACGGGGATCGGGTGCGGATCAGGGCTATTGGGTCCGAGATGAAGAGCTTGGCGTTCGGCGTCCTTCGGTCTCATGTCGACGTGCTTGACGTCCAAGATGGAGAACTCGGCGTTCCGGGGAGAAGACCTTGGCGTGTCGAGGGCTCGGCCTTCGGATCCATGTCGGTGCACTCGGTGTTCCGCGTTGGAGATCATGGTGTTTCGTGATGTAGACCTTGGCGTCATTTGTTGAGGTTCTCAGGTGTCGGTGCCGGACTCGGGTGTGGCGTCGATGGTCTTGCATGGCCTAACGGTTCCATGTAGGAGATCCCCGGGCACCGCGGTGGAGTTCTCGGGGTTTCGATGAAGATCTTTGGCGAAGGTTTTGTCGGCGAGAAGATCTTGGCGAGGATCGACGTACTTGTCACGGGTCGGTCTTGGTCGAATGGCATCAGGGACCCCGTCGGTATATCTTCGAATACTCTCGTCGTTGGGATGCAGTTCGTCGAGGTCCTTCGGGAGCCACCATCGTTTCATCACATGGACTCCTCCGTGTCTCCTATCAGAGCTCGTCGAGGATTGCAGAAGGAGACCTGGGCGAGACCCTGCTGGCGGAGAGGCTCAGCATGGGGTCACGATAGACGGTGGCGATGCTAGGACAAGGGAAGGTGGGGGGCGCCGCTCGTAGAAGTGGTGCTCTGCTGACAAAAGGGAGCAGAGGCCCCCTAGCGGTGGCACTCGGTTGCTGCAGGGAACGGTGTCGGCGGCAGGCAGAGGAGGTCCAGGCGCTGGGAGGAGGAGGCGCGCAACGCACGGGCGGCGAGGGAGGCCGGAGGAAGGGCGCCCAGCGGTGGCGACCGGAGCCAGGCACGAGGAGGCCGGGGAAGGGCACGGCAACCTTGCAGGATGGGGGAGGGAGATGGAGGCGACGAGGCCGGGGCAACGCCACGGCACGAGGAGGGAGGAGGCGGATGCGGCGGTGACGGGGGTCGCGGTTCCGAGTCGAGGGAGCCACGGCGGCGGCCGAGGAGGGGGCCAGAGGCGGGCGCTGGAGGAGGAACTGCCAGAGTCGGGAGGGAGGGCGGCCGGCGAGGACGGAGCTCTGCGCGGGCGACGCAGCGGCTTCGAAGGAGGCGGCCAGGCGCGCGCTGCGGGAGGAGAAGGGGCGCCGCGGTGGAGGAGCTTGGGCAGTGAGGACGGAACGGAGGAGGGGGTCCGATGCAGGAGGTTGGGAACAGGAGGGTAGGTGAAAATGGGATTGAGGGAGGAGAGAGCGGCAAGTGGGGGACAGATCACGCGGGTGGGGCCCGCTGGGAAAGGTGGGGTGTTGAGTGTGAGAGGAACGGTAGGTGGCGACGTGCAGGCGGCGGGGTTGGCGATGTGAAAGGCTGGCTGCACGCGGGGTGCTGATTTCGGGTGGAGGAGGTTGGTGGCTGGGTGTGGCGGCGGGGTGGATGAGGATTGGAGTGGATAAACGCGCCCAAGGGGCAGTTGGTCGGGGCGACAGGTGGCGTGGGGGAGCGGGCCAGGCGGGATAGGCGTGGCTGTGTGGCAGGTGGTGGGCGGGAACAGGGAGGAGCGGGAGTTGGGGGTCGGTGTGGGTTTGCTAGCTGGCGGCGGCTAGGTAGATTAGGTGGGGTGAGGTTTAGGCTTAGGGTTTTATTTTAGATGGGTCGGGTTGTAGGTGGCCTGGCCTAACGGCTGGGCTGCCTCCCCGGTCCGAAAAATAGTTTTATTTTTTTTAAAAAAATCCTTTTGTAAACTATTTTTAGACAAAACAAACTACCCAGAAGAGGCCCGATGTTTTGATTTGAAATCAAGGCAGGTTATTTGGAAAACAAAATAGGCTTTTCGAGAAATAGTTTCAGTCAAACATATGCATGATGATGAAGATGCTCAAATGCAATATGGCATGATGACATGAGCATGCGGTCATGACGATGCAATGCACAAAAACACAGCGATTTTCTGGTAGTGGTTTTAGCGGGATGCCACAGTAAGTGAAGGCTAGCAATAGTAAGGGAGCGACAAACGAGAGAGCAATAGCTGTCATAATCATGCTTGCAACAAAATAGGACTAAACATGGAATGAAAGTGATTCAAGATCCTCAAGGCAAAATAATTCATCGAGGCTTAACTGATTATTTCAGTCATGTGCATGCGTGAGCATGTGCCAAGTCAATTCAAATGAAACATTCAGAGGAGGATACCACGGTGTCATACCAAGTTATGAATAGAGTAATGCAAGCAAACATTCATAAAACATGCTACAAACTATTAGCAAGCTGGAACTAATCATACGAAAGCAAGAATTACTAAGCATCCAAAGATAACATACACCCTACACGAACAGGCTAAGCATGCCCACAATGATGAGTATATGTACAAAAATGAAAACAAATAGAGTTCGTTACCAGCCTCTTACCATGCCTCATGTTGTCATTAATCCTCATTATTGCTCTTCACTTGTGTGGCTTGAATAATAATATGAAACCAATATCCACTGAGGACTGCTGAACCCTGTAGCAAACTCACAAAACCAAAGAAGAACAACAAATATTTTTGGTGTTTTCGATTTTTTAAAGAAGAACCAAAAAGGAAGAACAAGCAAACCAAAATCTTTTTGGGTTTTTTGAATAGTTCAAACAAAGCAAAAAGGGAAAAACAAACCAAGGCAAAGAGAAAAATAAGCAAATCAAAGAGAAACAACAGAAATATTTTTGGTCTTTTTGTGTTTTAGAAAGCAAAAGCAAAGAAAGAACGAAAACTAAAAAGAGAACGAAACATGAATATACAAAGTACCGACGCAAAATGATATGGAGATGAGTGCGATGTCGGTGTACCTCCCCCAAGCTTAGGCTTTTGGCCTAAGTAGGTATCAATCCCAAGCCGGCCAGGATGACGTGTCACCGTAGTATGACGAGGAGGTACCCTCGTCCTGGTGCGAGCTCGAGTACGTCCCTCCGTAGTGTGCGGAGGAACCGTAGGAGGGTACATCCTCCTGGTGCTGCTCGTGGAAACCCAGCAAGCGAAGCTGCTTGTCCACCTCCTCCTTAGAGCGCGACCACGGTCTCCTGTGAACACTAAACAAAGAAGTGTTGGGTCCGCAGCATAGAAAACAAAAATTTTCCTACGGTGTGAACTACACGCCAAGATCTATCTACTAGGAACAAAGCAACGGGTGGACATACATCCAACGAGAACTTACCCTCATAGACAACGAGCTTTGTTAACGAGTAGGAACTCGTGGTTCATGTAGTCGTACACTTGCCGATCTCAAGATCGTGAGGAAGTCCGAGCTAACAGCAGCGCATCCGCACTCGCACACATGTTCAAGCCACCGGACAACCTCCACCTCCTCGCTCCAGCGATCCAGCGGAAGCAGCAACTCCTTCCAGACTAAATGCCACCGGGAACATGTATCTCGCTAATCCGAGACCATGGGGGAATAATTCTAGAGGGGGAGAGAGATCCTTCTCAAGGAGGTGTAAGGATGAAGGAGGGAATGGGTGGCCTTTTATAGGAGGAGGGGGGGTGCCCCCTCTCTCCATGGCCGGCGCATGGGGGGTGACCCCTCACCTCCCCCATTCATGTGTGGTAACCCCTCCACATTAAAATGCCTCTTCACATTCCCTTTTAAAGTCTCCACTTTAAATGCATTAAATTTCTCCAAATTTAATGCTCTCTCATTTAATAAAACTCTTTTTATTAAATTTATTCAGAACTTTGTTAATTACTTTAATTAACAAACATTCACATATAGCCCCATGCAATATTTCAATATCACATGCAGAACCACCTTCTGCAATTTCACCCGAAACAATTTCCGGTTTCTATTGAAACAATTCCCGCGCTTTGCAATTCTTTCGTCTGAAACATATGTGCTCGAAAATGGTGTCCGGTAACTCTTAAGTGTGCCACCCTATGGTTCGCGAATAATGCAGACATGATCGAGACCCTTCTCTGGTCAATAATCAGCAGCGGGACCTAGAGATCCATACTGACTCCTACACATTCAACGATGACTCCTATGATCGTGAGAACCTTTAACGCTTGTAACTGAATCCCTTTGTCTCGTGATATATTACATGTCCGAGATTCGATGATCGGTATCTCCATACCTAGTTTGATCTCGTTACCGACATGCACTCTTTTCTCGTTCCCGTGATATAACATTCTAGTGATCACATCACTTGCTTGCAAGCTATCCTAATGTGATATCACCGAGAGGGCCCAGAGTATATCTATCCGTCATCTGGATTGACAAATTCCACTCTTGATCCATGAGCCTCAACATAACACCTTCGTAGTACTGAACCCATCTTTATAGTCACCCTGTTATGGTGTGACGTTTGATGTTATCAAGATACTCTTCCGGTGTTAGCAATTAACATGATCTCATGGTCTAAGGATAAAGATTACTTCGTATGATGTTATGTCAATATAAACATAATGACTTGATCATAATGCTATACTTCGGATGAATGTTCGTCACATCATTCCACCAATGGTGTGACCTTGTTATTAACAACATCCAATGTCCATGATCAGGAAACCTTGATCATCCTGTTAATCAACAAGCTAGTCTATAAGAGAGGCATGACTAGGAACCCTTTTTGTTTATTAAACACACATGTATTGATGTTTCCGAATCAATATATTTCTAGCATGTAAAATAAACATCTATCATGTATAAGGAATATATAATAACAACTTTATTATTGCCTCCCAGGGCATATTTCCTTCAAGAAGACTGCGGCAAAGGGATCTCCCTCTCATCCCGTCGATACAAGAACATAAGTATATACTAGACTGTCCAAATCAGAAGCAGCAGTGACAAAGTGATGAGTTTTCATAGCAACAAGGTCAAGCCTTTATGGTGCCAATACAGTATCATTGGGGTCCATTGAAAGTCCTAATGCATTGACCATACAGTATTATTAAATTTATTCAGAATTTTGTTAATTACTTTAATTAACAAACATTCACATATAGCCCCTTGCAATATTTCAATATAACATGCAGAACCACCTTCTGCAATTTCACCCGAAACAATTTCCGGTTTCTATTGAAACAATTCCTGCGCTTTGCAATTCTTTCGTCTGAAACATATGTGCTCCAAAATGGTGTCCGGCAACTCTTAAGTGTGCCACCCTATGGTTCGCGAATAATGCAGACATGATCGAGACCCTTCTCCGATCAATAATCAGCAGCGGGACCTGGAGATCCGTACTGACTCCTACACATTCAACGATGACTCCTGTGATCGTGAGAACCTTTAACGCTTGTGACTGAATCCCTTTGTCTCTCGATATATTACATGTCCGAGATTCGATCATCGGTATCTCCATACCTAGTTTGATCTCGTTATCGACATGCACTCTTTTCTCGTTCCCATGATATAACATTCTAGTGATCACATCACTTGCTTGCAAGCTATCCTAATGTGATATCCCCGAGAGGGCCCAGAGTATATCTATCCGTCATCTAGATTGACAAATTCCACTCTTGATCCATGAGCCTCAACATAACACCTTCGTAGTACTAAACACATCTTTATAGTCACCCTATTACAGTGTGACGTTTGATGTTATCAAGATACTCTTCCGGTGTTAGCAATTAACATGATCTCGTGGTCTAAGGATAAAGATTACTTCATATGATGTTATAGCAATATAAACATAATGACTTGATCGTAATGCTATACTTCGGATAAATGTTCATCACATCATTCCACCAATGGTGTGACCTTGTTATTAACAACATCCAATGTCCATGATCAGGAAACCTTGATCATCTTGTTAATCAACAAGCTAGTCTATAAGAGAGGCATGACTAGGAACCCTTTTTGTTTATTAAACACACATGTATTGATGTTTCCGAATCAATACATTTCTAGCATGTAAAATAAACATCTATCATGTATAAGGAATATATAATAACAACTTTATTATTGCCTCTTAGGGCATATTTCCTCTAGTCTCCCACTTGCACTAGAGACAATAATCTAGTTCACATAGTGATAAATGTAACACCCATGGAGTTCTAGTGTTGATCATGTTTTGCCCTAGGGAGAACTTTAGTCAACGGATCTGCTACAGTCAGGTCCGTGTGTACTTTACAAATCTTTATATCTCCATCCTTGACATGCTCGCGGATGGAGTGAAACCAGCGCTTAATATGTTTGGAATTCTTGTGAGACCTTGGATCCTTTGCATTGGCTACGGCTCCATTGTTGTCACAATAGATCACCATCGGGTCCAACGCACTGGGAACGACACCCAGTTCCGTAATGAACTCTTTCATCCAAATCGCTTCTGCCGCTCAAGCGACAACATATTCCGCCTCCATTGTTGATCCATCCACCACAGGTTGTTTGGAACTCCTCCAACTAACTGCTGCTCCGTTCAAGAGAAATACGTATCCGGATTGAGACTTAGAGTCATCAGGATCGGTGTCAAAGCTAGCATCGACATAACACTTAGCGACTAGCTCTTCTTCACCTCCGTATATGAGGAACATATCCTTAGTTCTTCTCAAGTACCTGAGGATGTTCTTTACCGCTATCCAGTGCTCCGAACCTGGATCAGATTGGTACCTACTAGTCAAACTAATAGCATGTGTCACATCTGGTCTTGTACATAGCATGGAATACATAATAGAGCCTATGGCCGAGGCACAGGGGATCTTATCCATCATCTCTCTTTCTTCCGCCGTAGCCGGACTTTGAGTCTTACTCAATGTCTCGCCTTGCAACATAGGTAAGAACCCCTTCTTACTTTCGTCCATATTAAACTTCTTTAATATCTTATCAAGGTATGTACTCTGCGATAGCCCAATTAGGCGCCTTGATCTATCTCTATAGATTTTAATGCCTAATATATATGGCGCTTCACCAAGGTCTTTCATCGAAAATTTGCTATTTAGATAACTTTTAACACTGTTTAAAAGATCTATATCATTTCCAATCAATAATATGTCATCCACATATAATATCAGAAATGCCACATTGCTCCCACTCACTTTCTTGTAAATACAAGCCTCTCCATAAGTTTGGACAAATCCAAACTCTTTGATCACCTCATCAAAGCGGAGATTCCAACTTCGTGATGCTTGCTTCAGTCCATAGATGGATCGCTGAAGTTTGCACACCTTATTAGCATCCTTAGGATCGACAAAACCCTTAGGTTGTATCATATACAACTCTTCTTCAATCTTACCATTGAGGAATGCAGTTTTGACATCCATCTGCCATATTTCATAATCGAAATATGCAGCAATTGCTAACATAATCCTAACCGATTTAAGCATCGCTACGGGAGAGAATGTCTCATCGTAGTCAACTCCTTAAATTTGTCAAAACCCCTTTGCGACAAGTCGAGCCTTATAGATGGTCACATTACCATTAGCATCAGTTTTCCTTTTAAAAATCCATTTATTCTCAACGGCCTTTCGGTCGTGATGTAAGTCCACCAAGTTCCAAACTTGGTTCTCGTACATGGATTCCATATCGGATTTCATGGCTTCTAGCCATTTTTTGGAATCTGGGCTCATCATCGCTTCTTCATACGTCGCAGGGTCATCCATTTCATCAACCATGAAATTCACAACAGGATTGCTGTACAGTTCAGGAGTTGCACGTGTCCTTCTTGACCTGCGAGGTTCGGTAGTGTCCTCTTTCGGAGTTTCATGACCATTATCATTAGCTCTCTCTTCATCAGGTGAAGTCAACTCCGAAAAAACTTCCGGTGCTGCGCCACTCGCCATTCCATGAAGAGAAGGTTCAATAACCTCTTCGAGTTCTACCTTCCGACTACTCAGACCTTTTGCGAGAAACTCCTTCTCAAGAAAGGATCCATTCTTGGCAACAAAAACCTTGCCCTCGGATCTGTGATAGAAGGTATACCCAATTGTTTCCTTAGGGTATCCTATGAAGACGCATTTTTCCGCTTTGGGTTCGAGTTTATCCGGTTGAAGTTTCTTCACATAAACATCGCATCCCCAAACCTTAAGAAATAACAGCTTAGGTTTGTTTCCAAACCATAATTCATACGGTGTCGTTTCAACGGATTTAGATGGTGCCCGATTTAAAGTGAATGCGGTTGTTTCTAGTGCATAACCCCAAAATGACAGAGGTAAGTCAGTCAGAGACATCATAGATCGAACCATATCCAATAAGGTACGATTACAACGTTCCCACACACCATTACATTGTGGTGTTCCGGCAGGCGTGAGTTGTGAAACTATTCCACACTCTTTCATGTGTGTGCTAAACTCGTAACTTAGATACTCTCCTCCACGGTCGATCAGAAATTTGATCTTTCTATTACGATGATTTTCCACTTCATTCTAAAATTCCTTGAACTTTTCAAAAGTTTCAGACTTGTGTTTCATCAAATAGATATACCCGTATCTACTCAAATCATCCATGAAAGTAACAAAATAACGATATCCACCTCGCGACGACACACTCATTGGTCCACACACATCGGTATGTATGATCTCCAACACATTTGTCGCCCGTTCCATTGAACCGGAAAACGGTGTTCTAGTCATCTTGCCCATAAGGCATGGCTCACATGTATCAAATGATTCAAAATCAAGTGATTCCAAAAGTCCATCAGAATGGAGTTTCTTCATGCGTTTAACGCCAATATGACCTAGACGGCAGTGCCACATATATGTAGACATATCATCATCAAGTTTAATCTTTTTAGCATTAACATTATGAATGTGCGTAATATTACTATCGAGATCCAATAGAAATAAACCATTCAACATAGGTGCATGACCATAAAAGATATCATTCATATAAATCGAACAACCATTGTTCTCAGATTTAAAGGAATGACCACTTTGCATCAAACACGATCCAGATACAATGTTCATGCTTAGTGCAGGCACCAAATAACAATTATTTAGGTTTGTAACTAATCCTGATGACAAATGGAGAGGTAACGTCCCGACGGCGATCACATCAACTCTTGATCCATTGCCGACCCGCATCCTGACCTCATCCCTTACTAGTTGTCGCTTGTTCCGTAGCCCCTAAACCGAGTTACATATATTAGCAACCGATCCGGTATAAAATACCCATGTGCTACTGCGAGTACTAGTCAAGTACACATCAATAGCATGTATATCACATATACCTTTGTTTGCCTTGCTAGACTTCTTGTCCGCCAAATACTTGGGGCAGTTGTGTTTCCAATGGCCAGCCCCCTTGCAATAGTAGCACTCGGTGTCAGACTTAGGGCCAGCCCGGGGTTCCTTTTCAGGCGTGGCAACAGACTTGCCACCCTTCTTTCCCTTGTGCATGCCTTTCTTGTCCTTCTTGAAACCGGTGGTCCTATTGATCATCAACACTTGATGTTCTTTCCTAATCTCCACTTTTGCAGTCTTAAGCATTGACAGAAGCTCGGGAAGAGACTTCTTCATGCCCTGCATATTATAGTTCATCATGAAGCTCTTGTAGCTAGGTGGCAGAGATTGGAGAACACGATGTATGCCTAAGTCAATGGGAATCGTTATTCCCAAGGACACAAGCTTATCGGCGTACCCAGACATTTTGAGTACGTGCTCACTAACGGAGCTGTTTTCCTCCATCATGCAACTAAAGAACTTTTCTGTAGCATTATAACTCTCTACAGCAGCATGGGTATCGAAAATCATTTTCAATTCTCCCATGGTATCAAAGGCATTGCCATTTTCGAAAAGCTTTCGAAGTTCTGGCTCTAGCCCATACAGTATGCCGCAATGAACTAAGTTGTGGTCCTCCTGACGAGTCACATAGACATTCTTTTCCTCGTCAAGGGCATCAGGAGCTGGTGGGGGGCCTAGCGGCGCATCTAGCACATATTGCTTTTGTGCAGAAGTGAGGAGAATCGTCAAATTCATAGCCCAGTTGGTGAAGTTGCTACCATTCGCAGCAAGTTTCTCTTTCTCCATGAACACATTGAAATTAAAAGCAGGTGGTGCCATCTATAACAGAATTTGTAAAGTTTATTTAGACTAAGTTTATGATAGATTGAGTTCAACTAATCCAAATTGCTAATGAACTCCCACTCAAAAACGACATCCCTCGTGTCCTTTTGGTGATTACATGAACCAAATCCACTATACCAAGTCCGATCATCACGTGAGTTGATATAGCTTCAAAAGCGAGCATCTATATGGGCATCATATCAACCATATGACTCATGCTTAACCTTTCGGTCCGTGTTCCGAGGCCATGTCTGTACATGCTAGGCTCGCCAAGTAAGAACCTTAGTATTCGCGTGCGTAAAACTGTCTTACACCCGTTCCTATGAAAGCGTAGATTCGAGTACACCCGATCATCACGTGATGTCTCGAAACACGATCCATAGAACGGTGCATACTCAAGGAAGAACACATTTTTATCTTGATATCTAAAAGAGGGATCATCTTATAATGCTATCAAACACGCCAAACTAGCAGTATAAGATGCCAACATCTAATGTGTAAAGTGAGATGATATGGTCCATGCATTTGATCTCTATCACTTGCATCATGGTATGATCTCTATCATTCCTTTGTGTGTAAGGCCAAGGTCTATGGAACTTACACGTTGAGTGTGTTGTAAGAGTATCCACCATACATCTACTTACAACAATACCATATCAACACACTAGCCCAGCAACGATCTAAACTAGACGGCTCTAATTTATCAATTGCAAGTTTTACATGGCTTAGGGCTTTCGGAGATAGAACCGTTCTTACCTACGAACATGAACCACAATGAGGATAACTAAGTTATTAGCAACTCGTTGTAAATCAGATATTGACTATAGTAGGAGAGACAGACACCCGCCAGCCACTTATGCAAAACAAGTTGCATGTCAGTCGTGGAACCGGTCTCATGTACGATGACATGTAAGGTTGGTCCGAGTCACTTCATCCCACTATGCCACCAATATCCAAAATACATAGAAGATGCAATAACATGATCATCATCGCCCACATATCAACTATATGTGTAATACCCGTGCTAAGCACCTACGCATAGATCAGGCTCTGATACCACAGTTGGGTCCGCAGCATAGAAAACAAAAAAATTCCTACTGTGTGAACTACACGCCAAGATCTATCTACTAGGTACAAAGCAACGAGTGGACATACATCCAACGATAACTTATCCTTGTAGACAACGAGCTTTGTTAACGAGCAGGAACTCATGGTTGATGTAGTCGTACACTTGCCGACCTCAAGATCATGAGGAAGTCCGAGCGCCGCAACTCAGCAGCGCTTCCGCACTCACACACATGTTCAAGCCACCGGACAACCTCCACCTCCTCGCTCCAGCGATCCAGCGGAAGCAGCAACTCCTTCCAGACTAAATGCCACCGGGAACATGTATCTCGCTAATCCGAAACCATGGGGAATAATTCTAGAGGGAGAGAGAGATCCTTCACAAGGAGGTGTAAGGATGAAGGAGGGAATGGGTGGCCTTTTATAGGAGGAGGAGGGTGCCCCCTCTCTCCATGGCCGGCGCATGGGGGGGGTGACCCCTCACCTCCCCCATTCATGTGGTGGGAACCCCTCCACATTAAAATGCCTCTTCACATTCCCTTTTAAAGTCTCCACTTTAAATGCATTAAATTTCTCCAAATTTAATGCTCTCTCATTTAATAAAACTCTTTTTATTAAATTTATTCAGAACTTTGTTAATTACTTTAATTAACAAACATTCACATATAGCCCCATGCAATATTTCAATATCACATGCAGAACCACCTTCTGCAATTTCACCCGAAACAATTTCCGGTTTCTATTGAAACAATTCCCGCGCTTTGCAATTCTTTTAAATGCGAAACATATGTGCTCGAAAATGGTGTCCGTAACTCTTAAGTGTGCCACCCTATGGTTCGCGAATAATGCAGACATGATCGAGACCCTTCTCTGGTCAATAATCAGCAGCGGGACCTAGAGATCCATACTGACTCCTACACATTCAACGATGACTCCTATGATCGTGAGAACCTTTAACGCTTGTAACTGAATCCCTTTGTCTCGTGATATATTACATGTCCGAGATTCGATGATCGGTATCTCCATACCTAGTTTGATCTCGTTACCGACATGCACTCTTTTCTCGTTCCCGTGATATAACATTCTAGTGATCACATCACTTGCTTGCAAGCTATCCTAATGTGATATCACCGAGAGGGCCCAGAGTATATCTATCCGTCATCTGGATTGACAAATTCCACTCTTGATCCATGAGCCTCAACATAACACCTTCGTAGTACTGAACCCATCTTTATAGTCACCCTGTTATGGTGTGATGTTTGATGTTATCAAGATACTCTTCCGGTGTTAGCAATTAACATGATCTCATGGTCTAAGGATAAAGATTACTTCGTATGATGTTATGTCAATATAAACATAATGACTTGATCGTAATGCTATACTTCGGATGAATGTTCGTCACATCATTCCACCAATGGTGTGACCTTGTTATTAACAACATCCAATGTCCATGATCAGGAAACCTTGATCATCCTGTTAATCAACAAGCTAGTCTATAAGAGAGGCATGACTAGGAACCCTTTTTGTTTATTAAACACACATGTATTGATGTTTCCGAATCAATATATTTCTAGCATGTAAAATAAACATCTATCATGTATAAGGAATATATAATAACAACTTTATTATTGCCTCCCAGGGCATATTTCCTTCAAGAAGACTGCGGCAAAGGGATCTCCCTCTCATCCCCGTCAGTAAACAGCATCGTATATACTAGACTGTCCAAATCAGAAGCAGCAGTGACAAAGTGATGAGTTTTCATAGCAACAAGGTCAAGCCTTTATGGTGCCAATACAGTATCATTGGGGTCCATTGAAAGTCCTAATGCATTGACCATACGCGAGGCAATGATGCCCCCATAGATAGGCCCCCTAGCAGCTAGGGGGTGAGCAATAAGCGAGCCAAGATTGTACCGAGTATCATTGTTGAGCGCAGCAGCAAGGAAGGCTAAATGATAGTTGGAGATATTGCTTGTGTTCTCCCTACCAAGTCGCTAGTAGCAAGATAATATGCAAAGTTTCTAAGGGCAGGGAGTTGGATATTTCTTATCTTTCCGCGTTGCGCCATGCGGCCATCATCATTGGTCACCCCTCTGTAAAGTTCCAACAAATCAGTGGGTCGCCCTTGAATCTTCTTCACGGTCCCTGTCATGCTTACAACTACAACACTACAAAATCTTTCCAATGACATGGTAAAGGGCAGATTATAAATTTTGAAAGAGACAGTTGACTAATAGGGTGTGTTAGTAAACGTGAAGCTCTCAACAAAGGTTTTGGTGAGCATAGCGTATTGCTCACTCTCATCTTGCATATATGAGGTCAAACCAACCCTCTCAATCAGTAGCAAGAAATCATCAAGAATCCGTGCAGCTTGTAAGAAAGTAAAACAAGGAAAAGTAGATGGGTGAGCATCCCCATCATCCCTGTCATTACCAATACGAGTTGCAATGAGATCTTAGTTGTGTGATGGCCTAAACTGAGAGGCTGATCTTGAGGGCCTCGACCTCCTAGGTGCATCCCTCTCAAATATCTCTCCAAAGGTATGGTTGTTCATGCTTGTTATTCTGAAATTTAAACACCTATTAAACAAGTGATTGCAAAGTGAATATAATGAAGGATACTACTCATAGGGACTTGTAAGAGGCCTAAACATGCATCCAAACTATATCTATAAGCATCAAACAAGCTTACAGGCTCTCATAACCTGTCACCTACAACAGCAAAATACTCAAGATATAATCCAGTAAACACAAATCTACTTGGACAAGGGGAGGAGTCACATACCAGAGAACAAGTGCTCCAAATTTCAGCAACAAAGATGGGCTAAGCAAGGAGATCGAAAAAATCGAGAGCAAGCACAGCAAGAACGCGATTTTGAGCAATGAACTGGAGCTTACTCGGGAGAGAGAAGAAAGTGGCAGGTGAGAGAGTTAGTGGAGGGCCAGGGGTGGCCCACACCATGGCATGGCGCCACCCAGGGCAGGCCGCGCCACCAGGTGGTGAGCCTGCCTGGTGGGTCCCCCTGGTACCTCCCAGGCACTCCTCTGCCCCTTTTTCACATAAAAATTTAATATGAATTTTCTGGAATTTTTCGAGACACTTTATTTTTGGGCATTTTTTCAAGTATAGAAGAATGATTTTCTGACACACAATTTTTTTTTGAAATGATGCAATGACAAAACAAGTCTAGAACTACAGGAGTTCTAAGACACTCTAATAAGCAAGCAACTAACAACAAAAAGAAAACTAAATGAAAGCAAAAACTAAAATGGATAGAATAGAAGTACACGGAAATAATCATAGTGAAAACATTGTTTTGTTCAATGAAATCCTTTTGTTAACAAGGTTGATCAGGTCTTGTTACCAAAACAATTCCATATGAGACAAAACTTTGTATTCCACTAATGATTATGTTACCTCAACCTTGATAGCCATCGTCCCAATCATAATAGTTTCAAAATTTTCTCTTGGTATGGGACAATATATTTCTCCAACTTGAATGCCCTCAACATGTTCAATTGAATTCAAACCATAAGTCCTTTCAATCTTCTTGGGGAAATAGACAGTATGTTCCTTGTCATTAACATTGAAATTCACCTTTCCTTGATTACAATTAATAACAGCTCCTGCAGTATTAAGAAAAGGTCTCCCAAGAATAATAGACATATTATCATCTTCAGGCATTTCAAGCACAACAAAATCAGTTAATATCAAGCAATTATGAGCCACTTGAACAGGTACATCCTCACATATACCAACATGAATAGTGGTAGATTTATCAGCCATTTGCAAAGATATATATCAGTTGGTATTAATTTTTCTAGTTGAAGCCTCTTATAGAGAGAGAAAGGCATAACACTAACTCTAGCTCCCAAATCACACAAAGCAGTTCTAACATAACTATTCTTAATAGAGCAAGGGATAGTTGGAATCCCTGGGTCTCCAAGTTTCTTTGGAACCTTACCATTAAAGGAATAATTAGCAAGCAAAGTAGACATTTCTTCTTTAGGGATCTTCCTTTTATTCGAGACAATATCCTTCATATACTTTGAGTAAGGAGGCAATTTAATAGCATCAGTCAAAGGAATTTGTAGGAATAAAGGTTTCATCCACTCACAAAACTTATTATAGTGTTCATCTTCCTTTGACTTGTGTTTATTATCAGGGAAAGGCATAGGTTTTTGGACCCAAGGTTCTCTTTCACTACCATGTTTCTGAGCAATAAAATCTTCTTTAGTGTATTTAGTATTCTTAGTGTGCTTTTCAGGTTCTTCTTCAACTTTTTCTTCATTAGGAACTTCATTTTCTTCATTACCACTTTCAGTTTCAGCATCAGAAATAGATATACTATTAGGATCTATAGCAGGTTCAGAGGATTCTACAACAGTTTTATGTTTCTTTTTCCTTTTCTTACGAGTAGAGCCACCATTTTCAGCTTGTTGAGAATCCTACTCAATTCTTTTGGGATGCCCTCAGGATATAGAGGATCCTGGGTAGCGGCTCCACTTCTAGTTCTAATTTCATAAGCATGTTTTTGTTTAGCAACCTTAACTAGCAAGTATTTTTGCACTTTAACGAGTTGATCTATTTGAGTTTGAATCATTTGAAAGTGTTTAACAATCATTTTAACATCATTAGAGGTTCTTTCCATAATATCTTTCAACTAAACAATAGCTCTAGTGTTTTCCATTAGATGATTTTGCACCCTTTTATTAAAATTATCTTGCTTAACAATAAAGATATCGAATTCTTCTAAGCATTGATCATGAGGTTTAGAGTAAGGGATATCACCTTCATCAAAGTATTGGAGAGACTGTACCTTGATAGTGGATGAGTAGGGAATAGGCTTACATAATTCTTTTATAGGAGGTAAATTCTTGACATCTGTAGCTTTAATTCCCTTCTCCTTAAGACATTTCTTAGCTTCCTTCATCACTTCATCATTTAATTCAATAACTCCCCTCTTCTTTGATGTTGGAATAGGCACTAGTATAGTAGGTTTAGGTACAATTACTTTAGGTATAGCTTGTTCAGGAGGAGTCCAATCTTCATAGTTCTTACTTATTTTAGCCATTAATTCCTTAGCTTCCTTAGGAGTCCTATTCCTGAAAACACAATCAGCACAACTATCTTGGTATGTCCTAGATTCTTCGGTTAGTCCATTATAAAATATATCAAGAAGCTCATTCTTAGGTAATGGACTTCCATCCTGTGCATGAATCAAAGCACAAAACCTTGCCCATGATTCAGGCAATATCTCTTTTTCTCCCTGTTTAAAATCAAAAAGTTCCTGCAAAATAGCATGTCTAGCACTTGGAGGAAAATATTTCTACAGGAAAGTACTAATCAAGAAATCAGGGCTATCAATAGATCTAGGAGGTAAATTACTAAACCAAGTTTTAGCTTCTCCTTTCAGTGAAAAGGGGAAAATCTTAGCAACAAAGTAAGTACGCATCTAAATATCATCATAAAACAAGCCACTCATGGTAGAAAGCTCATTCATATGTGCTACCGCACTTTCATTCTTAGTCCCACAAAAAGGTTCTTTCTCAACAATAGCTATGTAAGATAGATCGAGAGAAAAATCATAATCTTCATCCATAATGTTTATGGGAGAAGCAGCAAACTTAGCAATAGGAGACAATTTGGGTCTAATAGTACGCCTCTCAAGGACACTCTTAGCAGCGCTCCTATCATGGGTGTTTTTACATTCTTTAATAAATTCATCGGTCATCTCAACATAACCATCTTCAATATCATAACTTTCACTAGACTCAGGTGAACTAATAGGTGTAGTAGTAGTGTCTTCATTAGGAGTTTCAGTATTTCCATCTATAGTTCTAGCAATCATAGCATCTAGGAAAGGACCTAATGAACCACTCTTATCAAGCACAGTAGAAGCAGCATCATAAGCATCAGAAGTTTCAGATTCAGCAATAGTAGCAGTGTGTGTAGCATGTGTATGTGGTGGTGTAACGAGCTTACTCATAACAGATGGTGAATCAAGAGCAACAGAGGTGTTCAGAACCGTACCTCTTCTTTTAGTGGATGGTAAAATAGGAACCTTGCCATCATGAGACTTACCCATGATGGATGGATAGCAGCGAACAATAGGGAATCCAAGTGAACTTGATAAATAAAGCTATGCTCCCTGGCAACGGCGCCAGAAAATAGTCTTGATGACCCACAAGTATAGGGGTGTATCGCAGTATTTTCGAGGGAAGTGAAACCCAATTTATTGATTCGACACAAGGAGAGCCAAAGAATATTTATAAGCCTTAACAACTGAGTTGTCAATTCAGCTACACCTGGAAACAATCTTGCTCATAGCAGTTTATCAGTAGCAACAGTTTTGTAGTAGGAATAGCAAAGTAGCAGCAGCAGTAAAGTAAAGACAGTAGTATAGCGAAATGAGGATTCGAAAAGGTAGGCATAGGGATGGATGGACGGGCGTTGCATGGACAAGACAATTCACATAGCAATCAGAACATAGGGCAATTGCAGATAAACAAGATAAAGCATCCAAGTACTAGATAATCCTAGGCATGTGTTCTATATATAGTCATACGTGCTCGCAATGAGAACTTGCACAACATCTTTTGTCCTGCCAGCCCGTTTGTAGCGGGGCCTCAAGGGAACTACTAGCAATTAAGGTGCTCCTTTTAATAGAGCACCGGAGCAAAGCATTAACACTCCATGAACACATGTGATCCTCACATCAAAGCCATTCCCTCCGGTTATCCCAATTTCTGTCACTTCGGGGCCATTGGTTCCGGACAACAACGTGTGTATACAACTTGTAGATAAGACCATAAACAATACTATCATAATAAATCAATAACATGTTCAGATCTGAAATCATGGCACTCGGGCCCTAGTGACAAGCATTAAGCATAACAAGTCGCAACAAAGTCATAAAGCACTAATAGAAGATACTAGGCACCATGCCCTAACAATCTGATGCCATTACATGAACGATCTCATCCAATCCCTACCATCCCCATAGCCTACAGTGGGGGATTACTCACTCATAGATGGGGGAAACATGGATGGTTGATGGAGAAGCGATGGTGATGATGATGGCGATGATCTCCTCCAATTCCTCGTCCGGCGAGTGCCGAACGGAGTTTCTGGTGCTGTTTTGTGGAATCTGGTGGTGGCGGCGGAGCGGAACTCCTTCTGAAAAAACGTCGACCCCCCCTGAGTTTTTAGGTCAGAAGGCAACTTATAGGCAAAGAGGGAGACTGAGGGGGAGTTTGGGGCGGCCATACCACCCCCTGGAGCGGCTTGGGCTTGCCCGCGTGGCCAGGTGGTGTGGCCTGGGCCCAGCCCTTCTCCGTCTCGTATTCTGGCTCCTGGAGTCTTCTGGTAAAATACGATTTTTGGCATATTTTCCAGGATGTTTCCTGATAGTTGATTTTCTGCACAAAAAGTAGACACCAGGGCAATTCTACTGAAAACAGCGTTAGTCCACGTTAGTTGCATCCAAATCACACAAGTTTAGAGGAGAAACAATAGCAAAAGTGTTCGGGAAAGTAGATACGTTTTGGACGTATTAGTAGGTGATAGGTTATGAGAGCTTGTAAGCTTGTTCAATGCTTAGAGATATTGTTTTGATGCATATTTAGGCCTCTTACAAGTCCCTATGAGCAGTTTCCTTCATTATGTTTTCACCTTGCAATCACTTGTATAATGGATGTTTAAATTTCAGAATATCAAAGATGAACAACCACACCTTTGGAGAAATATTTGAGAGGGACACACCCAGGAGGGCAAGGGTTTCAAGATCAACCTCTCAGTTTAGGCCCTCATACAATGAAGATCTTATTGCACCACGCTTTGGCAATGAAGGAGATGAGGGAGATGCTCACCCATCTACCCTCCCTTGTTTTACCTTTTTGCAACCTATAGGGATCCTCAATGACTTCTTACTACTGGTTCAGAGGGTTGGTCTGACCATGTACATGGAAGATGAGAGTGAGCAATATGCCGTGCTCAGTAAAACTTTCGTGGAGAGTTTCGTTTTCACCAACACCCCTTATCAGTCAACTGTTTCGTTCAAAATTTATAATCAGCCTATTACCATGTCGTTGGAAAGATTTTGCAGCATTATAGGTATAGGCATGATGGAGACAGTGAAGAAGATCCAAGGTCGACCCGCTGATTTGCTGGAGCTCTATCGAAGTGTGACAAACGACGATGACCGCGTAGCTCTGCGCGGGAAGATAAGGAACATTCAACTCCCAGTTCTTAGATATTTTGCTTATTATCTTGCCACTAGCATTCTTGGTAGGGAGAACACTAGTAATATTTCTAATTATCATTTAGCCTTCCTTGCTGCTGCACTTAATAATGATACCAAGTACAGTCTTGGCTCTCTTATTGCTCGCCGCCTAGCTTCTAGGGGACCTATTTATGGGGCATTATTGCCTCACGTATGGTTGTTGCATTAGAACTTTCTGTGTATCCTAATGAGACTATGTTGGCACCACAAAGGCTTGATCTTGCTGCCATGAAAATGCATCACTTTGTCACTATTGACTCTGATATGGATAGTTTAGTATACAAGATGTTGTTTACTAACGGAGACGAGAGGGAAATTCCTTTGCCACAATCCACTTTGTTCAGTATTCATAGGAGGCCATGGTCGCGTTCTAAGGAGGAGGTGGATGAGTAGCTCCGCTTGCTTGGTTTCCACAGGCAGCACCAGGAGGATGTGCCTTCTTACGACTACTCAACGCACTACGGTGGGGCATCCTCGAGCTCGTATCAGGACGAGGGCACCTCCTCGCCGTACTACGGAGGCGCTCCATCTTGGCCAGCCTAGGATTGATACCCACTTAGGCCAAAAGCCTAAGCTTGGGGGATGTACACCGACATCACGCTCATCTACATATCATGTTTAGTCGGTACTTTGTATATCCATGCTTCGTTCTCTTTTTAGTTTTTGTTCTTTCTTTACTTTTGCTTTCTAAAACACAAAAAGACCAAAAATATTTTCTTTGTTTCTCTTTGTTTGCTTGCTTTTGCCTTGGCTTGCTTCTTCCGTTTGGCTTTGTCTTAATTATTCGAAAAAACCCAAAAAGATTTTGCTTTACTTGTTCTTCCTTTTTGGTTCTTGCCTTTAAAAATCGAAAACCCAAAAATATTTGTTGTTCTTCTTTGGTTTTGTGAAGTTTGTTGCAGGGTTCAGCAATCCTCAGTGGAATTTGGTTTCATGTTATTATTCAAGCCACACAAGTGAAGGGCAATAATGAGGATTAATGACAACTTGAGGTGTGGTAAGAGGCTGGGAACGAACTCTATTTGTTTTCATTTTTGTACATATACTCATCATTGTGGGCATGCTTAGTCTGTTCATGTAGGTCGTATTTTATTTATGTATGCTTAGTAGATCTTGTTTTCTTATGATTAGCTCCAGCTTGCCAATAGTTTGTAGCATCTCATATGAATGTTTGCTTGCATTGCTCTATTCATAACTTGGTATGACATATGGTATCCTCCTCTGGATGTTCCACTTGAATTGACTTGGCACATGATCATGCATGCATATGACTGAAACAATAATCAATTAAGCCTCGATGAATTATTTTGCCTCAGGGGTCTTGAATCACTTTCATGCCATGATTAGTCCTGTTTTGTTGCAAGCATGATTATGGCAGTTATTGCTCTCTCGTTTGTCGCTCCCTTACTATTGCTAGCCTTCACTTGCACTGAGTATGAGCTTTACTTGTGTTTCCAATTCCCCAAAACCAATATTGCCAAAAGTGTCCACCATACCTACCTATTAGCATCATTTGCTTTTCCGTGCATATTCAGTATGCCTTGTTTTCTTCCGAATAAAATGTTTGCTTGTTATGAGAAAGTTAGTTAGTAAAGCTCTCACGAACTTGATGGCACACTTTATTTCTTGCACTTAATAAACCTGAAGCATTGTGACTATCCATGAAACTTATATGCTTGCAAATTATAGGCTGGGGATTAGCAGAACCGTGTTGTCACGGGGAACGCTTTCAACACCTCTAAATATATACCTAGTTGATATCATGCTCTTTTGTTTACGGATGTAATCGGTGTGAAATAAAAGGGGAGCTTGTAAGTCCATGGAATTATGTATGTGTGTTAGAGAAATGCTTGGGCCGCCGGTCTAATCCATGCCTAATCATGGTGGAAACCTGCAGCGTAACCACAATGAGCTGTCTATGAAGCATTCTTCTTATAAAAAAGAGTCAGATATTGAGAAAAAGAGAAAAAGAAAAAAAGAGATATGAGAAAAGAGGAAAGAGAGAAAAAGCACCATTTTCCCATGGTAAATAAGAAGATTGCTGAGATGCTCGTTGTCTGCTTGCCGTGTCATTTTGATATGGGGATTCTTCCGTATCATCGGGCAAGGGGTACCCCGTTGGCGGTTCTCTATGATACGCATGTATTTACTATGACAAGAACTTACCGGTAACTAAATTTGAGTAGCATGAGGGGTGGCCCTCGTACTCAAGGGACATGAGATTTCCAGTTTATGGTCTGTCAAGCATATAACTCAGACTGGACCTCACTTTCACCTTAACCATTTAAAGATGCTTATGATAGGGGCAATGACAGCTCAAAGCTAATGAGTACCATACTTTCAGCCTTTGGAAGCCTTTCAAACTTTTCAAAACCTTTTCATTTCCTTGTTGAGTCACCACATATTCTATGAGCACTTTCTTGAGAGCATAGTTGTCATTCTTAGTGTGATGTGCTTGTCTCAAAACTTGATTATTTGTGTCATGACTTTGATGCTTGTATCTTTGATATCTTTAGTTCTAGTCTTCACTTGAACTTCAGAGGTGCCTTAGCATTTATGTTTGCTCTACAATCAAAGGCAAGCGAGATACCAATCTATCATACCTTGTTATGAGCATTGCAATGTTGCTTATGTTTATGTTTCATGCTATTTATTATTTTTGAGTTGGAATCTCTTCATAGCTTACAATGACTATTAAGTAAACTTAGTTGCATACTCTTTATTATGAATTGCCTGAGTAGTTGATCATATGCTGAGAATATATACATCTTATGAAGCAAATGTGTTCATGAAAGTTTCTTTTATCGCACTCAGTTTTCAACTGAATTGCTTAAGGACAAGCAATAAGCTAAGCTTGGGGGAGTTGATACGTCCAAAACGTATCTACTTTCCCGAACACTTTTGCTATTTTTCTTCCTCTAAACTTGTGCGATTTGGATACAACTAACACGGACTGACGCTGTTTTCAGCAGAATTAGCTTGGTGTCTAGTTTTTGTGCAGATAATCAACTATCAGGAAAAATCCTGAAAAATATGCCAAAAATCCTATTTCACCAGAAGATTCACGGAGCCAGAAGACGAGACGGAGGAGGGCCACGAGGGCCCACCACCACTGGTGAGGCAGGCCAAGCCGCGCCTGGGAGTGGTGTGGCCGCCTCGGTCACCCCCTCGGCCTCCCTCTTCACCTATAAGTTGCCACTTGACCTAAAAACCAGGGGGGTTCGACGTTTTTCTAGAAAGAGTTCCACTATGCCCCCACATCTAGATTCCGCGATTCAGAACTAGAAACTCCATTCTGGCACCCTACCGGGACGGGGAATTGGAGGAGATCATCGCGATCATCATCACCATCGCTTCTCCATCGACCATCCATGTTTCCCCCATCTATGAGTGAGTAATCCCCCGATGTAGGCTATTGGGATGGTAGGGATTGGATAAGATCGTTCATGTAAAGGCATCAGATTGTTAGGGCATGGTGCCTAGTAACTATTATTAGTGCTTTTTGACTTTGTTGCAACTTGTTAATCTTAATGCTTGTCACTAGGGCCCGAGTGCCATGATTTCAGAGCTGAACATGTTATTGATTCATTATGATAGTATTGTTTATGATCTTACCTGCAAGTTGTATACACATATTGTTGTCTAGAACCAAAGGTCCCGAAGTGACAGCAATCGGGATATTGATGTGAGGATCACATGTGTTCATGGAGTGTTAATGCTTTATTCCGTTGCTCTATTAAAAGGAGAACCTTAATTGCCAGTAGTTCCCTTGAGGCCCCACTGCAAATGGGCTGGCAGGACAAAAGATGTTGTGCAGGTTCTCATTGCGAGCACGTCTGATTATATATGGAACACATGCCTATGATTATCTAGTACTTGGATGCTTTATCTTATTTATCTGCAAATGCCCTATGTCTTGATTGCCATATGAATTGTCTTGTCCATGCAACGCCCGTCCATCCATCCCTATGCCTACCGCGCTTTAATCCTACTGTTTACTGCAATTTTTACTAATGCTATTACTTTACTATTGCTATTACAAAACTGTTGCTACTAATAAACTATTGTGAGCAAGATTGTTTCTAGGTGCAGCTGAATTGACAACTCAGTTGTTAAGGCTTATAAATATTCTTTGGCTCCCCTTGTGTCGAATCAATAAATTGGGTTTCACTTCCCTCGAAAATACTGTGATACACCCCCTATACATGTGGGTCATTAGTCATTGATGTTTGAACTTGTGCCTTTTAGAAGTGCATATCACATCATATTTAGACGACATATATACCACATGTTCCATGCCTAACCATGCTACATCTACAACAAGTTCAATATGACGGGACCAAATGGTGTCATCACCATCTCGAGAAGCTTCAAGGAGGCTCGAGAGTGCGAGCTAGGAGAATCCGCCTTTGTTGAGTTTGTCCTCTTTGGAAAAGAATTCTAGGCGATCCAAAAAGAAGTAGACACTTCAAAAATGCCATCTTCAAAGAAGAAAATTTACAACTCCAAGCCTGCGTTCAAGGTGGCGAATGCTACCAAGCCATTGGAACTTGTGGAAGGTGATGCCTTCAAGACCACCGCCATCAGTATAAACCTAGATCCCAAATAGGAAAGAACACTCATTGAGTTCCTTCGTGTAAACAAATATATCTTTGAATGGAAGCCTTCTAACATGATCGGAGTACCAAGGGAACTCGCCGAGCAAAACAACATTTACCCTAGTGCCAAGTTGGTAAAACAACCTCTACGACGCTTCAAAGATGAGAAACGACATGCCATTGGCAAGGAGCTTGATAGGCTAATAATAGCTTGATTCATCAAAGAAGTGATCCATACCAAATGGGTGGCTAACCCAAGATTTTGTACAAGAAGAAACACTCTGTGGGTGGCTAACCCAAAGATTTAGATTCAAAGAAGAACAACACGTTTGAGGATGTGTGTCGATTACACCAGTTTGAACAAATCGTGTCCAAAAGATCTGTTATCTTTTCCTCGTATTAACAATGTCATTGACTCGACTGCTGGGTTAGAACTACTGTGTTTCCTAGATGCATACTCCATATACCACTAGATAAAAATGTGAGAGTCCGACCAACTAGCAACCTCGTTCATCACACCCTACAACACATACTAATATATAACCATGCCTTTTGGCTAAAAAACGAAGGTGCCACATACCAGTGCACAATGCAGCGCTGCCTACACGACCAAATTGGTTGGAACATTCACACCTACGTGGACAACATCGTGGTGTTGTCAAAAAGGGAACAACCTCATCAGTGACTTATAGGAGACCTTGGATAATCTCCAGAGATACAACATGATGTTGAACCCTCCAAAGTGCATATTCAGGGTACCAACCAGACATTTGTTTGGCTTCATCATTTCACACTAGGGCATTAAATTCAACCTAGAGAAAATTAAGGCTATCCTAAACATTTCTTTGTGTAGCAGTTGTAAGCCGCTGCACCAGCCACCTAGGAGAGAAGGCCATGCCACTTTACAAGTTGCTTAAGAAGGAACACAAATTTTTCTAGATGAACGAATCTAGCACTATGCTAAAACAGTTGAAGAGAACACTCTCCTCAATGCCCATCCTCGCAGAACCAGATCCTCAATATCCCGTGACGCTATACATGGCAGCAACCAACCGGGTTGTCATCATCGTCATTGTGGTAGATCGTAAGAAAACGCCACCAAATCTTGGAGTTCAGCAACCTGTCTACTGAGTTAGCAAGGTCTTGACAGAATCCAAACAACATTACACGCACTACTAGAAGCTAGCTGATGAAGTTTTCCTTGCTTCACGAAACCTAAGTCATTACTTCAAAGAGCACCATATCACAGTGCTGAGAAAATCTCCTATGTACGACATCATCTGTTGGAGATATGCCAAAGAGGCAATAATAAACGTGGTTATTATTATATCTTTGTGTTTATGATGAATGTTTACATCCCATGCTATAATTGTATTATAAGGAAACACTAATACATGTGTGTTTTGTAAATATAAAAGAGTCCCTAGTAAGCCTCTTGTTGAACTAGCTTGTTTATTAGTAGATGATCATGGTTTCCTGATCATGGACATTGGATGTCATTAATAACAAGGTTATATCATTAGGAGAATGATGTGATGGACACACACCCATAGTAAGCGTAGCATAAGATCAAGTCATTAAGTTCGTATTGCTGTAAGCTTTCAAATGCATAGTAACCTAATCCTTCGACCATGAGGTTATGTTAATCACCATCACTGGATGGGTACTTTGATGACATCAAACACCGCTTCATAACTGGGTGGTTATAAAGGTGTCATTGGGTATTCTGAAAGTATGAGTTGAAGCGCATGGACCAAGATTGGGATTTGTCCATCCATATGACGGATAGATATGCTCTGGGCCCTCTCGGTGGAATGTCATCTAGTTAGCTTGCAAGCATGTGACTAGGTCACAAGGGATGACATAACATGGAGCAGTAAAGAGTACTTATCGATGTGAGGTAGAACTAGGTATGGAGATACCGACGATCAAACCTCGGATAAGTAGAATATCGCGTGACAAAGGGAATTGGTTTCGTATGTTAATGGTTCTATCGATCACGAAGTCATCGTTGAGTATGTGGGAGCCATTATGGATCTCCAGATCCCGCTGATGGTTATTGATCGGAGAGGTGTCTTCATCATGTCTGCATATTCACGAACCGTAGGGTGACACACTTAAGGTTCGAAGTTGTTTTAAGTAGATATGGAATATGTGTTGAAGACCGAATGTTGTTCGGAGTCTCGGATTGGATCCAGGACATCACGAGGAGATCCGGAATTGTCCGGAGAATAAGATTCATATATTGGGGATCATTTTCTAAGTTAGGAAATGTTCTAGAGTATTTGTATGGGGATTCTAGAAGGTTTCGGAATGTTCTGGAAGGTTCTAGGAGATTTCTTGGAGTTTGCTTGAAAACCAAGAAAGGATCAAGGAGTCCTTGTGGGGAAAGACAAGGAGTCGTGGGGGAGGAGGACTCCTCCCCCCTTCCCAATCCGCCGGCCAAGGAAGGGAGGGGAGTCCTACTAGGACTCCCCCTCCCATGGCGCCTCCCTCCTTTAAATAGAGGGGTGGGGGCGCCACCCCCTTGCCCCCTCCACTCCAAACCCTAGCCGCCGCCTCTCTCCTCCTCCTTCCCTCTGCTCAGGCTTAGGCGAAGCCCTGCAGAATTCTCTACTCCACCACCACCACCACACCGTCGTGCTGCTGGGATTCCGTGGAGAAGATCTACTACCTCCGCTGCTCGCTGGAATGGGGAGAGGAAGGTCTGCTTCGACTCCGCACGTGTGACCGACTGCGGAAGCGCTGCCAGAATGCGGCGCCGGAAGGATCATCCACACGATCTTGAGATCGGCAAGTGATTGACTACATCAACCATGAGATCCAATCTCGTAACGCTTTCGGATCTACGAGGGTTAGTACAGATCTATCTCGTTGCACATGTCTAATAGATTAGATCTTGGCTTTTATCTAGATTAGATCTGGGTTTTGTTCGTTCTTGCGGTAGAAATTTTTTGTTTTCCATGCTACGAACCCATCAGTGGTATCAGAGCCTTGTCTATGCGTAGATCTGTTGCACGAGTAGAACACAATGATGTTGTGGGCGTTGGTGCTCGTGCCGTCTTTTGCTATGTGTGTACTTTGCATCTTGCGGTATGGTGGGATGAAGCGGCTTGGGCTAACATGACATGTCATCGTACATGAGACTTGCTCCACGCTTGACGTGTAACTTGCTTTGCACAAGTGGCTTTGCGGGTGTCTGTCTCTCCCATCATAGTATAGATCCAATCTACACTTTGCACTTGATAGCACTTGTATCAATGTTGTGGTTCAGTTTCGTAGGTAAGATCCGTTCTTATTCGAAAGCCCCAGACCACGTAAAACTTGCAAAGAAAATTAGAGGCGTCTAACTTGTTTTTGCAGGGGTTTTGTGATGTGATATGGCCATCATGTGATTGTGATTATATTTGATGTATGCAATGATCCTTGTTGTAATATGGCAACCGGCAGGAGCCATATTAAAGACAACCATGAAGCGGCGCCACTGACCTTGATGCAATGCTGGTGATGATGGAGATCATGTCTATGCTTTGGAGATGGAGATCAAAGGCATAAGAAGAAAGGGCCATATCATATCACACTAATTATGAATTACCTGTGATGTTAATCCTTTATGCATCTTGTATTGCTTAGATCACGATGGTAGCATTATAAGATGATCCCTCTCACTAAATATCAAGTAATAAAAGTGTTCGTCCTTAGTTGGCACCGTTGCTAAGACTCGTCGTCTCGAAGCATCTCGTGATGATCGGATGTGATAGATTCTACGTGTGCATACAACGGGTGCAACGCAGATTTGCACATGCGGAAACTAAGGTTAATCTTGACGAGCCTAGCATGTACAGACATGGTCTCGGAACACGGAATACCGAAAGGTAGAGCATGAATCATATAAGTGATATGATGAACATGAAGATTGTTCGCCGATGAAACTACATCCTCTCTCGTGAAGATCGGACTTGGTGTAGTGGACTTGGTTCATGTAATCACTAAGACAATGTGAGGGATGTTGTTTTGAGTGGGAGTTCACCTAGTTAATTTAAGAATTAAAGTAGCACTCAATTTATCATAAACTTAGTCTAAACTACTTGCAAATATTGTTGTAGATTATGGTGAATCTCCCCATCAATTTCAATGTGTTCCTAGAGAAAGAAAAACTTAAGAACACTGGAAGCGTAACTGCCCCAAGTACCTGGCAGATCTGAAGAACGGAAACATCAAGAAGAAAGGTATATTCTATATACATGTTATTGATGTGTATCTTACTAGTAATCGTAGTAATGCCTGGGTATTTGATACTGGTTCGGTTGCTCATATTTGTAACTCGAAACAGGAGCTGCGGAATAAACGAAGACTAGCGAGAGACAAGGTGACGATGCGCGTTGGAAATGGCTCCAAGGTTGATGTGATCGTCATCGGCACGCTCCCTCTACATCTACCTTCGGGATTAGTTTTAAATTTAAATAATTGTTATTTGGTGCCTGCGTTAAGCATGAACATTATATCTGGATCTTGTTTATTGCGAGACGGTTACTCTTTTAAGTCTGAGAATAAAGGTTGTTCGATTTATATGAGTAATATCTTTTATGGTAATGCACCTGAGATAAATGGTTTATTCTTATTGAATCTAGATAGTAGTGATACACATTTTCACAACATAGATGCTAAACGAATAAAATTGAATGATAATTCTACATACATGTGGCACTGTCGTCTTGGTCACATTGGAGTGAAGCGTATGAGGAAACTCCATTCTGATGGACTTCTTGAATCACTTGATTTTTAATCACTTGAAAGATGCGAAGCATGTCTAATGGGAAAAATGACTTAAGTAGCATCGCGTAACGCTTTCGGATCTACGAGGGTTAGTACAGATCTATCTCGTTGCACATGTCTAATAGATTAGATCTTGGCTTTTATCTAGATTAGATCTGGGTTTTGTTCGTTCTTGCGGTAGAATTTTTTTGTTTTCCATGCTACGAACCCATCATCATCAACAACAACGATGCTACAATAAGGGTCGAGTAGTGGGGCATTAAACTTGCCACCTTCGAAATCACCTACAAGCCTCATGATGCCATCAAGTCACGGGCTTTGGCCGACTTTATCGTGGATTGGATAGAATATCTAGCTAACACACCCCCTCCTGAACCAAAGTTTTGGACTATGCACTTTGACAAGTCCAAAATGCTCAATGGCTCAAGGGCTAGTGTATAATTAAATCACCAAAAAGGGAAGAACTCTAGTACGTCATGCAGATCCACTTCAATGACACCAACTACATGGCGTAGTATGAGTACCTTCTTCATGGACTTCGCATAGCCAAGGATATCGGATCAAACCACATTATATGTTGCGGAGATTCTGACTTGGTGGCCCAGCAGGTGGGTAGAACATGGAACACAAGGAAGCATACAATGGTGGCATATTGAGACGAAGTAGAAGAGATGGCTAAGTTCTTCACCGACTACGAAGTAAAAGTACGTGCCACGAGAGGAAAAATTGGTGACACATGAGCTATCCAAGCTTGGCTCAGCTCGAAGACTAATCCAACCTAGCATATTCCTAGAACATCTTCGTGTACCTTCCATCAAAGGAACATACCCAGAAAACCCGGAGCGTGTGGACTCGCCATTTAACAAGGTTACGGTGAAACCTCCAGCTTGGATGAAACTATACATGGACTAACTGAAAGATTGTACATTGCCGACTAACGATGTGAAAAGGTGGCATATTGCATGTAGATCATACCATCGTCAATGGGCATCTCTACAAGAGAAGAACCACTAGAGTATTACTAAAGTGAATATCTCAACAGCAAGGCATCGAGATTCTTAGGGAAATCCACCTTGGTGATTGTGGGCATCACGCTGCTCCTAGATTCCTATTCTCGAAGGCTTTTCGGCAAATATTCTACTAGGTCACTACTAAGGCAAACACAGACAAGATAGTTGAAACTTGTTCGGGATGTTAGTAGTATGCAAGGCAACCTCATGTGCCTGCCAAAGAACTACAAATCATACCAATAACTTGGCTTTTTGTAGTCTAGGGGCTTGACATGGTAGAACCTATGAAGACGACATCATGTGGATTTACCCATCTACTAGTTGTAGTGGACAAGTTCAAAAAATGGATTAAAGATAAACCATCTTGAATCTTGATGGGGAAACTTCCCTTACATTTGTTCATAGCCTCGCGGTGAGATTTGGTCTCCCACATAGCATCATCACTGACAATGGTAGCAACCTTTCATAAGAAGAACTAGAAAACTACTATCACCATAAAGGCATCTGACTTGACTTAGCTTCTGTGGCACACCCATAGTATGTAGTATCCCAATTGTCTAACACTGGAATGCTACATGATAAATACAAATAATGCTACACTCTACTTGTTATTATTGCATCATCATTATATCATGCTCATGTCACCATGCCACATTGCATTTGAGCATCATATATAAACCCCTTTTCATTTGGTTTTTCCCTCATATGCATTTGTCTTATTAATTGTAATTTCCACTTGATATATTGTAGTTGGTTCTTGAAATATTGCTTGATACCCAAGTTGAGTTGGGAGCATATCTATTCTAATTCCACCACCTTTCTTTTGGATCCATCTAAATTCCACCATCCCAAATATTATGAGCAATTGCATGTTTCTTGGGTATTTTAATACTAGCGCACATGTTGGGGTGGACCCAATTATATTTCTACATGCTTCCATACATGATACATGTTGTTTTCACAATATTCATATGGAAGCCTACATGACCACCTGTACATGCCATGTAGTAGGAGAATCCTCATTCATCTCACCATGACTTTATTCCTTTTTGTGGGTTTATTTGATGCTATGAGGCCATAATAAAATCATAGTGGGAAATACACACCACATAGGCCTCATCACTCAAATGCTCTCATAATAAATGGAATAATGGTTTGGATATTGAGTTTCACCTTGGCCATTTGGAAACATAGTTGTTTTCACAACTAGGATACATGCATTAATGCATGCATGGGCCATGCAGATAATCATTTATCTCCTTCTTCCTTACTTTGAGATCTTATTTGAATTTTTCTTGGGATTTTGAATTCAAACAAATAAACAACTCAAACCAAATCCAATGGAACCATCTACTCTAGTCTTTCTCTTCTTTATTTTTTCTCTTGCATGGGATATTTTGGGTAATTTGTGTGGGTTGGATTTGAACAAGATTTGGAAAGAAAATACATAAAAACAAACTATGTGATCTAAACCTAAAATACCACCTTGCCTAAACCCTAGTCCCTAAGCTAGCTAAACATTGCTACATCTAAACACACCCACACCACCTAGCTACCCGAGAGGATACAACCTAGGTGGAACCAACCCGAAGGCACCCACCCAGCTAAACTAGCAGTAGCAGTCGCGTCCCTGGCACCTGAACCTAGTGTCCGTGCATGCACTTACAGCAGCAGCCCACGACATGCACCCCCGCGCCTGAACCCAGCACATCCAAAAGTCACGCCACGTTAGCCCTCTCGCACGCCCAGCGGGACCTGTACCGACCCGACCGAGCCGCCCCTGTTTATCTTCCCACGAGACCAAGCACGTGATCGCCAGCCGTCCACTCCCCATTTCCGTATCCCTCCCTGTCTCTGCATAAGAACAAAAGAGCAGTTGGCATTCCTATCTCCCCCAACGACCCCTCCTCGTAGATCAAGATCTGGAGGGCTGCTTCTTTCTTCTTCCTCAAGGTAATCCTCCAGGCGCCTAAACCCTAGCCTCGCCTCCTCCCTCACTGGCTATCTACCGTTGTCGAGTATTTCCATGGTGTCCAGGAGTCATGCAAGGCGCTGAAGAAGATCGGTACATGGAGCAAGGAGGTGGAGGATCTGTACCTGTCGAATGCTGACACTGCCGCTGGAACACCGCTGGTCACTGCCTAGCCCTCGTTGTGGCGTCACTACTCACTCCGATCAGCTGGGTTGCCTAACGACTACGTGGTGAGATCCCCGACCTCCCTTTTCCCTACCCTCATTCGTTTGCTTCTAGCCGGCGTTGCGTTAGCTGTTGAACACATGCAAGCCGCCTCGGTTTGTCGTCACCACCGTCGCCATAGTCACCGCTGTTACAATTGCGACAAGAAGATAACAAAGAACGAAAACAAAAAACACAGCAAGGGGACACATATTTAACGTGAAAAAACCTCTCCAACAAAGAGAGGAAAAAACCACGGGCGCCAGCCAGCGAAACTTCACTATATCGAGGAGTGTTTACAAACGCCGGGGATTTCACAGATGCAACTCATCCCAACTGGCGGCTTACAAGGGGTTTATATATCGGTGGAAACCTAGGTCTTCGACGATCGATCGTTACACACATTCGAAGCCTCCGGCGATGGCCTCGCCCACTCTCGAAGTTGGCCTATACTTTGTAGAATTTGGATCAACATATAACAAACTCCACCTTGAGACAAATTCCTCCTTGTAGCATCAACAGCAAACATCTCCCGAACAAACAAAGCAAATACTTTCTAGCCAATAGCCACTTGGGCTAATCAAGAACCAACTAAGTTCGAGCAAAGCTCAAACTTAGCAATAGAACAGGTTTAGTCATCATATCGTTAGGATTATCATGAGTGCTGATCTTGCATACCTTTAATTTACCTTGAGCAACAATGTCTCTAACAAAATGGTACTTGACATCAATGTGCTTAGTTCTCTCATGGAACATCTGATCTTTTGTAAGGTATATGGCACTTTGACTGTCACAAAACAAAGTAATGCAAGAATCATCTCCACAAAGCTCAGCAAACAAACCTTTCAACCAAACAGATTCTTTGCAAGCTTCAAAGAATAGCCATGTATTCAGCTTCAGAGTAGATTGTGCAACAACAGCCTGCAATGTAGCCTTCCAGCTAACAAAGACAACCTCCAACATTAAACACATAACCTGTGAGGGATCTTCTCTTATCCAAATCGGCAGAAAAATCTGAATCCACATAGCCAACGAGTCCTCACCGGTCCCGCCAAACTTCAAACAAGCATTGGAAGTGCCAAGAAGGTACCTGAAAACCCACTGAACAGCCTTCCAATGTTCTTTACCAGGATTAGCCATGTATCTACTTATCAAACTCATAGCATATGATAAATCAGGACGAGAACAAACCATGGCATACATCAAAGAACCAACAGCAGTAGAATATGGCACCTTTGACATGTACTCAAACTCTTCATCAGTAGTAGGACATTGAGAAACTAACAATTTAAAATGAGGAGCAATAGGAGTACTAACTGAGTTGGCACCATCCATATTAAAACGATGAAGAACTTTCTTAATGTAACTTTGTTGACTAAGAAATAACAAACCAGATTTTCTATCTCGGGTAATCTCCATACCTAAGATCTTCTTAGCAGCACCAAGATCCTTCATCTCAAACTCACTACTTAGGTGTGCCTTCAAAGTAGTGATTTCTTTCATGCCCTTGGCAGCAATTAACATATCATCAACATATAGCAGCAAGTATATAGGTGACCCATCAACAAACTTGATATAAACACAACTATCATATTTAGACCTCTCAAAACCATGTGAGATCATAAATGAATCAAACCTTTTATACCACGGTCTTGGAGATTTCTTTAAGCCATAAAGAGACTTCTTTAATTTGCACACAAAATCCTCTTTACCCGGCACTATGAACCCTTCTGGTTGGTCCATGTATATTTCCTCATCAAGCTCTCCATGTAGAAAAGCAGTCTTGACATCTAACTGCTCAAGCTCAAGATCACGCATAGCCACAATACTAAAGAAAGTACGAATGGAACTATGCTTCACAACTGGAGAGAACACATCATTGTAATCAATACCTGGAATCTGGCTGAACCCTTTTGCTACTAACCTTGCCTTGTACCTTGAAGGCTCTTTGGGAGATAGACCTTCCTTTTTCTTGAAGATCCACTTGCAGCGGACCGCCTTCTTTTGTTTAGGCAAGCGCACAACATCCCATGTGCCATTTTTCTCAAGCGATTGCATCTCTTCTTGCATAGTAGAAACCCACTTCTCGCGGTCAATGGATGCAATGGCTTCATTATATGTAGCAGGTTCAGAATCGTTTCCAATTGCTCAAAGACAACTCAAAGCATAATGTACAAGATTACACTCTTCAATTAAACGAGGACGAGGACCACAGTTACGCCGTCTATCAGCAAGAATGGACTCATGTGGCTGCTGCAAAACAAGAGGTGAGTGCTGAACAACAATATCATCAATGTTTTCCTCATGTGTATCTTCAACAATAGCATCATTATCAATAATTTTCGCAGGTTCTCCACCTGCACATTAACTCTCTCCTCTCCAACAAAGAATGTGAGAGGTATCTGGCAAGCTATCATGATACATAACGGACTCATTGAAAACAACGTTTCTACTTAGCAAAATCTTTTTAGTTTCAGGATTCCATAGTTTATATGCTTTAACTCCTGAACCATAACCAAGGAATATGCACTTAACAACCCTAGGCTCTAGCTTTCCATTATCAACATGAGCATATGCGGTAGCCAAAAACTCTCAACTGTGAATAATCGGCAGCGAACCTGACCATACCTCAATGGGAGTTTTCTTCTCAAGTGGAATAGAAGGTGACCTGTTGATGAGGTAACACGCTGTGTTGGCTGCTTCAGCCGAACGCCTATGCATACCTGCATTAGACAACATACAACGAGCCCTCGAGATGATGGTTCGTTTCATGCGCTCTGCCACGCCATTCTGGCGAGGAGTATATGGGATGGTGTGATGCCCGATCATGCCATCGTTATCGCAAAACTCCTCAAACTCATTAGAACAGTAATTCCATACCATTGTCAAGACGTAGTACCTTTACCTTCTTCTCACCGCTTTTCAACCATAACTTTCCACTTCTTAAAAGCATCAAAACATCAGATTTATGCTTCGTAAAATAAGGCCACACTTTTCTTGAGTAATCATCAATAATAGTAAGCATATAATTAGCACCACCAATAGAAGTCTTACGGGACGGACCCCATACATCAGCATGCACATAATCTAATATGCCTTTGGTGGTATGAACGAAAGCATTGAATTTAACTCTTTTATGCTTACCAAAGATGCAGGCTCACATAACTCAAACTTACTCATGTTGCAACCATCAATCAGCTCTCTCTTGACCAACTCGCCATGCCTTGTTCACTCATATGCCCAAGACGCATATGCCACAGATGTGTTTTACCACAATCATCAGAATCATTAGAAGTAACGGCAGCAGCAATACCAGGCAAAGTGCTACCTCTAAGAACATATAATTTAGCAGAATTCATATCACCTATCATGTGAATAAGAGAACCTTTTGATACCTTCAGAACTCGGTGCCCACCGCATACTTGTATCCATCAACGCCCATGGTACTCGTGGAGATCAACTTTCCGCCATGCTTGGTATGTGCTTCACCTCACTCAACGTATGTCACGCCATCATGTGTCCTAATCTTAACAGATCCAACACCAACGATATGACATGGGTTGTCATTCCCCACACACAAAATCTCCAACAGCAGACTCATATGAACTGAACCAATCTTTGTTACAGCAAATATGAAACGAACATGCAATATCAAGTATCCATTCATCATCACGAGAAGCACAAGCAGCAAAAATAGCTAAGCATTCACCATCGAACTATCAAAACAACAGAGCCTTACCGTAACCTTCACCTATCTTTCGGTTGGTAAGTTCCGCTTTTTCTCCTTATTCGCAACTTCCAACAATCATCAATAACATGATTAGATTTCTTACAATACCTGCAGAATTTATCCTTTCCTTGGACTTTGAACGACTTCTACCGTCCTTGCTCTTATCTATGTTGCCATAGTTGTTGTATCTCTGCCGGTCCCGCCACTTAACCTCGCAGAGCCTCAAATTTTGGATGACGTCCCATCTGACCCTACCATAGTTTTCATCTTTTCCCTCTGTTTGAGGGCGTCATGTACTTCGGCAAGGGTTAGTTCATCATGGCTCAACAATATTGTATCACGAAAATGTATATAGGAACTAGGCAACGAGCATAGGAGTAGAAGAGCTAAATCCTCATCATCATATTTTACCTCCATAGACTGCAAGTCTGAAACAATCTCTTTAAAAACAGATATGTGATTCATTACCGATCCACCTTCTTGCAGCCTGTGCGAGAACAACTTCATATTCACGTTCATCTTACTGGTTAGATCCTTTGACACACAGATCGTTTCCAGTTTTTCCCATAGGGCAGCAGCAGATTTCATCTCCAGTACTTCCTGCAAAATATTATTGGACAGATGAAGTTGAATCAAAGACAAAGCCTTACGGTCCTTCCGCTTCTCTTCGGCGGACCAGGTCTTAGCATCCTTTTCACCGAATCCATCCAGCGCTTCATCCAGATCAAAAGTTTGGGCGAGAATCGCCCGCATCTTCACCTGCCACAAGGAGAATCTTGCGGTGTAGTCCAGCTGTGGTAGATCGAACTTCAATGACGACATGTCGCAAACCCTAGATTAGAACCTGGGGCTCTGATACCACTTGTTACAATTGCGACAAGAAGATAACGAAGAACGAAAACAAAAAACACAGCAAGGGGACACAGATTTAACGTGGAAAAACCTCTCCAACAAAGAGAGGAAAACCACAGCGCCACCAAATAAACTTCACTATATCGAGGAGTGTTTACAAACGCCGGGGATTTCACAGATGCAACTCATCCCAACCGGCGGCTTACAAGGGGTTTATATATCGTTACACTCGGCCCAAGCCTCCGGCGACGGGCCTCGCTCCACTCGTCAGAAGTTGGCCTATACTTTGTAGAATTTGGATCAACATATAACAACCGCCAACCAGCTGCTAACGCCAGATCGGCCATACGTCGCATCAGCCGTCAGTTCAACCACAGCGCTGCACACCTGAACCTCCATGGTCGATGATGAATCTCGGTATTTACAGTCCTCGTCCCGGAAAACTTGTTGAATGAAAGTTGCAGTCGATGTCCCCTCTACGTTTTTTGTTTTTGTGACAGGTCGTTTTTCTCAGCCATTTCGTCACCATCATCGTCTAAAGGTGGTCCGATCTCGTCGGAGAAACTGTCCATATTCAGTTTCATCAGCACACCATCGCTGCAGTATTGCACTAAGACCCTTGCTAGTTTCCAGGCGCCAACCCACGCTCTAGCTCGCCCACGTGTCATCCGCCCCACAGACCGCACTTCTAGCGGACCCGCACCGCTCGTGACCCCACCTGTCACCGAGAGTGGGTAGAGCCCAGTGAGTGAGAAAAGCTTCCAGAACATTCTCAAATTAATAAAAATTTGAGAATTGTTTAAATACAAATCAATTCATATCTTTTGAAATGTTTTGAATTTGGGAAAACTTATAAAATGAAATATTAATCTTTTCTGAATATGAATTCAAACATATTTTCAAATAATTCCATAATTGACCCTAGATAGTCAAACCGTTGACTTTTAACCCAATTTAAAGTGTTTTGCATTTAATAATGTTTTTAAATTCATATTTCCAAATAATACAAACGATATATGTTTTCTAATCAGAAAAATGCCAGGAATATGAATATGCTATTTAAAATAAATTTTGGGGATTTAAAATTCTCGAATTATTAAATGCTATTAATGTGCCTTTTCTTATTAAATCTATAACTTTTGAATCGTAATTTTGAATTCGACAAATAATACAGCTAAATCGATCATCACAATAAGACCTTTCCAACTATGCATTCCATGTTATCAATTGAAGAATGCGTCATATAAATATTAAATAGGCAGAAAGGTTTATGGGAGCAAAACATGATTAAATAATTAATTAAAATGGTTTATTCTTCTGAGGACGCGAAAAAAAGGAAAGAATCTCTGTGACCATCATTACCACCAACCATTTTACTCGAATCTGTTGTTCCTACACCTCACCCATGCCATGCTATATTATACCATGCAATTTTGCATCATTCCATCATGGTATACCATGTTTTTATTGTTGCATATGTTTCATATGATTGCGCACTTTATTTATTATGGCCCTTTATGGTTTGGTTTTTATTCTAGATAGATGCCGAGTAAGGGAGTTATCAGGAGACCCAAGAGTACTAACCGGATCCCATTTATTCCACTACTGAGCTAACAGGCAAGCAATTTCCCATGCTTGCATTACATATAGCACATATGCCTCTATCTTTATTCTTGCATCATTGTGTCACGATTCGCATTAAGTTGCAATCCTAGGTACTGCATAGCCTTTACTTTTAAACCCCACCAAAGCTTGTATCCTGAATCCTATCAGCCATTACTACAGGAGTTGTTTGAGCCATGTGAGTCATAGAATTGCATATGTAGGGTTTGTGCAACTCTATTGTGGATAATGAGGTACCTAAACAACTTAAACTATGTAGTAATGGGATAACTAAAGAAAGAGGCACCAGTGGGCAATAGCTGTTATTTGGTTTTTAACCACCCACTTGTGTCCCATAGGACCCAAGTACTTGATTGTTGTTCCTTAACTATCACACTATCCACATGTGGGAGACTTTATGGATCCCCCTTCGCTTGAGCTTGATTCACATCTTATTTCTTCGGGCCACAAATAGTTTGGGGATTTACTACTATCCTATACTTATGCCATGTTTTACTACTTTATTTATTACTTTTATGGGTGGAGCATTTTCCTCTACTATTTTGGAATGTGGAATATTTATGAAGTATCGACAATCCCAATCACACTTTTGGGTTTCTAGTCATTTACATCCATTGGTACAGACCCTAGGTCCTCCACGGAGCCCGGTCGACTTCATTGAAGGTAGCTTAGTAGGGTGGCCCCCTCAAATCATTTTTGAATCTTTTGAGTTCTTTGTCATGATGCCTCGTTTCTTTTTATTTTGTTTTCCCAAGGTTGATCATGCGTGTATTGCTATTTGTGCATGCCTGCAGGGTAAATCTTTTTGAAAGCCATGTCCGCGGTTATCGACGACTTGGAGCACAGTTTCTCGATCATAGACAACTATAACTAAAGTACTGAAGGAAATATGCCCTGAGAGGCAATAATAAAGTTGTTATTATGTATTCCTTGTATATGATAGATGTTTATTTTGTATGCAATAATTGTATTGATAGGAAACATCAATACATGTGTGTTTAATAAACAAAAAGGGTTCCTAGTTATGCCTCTCTTATAGACTAGCCTGTTGATTAACAAGATGATCAAGGTTTACTGATCATGGACATTGGATGTTGTTAATAACAAGGTCACAGCATTTGTGAAATGATGTGATGAACATTCATCCGAAGTATAGCATTACGATCAAGTCATTATGTTTATATTGCTATAAAATCATACGAAGTAATCTTTATCCTTAGACCATGAGATCATGTTAATTGCTAACACCGGAAGAGTATCTTGATAACATCAAACGTCACATCGTAACAGGGTGACTATAAAGATGGGTTCAGTACTACGAAGGTGTTATGTTGAGGCTCATGGATCAAGAGTGGAATTTGTCAATCCAGATGACGGAAAGATATACTCTGGGCCCTCTCGGTGATATCACATTAGGATAGCTTGCAAGCAAGTGATGTGATCACTAGAATGTTATATCACGGGAACGAGAAAAGAGTGCAAGTCGGTAACGAGATCAAACTAGGTATGGAGATACCGATGATCGAATCTTGGACATGTAATATATAGAGAGACAAAGGGATTTAGTTACAAGCGTTAAAGGTTCTCACGATCACAAGAGTCATCGTTGAATGTGTAGGAGTCAGTACGGATCTCAAGGTCCCACTGCTGATTATTGATCGGAGAAGGGTCTCGATTATGTCTGCATTATTCGCGAACCGTAGGGTGGCACACTTAAGAGTTACCGGACACCATTTTGGAGCACATATATTTCAGACGAAAGAATTGCAAAGCGCAGGAATTGTTTCAATACAAACCGGAAATTGTTTCGGGTGAAATTGCAGAAGGTGGTTCTGCATGTGATATTGAAATATTGCAAGGGGCTATATGTGAATGTTTGTTAATTAAGGTAATTAACAAAATTCTGAATAAATTTAATAAAAAGAGTTTTATTAAATGAGAGAGCATTAAATTTGGAGAAATTTAATGCATTTAAAGTGGAGACTTTAAAAGGGAATGTGAAGAAGAATTTTAATGTGGAGGGGTTACCACCACATGAATGGGGGAGGTGAGGGGTCACCCCCCCTTCATCCTTACACCTCCTTGTGAAGGATCTCTCTCCCCCTCTAGAATTATTCCCCCATGGTCTCGGATTAGCGAGATACATGTTCCTCGATGGCATTTCGTCTAGAAGGAGTTGCTGCTTCCGCTGGATCACTGGAGCGAGGAGGTGGAGGTAGTCCGGTGGCTTGAACGTGTGTGCGAGTGCGGATGCGCTACTGAGTTGCGGCCCTCGGACTTCCTCACGATCTTGAGATCGGAAAGTGTACGACTACATCAACCACGACTTCCTACTCGTTAACAAAACTCGTTGTCTTCGAGGGTAAGTTCTCCATGGATGTATGTCCACCCGTTGCTCGTTATCTAGTAGATAGATCTTGGCGTATAGTTCTCATCGTAGGAAAATTTTTGTTTCCTATGCTGCGGACCCAACAGTGGTATCAGAGCCTGATCTATGCGTAGGTGCTTTACACGGGTAGTACACAGATATTTATATGTGGGCGATGATGATCATGTTATTGCATCTTCTATGTACTTTGGATATTGGTGGCATGGTGGGATGAAGCGGCCCGGACCAACCTTACATGTCATCGTACATGAGACCGGTTCCACGACTGACATGCAACTAGTTTTGCATAAGTTGCTAGCGGGTGTCTGTCTCTCCTACTATAGTCAATATCTGATTTACAAAGAGTTGCTAATAACTTGGTTATCCTTGTTGTGGTTCATGTTCGTAGGTAAGACCGGTTCTATCTCCGAAAGCCCTAAGCCACGTAAAACTTGCAATTGATAAATTAGAGGCGTCTAGTTTAGATCGTTGCTGGGCTAGTGTATTGATATGGTATTGTTGTAAGTAGATGTATGATAGATACTCTTACAACTCACTTAACGTGTAAGTTCCATAGACCTTGGCCTTACACACAAAGGAATGATAGAGATCATACCACGCTGCAAATGATAGAGATCAAATGCATGGACCATATCACCTCACTTCACACATTAGCATCTTATATTGCTAGTTTGGCGCTTTTGGTAGCATTATAAGATGATCCCTCATTTAGATATCAAGATAAAATGTGTTCTTCCTTAAGTATGCACCGTTTTGTGGATCGTGTTTTGAGGCATCACGTGATGATCGGGTGTTCTCGACTCTACGCTTTCATACAACGGGTGTAAGACAGTTTTACACACACAAATACTAAGGTTCTTACTTGACGAGCCTAGCATGTACAGACATGGCCTCGGAACACGGACCGAAAGGTTAAGCATGAGTCATATAGTTGATATGATGCCCATATAGATGCTCGCCTTTGAAGCTACACTGACTCACGTGATGATCGGACTTGGTGTAGTGGATTTGGTTCTTGTAATCACCAAAAGGACACGAGGGATGTCGTTTTTGAGTGGGAGTTCATTAGTAATTTGGATTAGTTGAACTCAATCTATCATAAACTTAGTCTACATATATTTTACAAATTCAGTTGTAGATGGCACCACCTTTTAATTTCAATGTGTTCATGGAGAAAGAGAAGCTTGCGAATGGTAGCAACTTCACCAACTGGCTATGAATTTGAGGATTCTCCTCATCCGCACAAAAGCAATATGTGCTAGAGGCGCGCTAGGCTGCCACCAGCTCGACTCTCGACGAGGAAAAGAACGCCTATATAACTCGTCAGAGGACCACAACTTAGTTCATTGCGGCATACCGTATGGGCTAGAGCGAACTTCAAAACGCTTTTGAAAATGGCAATGCTTTTGATACCATGGGAGAATTGAAAATGATTTTCGATACCCATGCTGCCGTAGAGAGTTATAATGCTTTTGAAAAGTTCTTTAGCTGCATGATGGAAGAGAACAGCTCCGTTAGTGAGCACGTACTCAAAATGTCTGGGTACGCCGATAAGCTTGTGTCCTTGGGAATAATGATTCCCATTGACTTAGGCATACATCGTGTTCTCCCATCTCTGCCACCTAGCTACAAGAGCTTCGTGATGAACTATAATATGCAGGGCATGAAGAAGTCTCTTCCCAGCTCACAATGCTTAAGACTGCAGAAGTGGAGATTAGGAAAGAACATCAAGTGTTGATGATCAATAAGACCACCGGTTTCAAGAAGGACAAGAAAGGCAAGCAGAAGGGAAAGAAGGGCGGAAAATCTGTTGCCGCGCTTGAAAACCCCGAGATGGCCCTAAGTCTGACACTGAGTGCTACTATTGCAAGGGGACTGGCCATTGGAAGCACAACTGCCCCAAGTATTTGGCGGACAAGAAGGCCGGCAAGGCAAACAAAGGTATATGTGATATACATGTTATTGATGTGTACTTGACTAGTACTCGCAGTAACACTGGGTATTTGATACGGGATCGGTTGCTAATATATGTAACTCGGTTCAGGGGCTGTGGAACAAGCGATAACTAGCAAGGGATGAGGTCACAATGCGGGTCGGCAATGGATCAAGGGTTGATGTGATCGCCGTCGGAACACTGCCTCTCCATATGCCATTGGGATTAGTTATAAACCTGAATAATTGTTATTTGGTGCCTGCACTGAGCATGGACATTGTATCCGGATCATGTTTGATGCAAAGTGGTTATTCGTTTAAGTCTGAAAACAATGGTTCTTCGATTTATATGAATAATATCTTTTATGGTCATGCACCTGTGTTGAATGGTTTATTTCTGTTGGATCTCGATAGTAGTATTACGCATATTCATAATGTTGATGCTAAAAGGATTAAACTTGATAATGATATATCCACATATGTGGCAATCGCCGTCTAGGTCATATTGGCGTTAAACGCATGAAGAAACTCCATTCTGATGGACTTTTGGAATCACTTGATTTTGAATCATTTGATACATGTGAGCCATGCCTTATGGGCAAGATGACTAGAACGCCGTTTTCCGGTTCAATGGAACGGGCAACAGATTTATTGGAAATCATACATACTGATGTGTGTGGACCAATGAGTGTGTCGGCGCGAGGTGGATATCGTTCTTTTGTTACTTTCACGGATGATTTGAGTCGATACGGGTATATCTATTTGATGAAACATAAGTCTGAAACCTTTGAAAGGTTCAAAGAATTTCAGAATGAAGTGGAAAATCATCTTAACAGAAAGATCAAATTTCTATGGTCCGACCGTGGAGGAGAGTATCTTAGTTACGAGTTTAGCACACATATGAAAGACTGTGGAATAGTTTCACAACTCACGCCTGCCGGAACACCACAATGTAATGGTGTGTCAGAACGTCGTAATCGTACTTTATTGGATATGGTTCGATCTATGATGTCTCTGACTGACTTGCCACTGTCATTTTGGGGTTATGCACTGGAAACCGCTGCATTCACTTTAAATAGGGCACCATCTAAATCCGTTGAGAAGACACCGTATGAATTATGGTTTGGAAACAAACCTAAGCTGTCATTTCTTAAAGTTTGGGGATGCGATGTTTATATGAAGAAACTTCAACCGGATAAACTCGAACCCAAAGCGGAAAATGTGTCTTCATAGGATACCCTAAGGAAACGATTGGGTATACCTTCTATCACAGATCCGAGGGCAAGGTCTTTGTTGCCAAGAATGGATCCTTTCTTGAGAAGGAGTTTCTCGCGAAAGGTGTGATTAGTCGAAAGGTAGAACTCGAAGAGGTTATTGAACCTTCTCTTCATGAAATGGCGAGTAGCGCAGCTCCAGAAGTTGTTTCGGAGTTGACTTCACCTAATGAAGAGAGAGCTAATGATATTGATTATGAAACTCCGAAAGAGGACACTACCGAACCTCGCAGGTCAAGCAGACACGTCAGCCTCCGAACTGTACGGCAATCCTGTTATGAATTTCATGATTGATGAAATAGATGACCCTGCGACGTATGAAGAAGCGATGATGAGCCCTGATTCCAACAAATGGCTTGAAGCCATGAAATCCGAGATGGAATCCATGTACGAAAACCAGGTTTGGACCTTGGTGGACTTACCTCACGATCGAAAGACCATTGAGAATAAATGGATTTTCAAAAGAAAAACTGATGCTGATGGTAATGTAACCATCTATAAGGCTCGACTTGTCGCAAAGGGGTTTCGACACATTCAAGGAGTTGACTACGATGAGACATTCTCCCCCGTAGCGATGCTTAAGTCGGTTAGGATTATGTTAGCAATTGCTGCATATTTCGATTATGAAATATGGCAGATGGATGTCAAAACTGCATTCCTCAATGGTAATATTGAAGAAGAGTTGTATATGATACAACCTAAGGGTTTTGTCGATCCTAAGGATGCTGATAAGGTGTGCAAACTTCAGCGATCCATCTATGGACTGAAGCAAGCATCCCGGAGTTGGAATCTCCGCTTTGATGAGGTGATCAAAGAGTTTGGATTTGTCCAAACTTATGGAGAGGCTTGTATTTACAAGAAAGTGAGTGGGAGCAATGTGGCATTTCTGATACTATATGTGGATGACATATTATTGATTGGAAATGATATAGATCTTTTAAACAGTGTTAAAAGTTATCTAAACAGCAAATTTTCGATGAAGGACCTTGGTGAAGCTTCATATATATTAGGCATTAAAATCTATAGAGATCGATCAAGACGCCTAGTTGGGCTATCGTAGAGTACATACCTTGATAAGATATTAAAGAAGTTTAATATGGACGGAAGTAAGAAGGGGTACTTACCTATGTTGCAAGGCAAGACATTGAGTAAGACTCAAAGTCTGGCTACAGCGGAAGAAAGAGAGATAATGGATAAGATCCCCTATGCCTCAGCCATAGGCTCTATAATGTATGCCATGCTATGTACAAGATCGGATGTGGCACATGCTATTAGTTTGACTAGTAGGTACCAATCGATCCGAGTTCTAACATCGGATAACGGTCAAGAATATCCTTAAGTACTTGAGAAGAACTAAGGATATGTTTCTTGTATACGGAGGTGAAGAAGAGCTAGTCGCTAAGTGTTATGTCGATGCTAGCTTTGACACTGATCCGGATGACTCTAAGTCTCAATCTGGATACGTATTTCTCTTGAACGGAGTAGCAGTTAGTTGGAGCAGCTCCAAACAACCTGTGGTGGCTGGATCAACGACGGAGGCGGAATATGTTGCTGCTTCAGAAGCAGCGCAGGATGCGGTTTGGATGAAGGAGTTCACAACGGAACTAGGTGTGGTTCCTAGTGCGTTGGACCCAATGGTGATCTATTGTGACAATAATGGAGCCATAACCAACGCCAAGGAACCAAGGTCTCACAAGAATTCCAAACATATTAAGCGCCAGTTTCACTCCATCCGCGAGCATGTCAAGGACGGAGATATAAAGATTTGTAAAGTGCACACGGACCTGAATGTAGTAGATCCGTTGACTAAAGTACTCCCTAGGGAAAAACATGATCAACACCAGAACTCCATGGGTGTTAGATTTATCACTATATAAACTAGATTATTGTCTCTAATTCAAGTGGGAGACTGAAGGAAATATGCCCTGAGAGGCAATAATAAAGTTGTTATTATGTATTCCTTGTATATGATATATGTTTATTTTGCATGCTATAATTGTATTGATAGGAAACATCAATACATGTGTGTTTAATAAACAAAAAGGGTTCCTAGTTACGCCTCTCTTATAGACTAGCTTGTTGATTAACAAGATGATCAAGGTTTCGTGATCATGGACATTGGATGTTGTTAATAACAAGGTCACAATATTTGTGAAATGATGTGATGAACATTCATCCGAAGTATAGCATTACGATCAAGTCATTATGTTTATATTGCTATAACATCATACAAAGTAATCTTTATCCTTAGACCATGAGATCATGTTAATTGCTAACACCGGAAGAGTATCTTGATAACATCAAACATCACACCGTAACAGGGTGACTATAAAGATGGGTTCAGTACTACGAAGGTGTTATGTTGAGGCTCATGGATCAAGAGTGGAATTTGTCAATCCAGATGACGGAAAGATATACTCTAGGCCCTCTTGGTGATATCACATTAGTATAGCTTGCAAGCAAGTGATGTGATCACTAGAATGTTATATCACGGGAACGAGAAAAGAGCGCATGTCTGTAACGAGATTAAACTAGGTATAGAGATACCGATGATCGAATCTCGGACATGTAATATATCGAGAGACAAAGGGATTTAGTTACAAGCGTTAAAGATTCTCACGATCACAGGAGTCATCGTTGAATGTGTAGGAGTCAGTACGGATCTCCGTGTCCCCGCTGATTATTGATCGGAGAAGGGTCTCGATCATGTTTGCATTATTCGCGAACCGTAGGGTGGCACACTTAAGAGTTAATGGACACCATTTTGGAGCACATATGTTTGAATTTAAAGAATTGCAAAGCGCAGGAATTGTTTCAATAGAAACCGGAAATTGTTTCAGGTGAAATTACAGAAGGTGGTTCTGCATGTGATATTGAAATATTGCAAGGGGCTATATGTGAATGTTTGTTAATTAAGGTAATTAACAAAATTCTGAATAAATTTAATAAAAAGAGTTTTATTAAATGAGAGAGCATTAAATTTGGAGAAATTTAATGCATTTAAAGTGGAGACTTTAAAAGGGAATGTGAAGAGGCATTTTAATGTGGAGGGGTTACCACCATATGAATGGGGGAGGTGAGGGGTCACCCCCCCCCCATGCGCCGGCCATGGAGAGAGGGGGCACCCCCCTCCTCCTATAAAAGGCCACCCATTCCCTCCTTCATCCTTACACCTCCTTGTGAAGGATCTCTCCCCCTCTAGAATTATTCACCCAAGGTCTCGGATTAGCGAGATACATGTTCCCAGTGGCATTTCGTCTGAAGGAGTTGTTGCTTCACTGGATCGCTGGAGCGAGGAGGTGGAGGTTGTCCGGTGGCTTGAACGTGTGTGCGAGTGCGGATGCGCTGCTGAGTTGCGGCGCTCGGACTTCCTCACGATCCTGAGATCGGCAAGTGTACGACTACATCAACCACGAGTTCCTACTCTTTAACAAAACTCGTTGTCTTCGAGGGTAAGTTATCCATGGATGTATGTCCACCCGTTGCTCTGTATCTAGTAGATAGATCTTGGCGTATAGTTCTCATCGTAGGAAATTTTTTGTTTTCTATGCTGCGGACCCAACAAGTACCATGTTCAACTTCACTAAAACCTGACTAGTAATTAGTGCAACACTCATGTAATGGTTAATAAAAATTGCCAATGGTGGGGTATTCTCCCACCTTCTCGTTTGGTAAGTGAGAAGGAGGATGAAATATATTTACTTACGTGGCTTCTATAAATGTTGGTTTCTAATTAACGAGTATCCGTCTATATTTGGTTAGGCGGATGTTGTAGCGTTTCTCTATAGAACTGTTAGTTATTTATTTTTTGCTGTAATTGCATCACCCTAGGATAATCCCTTTAGTGCATAAAGTCTTGCCGAGTACCCCTAGGGTCTCACACCAATTATTGATCAGATTGTCAGTTATACCCCTATGGAGGCTACTACGTCGATGAGGTTGATGATAGAGGCAACGACCCTCTTGCGTAGAGATTTCGGGGATGTAGAACTCTGAGATCTATGGGCGGGAATGTGCTTATTTCCATGGCATCTTATGCCAATTTGACTCTTACTCTGTACTCGGATCTGTGTTTCCTCTTTCGCTTGATGATTTGTTGAGTGATGTATGAGGATATAATCCTAAAATATTATTACTACTATCTATATAACTTGGTTCTTGACGTAATGGCCTTGCAATATATTTCTATTTCTTTTAGATGTAATAGCTCTAATGTACTCTTGTATGTCATTGGCATACATACTCACTTGTGTACGCTAGACTTATAGCTAGCCAGTCATGTTTCTCGCACTCGAAGCTATAACCATGAATTTTGAGTGGATGGTTGGCCGGTACCGTTCCCTGCCATTGCGGCCTGCTTGTGGGCGGCCTCGCAGCCTCCACGGTAGTACGTCTTCCCCAGATTCGGGTTATATCGTCTTGTGATTTAGAAATGTGAGGTCCGGGGATTACATCTGGTATGAGAGCCATTCCACCGTTTAGGGTCTCAACCAAGGTGGTTGCATCAGTCTAGAAAATATTTTGGTAGTTATATATACTAGGAAAAAACTAAACATGAGAGTAGGACTGCTTCCATTTTTCTTCTTACCCACCCACCCACCCTATTCAGGTAAGGAAGTGTAATGTTTGTCTATCCTCTTCTAAAAATTCAAAATAGGATTCACGTGTTCGGGTATCTGTAGTACCATAGGATGTGTTAATCGTTTATTGATCTGTTTGTTCCAACTTTGCTTCGCAATCTCCCTTTGGTTATCAACTGTTGGTACATTCCGTACCGACATGCTTGTGTGTAAACCGACGCATTCTATCCAACACTTTATTAACCGACACGATCTTGATTAGGGTGTTCGTTTTGTAGCACGCCTTGACATAATGTGGAGTTTCTAATCCCTATCTGTTGAGTTATTTTTCGCATCTATTTGGTATTTTAATGCCAAAAAATGCGGAAAAAATTTCCTTGATGCATCTGTGTTTCCACACTCCTTCTAGTCGTGTGTAATACACTATATATCTTCTTTTTGCCATCATGTTCATTCTAACGTGACCTTTTGCCACGAGTGCATAAATCTAAACTTTTACTTCATCTTCAATTCTTTTGGGCTAAACGCATAACTTGTGTCGATCTGATGCTTGCGATTGTAATTGGTTCTCGGTATAGCTATATGGTAATTATCATGTGTGGAATATGTTCAATGCTATCAATCTAATTCCCTGGATGATTGTGGTTAACTCTTGTGTATTTGATACCTATGTCATATCCAAGTATCTTTGGCAATACGAATATTTTGAAGGCACTATGATGGATTATCATCCAATTGCCACGCTTCATTTCAACTTCTTATCCGCAAAGGTTATCTTTGATACGAGCGAATTTCATCCTTTCATATCTGATAACTTTGCTTAAATGTATGAGTTATCATCATTCTTTATCCAAAATCACTTTAACTTTGCAACCGGTGATTTGGTCGACTATGTGAAGTAGAAGGTATGTCTTTTCTCTTCCAAAGGGCTAGATAATCTATTTTTTAATGCATCTCTTTGAACACAAATCCTTTCTCTTAACGTTGATACTTAAAAGAGCATTAAGCTCAAAAAGTGTTTCGATCAATTGTTTGTTTCTCTCGCCTAATGAACTTTGTATTCTTGGAATATCTCGCTATATTCGTGGTGGTATATCTTGATGATATGCTTGCCTATTCTATACCAATGGAAGAACATGAAGACCATCTTCTTTTCTCTCTCAATCTTTGTGAACATCGCCTTTGTGCAAAGTTCTCAAAGTGTAAGTTCCGACTTTTTGAATTCACCTATCTCGATCACATCCTTCTACTAAAGACATCACTACAATTCTGGAATCATACATACAATTGTCAATTCCATCATATAGATTCCAATCAACACCGGAGCCTTATCCTCGGTTTGACAAGTAATTCTCGCTGCTTGTTGAAGATTTCCGCAAGATGGGTTAAATCTCTCTCAGATATTCTCAAGAAGGATAAGAAGTTCTTTTGGTCTACGACTCGTCAACAAAACTTTTGAAACCATCTCCCTATATCTTCTATCCTCAATCCGTTGGATGCCATGAATACTTTTCAGATCTTTCATAATCCTTCTATTCAAAGTTTTGGGGTGCTATCTTTAAGCTATCTGTTGAATCTTTCATCTGTCTCCATGATATTCCTTCATATCTTTTATGGTGGATTGGGAACTTCTGACATGACGACAACATCATCATCTTCATGTGCTTGGATCCGACGAAGTGTTTGCATCACATCCTTGACTTATTATGGAGCTTCATGAATTCTGCTTGTCAAGATCACTAGTCTGAATTTCGAGAGTTGTGTTGCACAATTTTCCTATTCATGTTCAGAGTAATGATTTGAGTGCGGGATGGAGTCATGACCATACCACTACTCTTATCATTCACTCTTATACATTGAATTGGTGAATCAATGCAATTTTTGCTCATTCCACGGAAGTTAGAAGTGGCCTTTAACTCTTGATACTTTCACTTCCCTCCTTGTTTTCCGGATTGTTCTCTCAAAGAACATAATCAATGTCTTGTTGGTGGTCTTGTATATTACAAGATGGAGAAAATCTTCAATGATCTGGTGGAAACAAATGCAAAATCTTTCCCTAATACACTTCATTCTACCGGTGCTCGTCATCATCAAACAAGATGGATGGAAGATGTCCTTTACTCCATTTTGTCAAATCCCTTTCTCTTGGTAAAGACAATTATGGTCGATGCCATCAGTCGAAAAAATCTATGGCAATATCCTCATGGGTAAGGAAAGTAATAAACATCTCTACAATAACCTCCAGATCTGCAATATTCAACTTCTTCCTCACGATTCCACCATAAACTTGGGTCACCTCTTTCTCTTGAAGATAAATCCGCACACCTCAATTGCATCATCATTTGGTTCTTACCGGTGCAAGAAGAATCTAATCCGAGAAGTCCTTAATTCTAATCTTTTCTGTTGATATCAAGAATCTCTGTTTTTTGAAGGCAGTGTTGTTTTTCCAAACTTCGTTTTGTTAAATCTTAGGGAAGAAACAATGTTATTTTCATAGTGGTTAATAACTTCTCCAAAGTCCTTATTTTATTACGGCAAAAGAAAGAATCATCTTTGCTTGCAGCTTTTCCTATTTAATCCTAATGATGTGTCTTTGTTTATCCTCGACACATTGCCTTTTCAAATTCTTTCAAGAAGTGGTTATATTCCTTTATCATTTCCGTCAGGGCTCCTGAGCTATGTTCATCCTACCTTCCGTGTTCGCGATAATCCTCAAATCTCTTCAATCCTTTCTTTTCAAGTAGAAAAATGATAGACTTGCAACAAGTCTATCAAGTTTGCAAGGCGCAGTGGTCGCACCATTCCGTTGAAAAACCACTTGGGAACATGAGGATCACCTTCGTTCCGAGCACCCTCCTCTCTTTTTCTTCCTAGGAATCTTGGGGCGAGATTCTTGTTAAGTTGGGAGAGTTGTAGCATCCAAATTTTCCAACATTGGAATGCAACATGATAAATATAGATAATTCTACTCTCTACTTGTTATTATTGCATCATCATTATATCATGATCATGTCACCATGCCACATTGCATTTGAGCATCATATAAAACCACTTTTCATTTGGTTCTTCCCTCATATGCATTTGTCTTATTAATTGTAAGTTCCTCTTGATATATTTTAGTTGGTTCTTGATATATTGCTTGATGCTCAAGTTGAGTTAGGGGCATATCTATTCTAATTCCACCACCTTTCTTTTGGCTCCATCTAAATTCCACCAACCCAAATATTATGAGCAATTGCATGTTTCTTGGGTATTTTAATTCTAGCTCACATGTTGGGGTAGACCCAATTATATTTCTACATGCTTCCATGCATCATAAATATTGTTTTCACAATATTCCTATGGAAGCCTACATGGCCACCTTTGCATGCTATGTAGTAGTAGAATCCTCATTCATCTCACCATGGCTTTATTCCTGTTTGTGGGTTTATTTGATGCTATGAGGCCATAATAAAATCATAGTGGGAAATATACACCACATAGGCCTCATCACTCAAATGCTCTCATAATAAATGGAATAACGGTTTGGGGTATTTGAATTTCACCTTGGCCATTTGGAAACCTCGTTGTTTTCACAACTAGGATACATGCATTAATGCATGCATGGGCCATGCAGATAATCATTTATCTCCTTTCTTACTTTGAGATCTTATTTGAATTTTCCTTGGGATTTTGAATTCAAACAAAGAAACAACTTAAACCAAATCCAATGGAACCATCTACTCTAGTCTGTATCTTCTTTATTTTTTTTCTCTTGCATGGGATATTTTGTGTAATTTGTGTGGGTTGGATTTGAACAAGATTAGGAAATAAAATACATAAAAACCTATGTGATCTAAACCTAAACTACCATCTTGCCTAAAGCAACCCTAAATCTAACTCCCTCTCTCTTTGCTAAACCCTAGTTCCTAAGCTAGCTAAACCTAGCTACATCTAAACACACCTACACCACCTAGCTACCCGAGAGGATCCAACCTGGGTTGAACCAACCCGGCGGAACCCACCCAGCTAAACTAGCAGCAGCAGCCGTGCCCCTGACACCTTAACCTAGCACCCGCACATGTACTTGCAGGAGCAGCCCAGCGACGAGCACCCCCACGCCTGAACCCAGCACGTCCAGAAGTCGCGCCACCCTGGCCCTCTCGCAAGTCCAGCATGACCTTTCCCGACTCGACCGAGCCGCCCCTGTTTATCTTCCCGCGAGACCAAGCACGTGATCGCCAGCTTCAAACTCACTGGTATGGTATCCCTCCCCCTCTCTGCATAAGCACATCAGAGCAGCTGGCATACCTATCTCCCCCAACCACCCCTCCTCACAAATCTATATCTGGAGGACTGCTTCTTTCTTCTTCCTCAAGGTAATCCTTAAGGCGCCTAGACCCTAGCCTCGCCTCCTCCCTTGCTGGCTAGTTGCCGCTGCCGAGGATTTCCATGGCGTTCAGGAGTCGTGCAAGGCACTAAAGAAGATCAGTATAGGGAGCAAGGAGGTGGAAGTTGTGTACCTGTCGAACACCGGCGCTGTCGCTGGAACACCGCCGGTCACCGCCTGGCCCTCGTCGCGTCGTCACTACTCACTTAGGTCAGCTGGTATCCTCGATGAGTGCGTGGTGAGATCCTAGACCTCCCTTTGCCCTTCCCTCATTCGTTTGCTTCCAGTCGGTGCTGCATTAGCTGTCGAACACATGCGAGCCACCTCGGTTTGACGTCACCACCGCTACCGTATTCACCTCCAACCGCGTGCGTGCATGCGTCAACATCGCCGTAGTATGCGCCAGCACGTGCCCCGCGCGCAAACAGCAGTTGCACCCGCGTGCAAGCAAAGTACGCCGCGCCAGCACGCGCGCGTAGCACTCACGCGCACCGCATCAGGTCAACAACAGCGATGTGCACCTGAACCGCCATATTTGACAATGAATCCGAGTTGTTGCAGTCCTTTTCCAGGAAAACTTGATGAATAAAAGTTCTAGCCTGATGTCCCCTCTACGCTTTTCATTTTTTCGGCAAATCGTTTTGCTCAGCCGTTTCATCGCCATCATCGTCGGAAGGTGGTCCGATCTCGCCGTAGAAACCATCGATATTCAGTTTCGTCAGCACGCAGCAGTCGCACTTTTGCACTGAGGCCCATACTAGTTTCCAGGCGCCAACCCGCGGTGCAGCTTGCAGATGTGTCACCCGCCCTACAGACCGCGCGTCCAGCGGACCTGTGCCGCTCGGGACCCAACCTGTCACCGAGAGTGGGTAGAACCCGATGAGTGAGAAAAGGTTCGAGAACATTTTCCAATTAATAAAAATTCCAGAATTGTTTAAATACAAATCAATTCATATCTTTTGAAATGTTTTGAATTTGGAAAAACTTATAAAATGAAATATGAATCTTTTCTGAATATGAATTCAACCATATTTTCAAATAATTCCAGAATTGACCCTAGCTAGTCAAACCGTTGACTTTTGACCAAATTTAAATTGTTTTGCATTTAATAATATTTTTAAATTCATATTAATACAAATGATATATGTTTTTTAATCAGAAAATGCCAGGAATATGAATATGCTATTTAAAATAAATTTTGGGCATTTCAAATTTTATAATTATTAAATGCTATTAATGTCACATCCCAAGGTTTAGAAATTGGGATTAGAAAAGAAATTCTGCATTTGTATGTCATTCATGAACATTGCATTGCATCCATAAAGAAACTTGCAAAGAATTTGAAACCTATAACAAACCAAACCCTATGTGCCACTTAATTCCTAAAGAGAATTAAATAGGCTTTATTTAAAATCATCGTTGATAAGTCAGCAAGCCATGGTAAATCCTAGCCTAAGATGATCTACTCGAATTTAGAAAAAATTGAAAATAAATTTGAACTCATTTGAAGTTTGTATGCAAAAGATATAAAAAAATAAAAAAATAAAGAAAAAGGAAAAGAAAAACGAAATGGGCCACGCCGGCCCACTCAGCCGACCGAACCAGCCAGCAGCGCACCGGAGGGATCGATCCCATGTTGTTTTAAAAAGCGTGCAACAATCTTTTTTTTAAACCTACCTCTATTCAAACTCCTATATCTTTTTATCTACAACTTCGAATTGACTTCCGTTTATTTCTACTTATTCCATACTCCAATATCTATCTTCCCATCTTCCTAAAAGTCTATATAATCTCTCGGAGTCACATCAATATCACTTTCCTTCTTGAAATCCCGAATCTACACTTTCCCTAATCATATTTCGCTTCTAAACCTATCTAAACTTCGTCGGATGTCTTTGGCTAAAACTTGAAAGTTGTAGATATCATTGAAATCTTTCAATTCCGACAAATCTCACCTCTTTTAATCTACCACAGACGAAGAATTTCACCATGCAATATTTCAGATCTGACGACATAATACCAAGATTTACTCACGCTCGTTTCTTCAAATCCAAATTCCTTTGGTGAAAAGATAGATCTAATGATTCTCCACAACTTTGATATTCGAAGTTTTTCGATTTTATCTATGGATTTGTCTCTTTAACACATATCTGTTTCTAATTTTTTCTGAGACAAAATCCAGCCGTTTTGGAGCCAACATCTCTCCTAGCCACCGGATCTTATCTCAACGGTCCAGATTCAATCGTCCCGGTAGGCCGCCTCATCACCGCCATGTCTTCACCAGGTCAGCGTCTAGTCCCGGTCAGCCTGCACGGTCAACCTGCCGCGGAATATTTCCTGGAATATTCCGTTCGAATTTAAAATTGCAGATTATAGATCTAACTTATAAAATTAATAGAAAATTCATACTATGTTCAAAAATTACATATAATATATCAAATTGAAGATAATTACATGAAGTTTAATAATATTTGTTTAGATCTGGGTTTTTCTGTATAGATTACTGGCGAGTAATTAATTAGTATTAATGGACTTTTAAATCATTAAATTCATAGTAAATAATCTACAGATCCGAAAAATATGAGTAATATGTCTCTGAGTTCATAATCTTGCGTAGTTTTCAGATCTGTACTTAGTTTTGTTTGATGTCAGTATGATCTGTTTAGATTAATTAAACTCCTTTAAACACTAAATAAATCTTAGAAAAAGATCTATAACTTCGATTAGGGTGAATGCAATTGCTACTGGTTCGTATTAAAGCCCTCTACCCATTACAGTTCAGATACAAATTTAATTCATCAACTAGTACAAAAGCTACAACAGTTAAGCTAAAACCCCTTTATTGGCAATTGAAATTGTATAACAAATACTTTATTGCATTAAAGCACTTCTGCATGCATCATGTGATATAACATTGTCCTATGGACTAAACTAAATCTCTAATCCATGTTTAAATCGTCATGCATGCATTTGTGCACTTGTTTATGGTTGTTTATATTGTTTGCGTTTATTTGATCGATAGATTGCAAGGAGTGCAACGAGTGGGTGAACGACTCCAGCAACTATCAAGACAAGTAGATGCTATTTTGATCATGAATTGTCCTACTATTTTCCTACTGCATGTGTAGTGTATTTCTTGTAGATGCATGAGTAGGAATTACTATCTCTATGCTATGTCCTATATATCTTGGTAGGAGTCACTTGTAGTTGAGCCGTCCTATGCTAGTTGTGCTTAGTCATGCTATCTAGACGGGAAAGGGTTTACACCATGCTATGGTATCGTGTATGTTTTGCTCAACTAAAACAACTTAATCAATGAACTCTCTGGGTGAAATTGGTAATTGCTTGGTTCGTGAATGTCGGTCCCATGTCTATGGTTTACTCGAGTAGCTCACTTGTGGATGGCCACCCAGGTTTTAGAGAAATGATTAGTGTCTTGATTTGGTAGCTTATGTGTATAACCATATGCCAGTGAGTTATGGGTCGCTGGATGGACTTAGTAGGTCGTGGTGACCCGAACTCTTCATATCCAGAGATGTAGTGAATGTGATAGGTTGGTACGGTGCGTGGATGGGCTTGGGGAGCTACTTCTCGAATTGTCTATTCTTGGACTTCTACCTATCATGACTCAATATGCGTGTCATGGTATGAGCAGGTCGACCAGGTCATATGGGTAAAGTGTGCAACCCCTGCAGGGTGTAAAACTAAGTGCTTAGTCGTGTCCCCGATAATGGACGTTTGCGTTGCTGGATTATGGGTCCTATGACATGTTCTCGCTCATTCCAATTTCTAATTACTAAAAGATGATGGGTGAACTTAATGGGTTGTTGTGATCAAACTTGATTTAAAAGTAGGGTAAAACTGTTAAGAAAATGCAAGCTAGGCAAAGCCCCACTTAGCCAAATAAGCATGTAGTTGCTAGGTATATTGTCTTCTTACTTATCTCTACTTGCCATACATTCCATGTATTGATCCTTCGGGGCTGCTACATTTCATGTTGCAGGTTATACCGATTCCGAATGATCGTATTAGGTCGCGGTACTCCACTCGACACTTGTTCACTTGTGGGCAATTTGAAGATGGAGTCTACTATAAGTTTACGTTTCTGTTTGCTACTTGTTTATTTGAGCTGGCCTATGAGCTATGCACTTTGTATTAATTGAATACTCTAGATCATTTCGATACTTTATGATGCGCGTCGTTACTTTGTTATTCATCTATGTTCTATGTAAGCCAATGAACCGATCCAGGGAGTGGCATGTTGCATAGAAGCTACAGTCTTTTCAGACCGTAGTGCTACAATTAATATGCCTTTTCTTATTAAATCTGTAACTTTTGAACCATAATTCCGAATTCGACAAATGATATATCTAAGCCGTTTCCAACTATGCATTCCATGATATCAATTGAAGAATGCATTATATAAATATTAAATAGGCAGCAAGGTTTATGAGAGCAAAACATGACTAAATAATTTATTAAAATGTTTTATTCTTGTTACTACACCTCACCCATGTCATGCTATGTTATACCATGCAAGTTTGCATCATTCCATCATGGTATACCATGTTTTTCTTGTTTCATATGTTTCATATGATTGCGCACTGTATTTACTATGGCCCTTTGTGTGTTTGGGTTTTATTCTGGATAGACATCGAGCAAGGGAGTTATCTGGAGACCCAAGAGTACTAATCAGATCCCATTTATTCCACTTCTGAGCTAACAGGCAAACAATTCTCCATGCTTGCATTACATATAGTACCTATGCCTCTATCTTTATTCTTGCATCATTTTGTCACGATTTGCATTAAATTGCAATCCCAAGTACTATATAGCCTTTTACTTTTAAACCCCATCGAAGCTTGTATCCTCAATCCTATCAGTCATTACTACATGGTCTGTTTGAGCCATGCGATTCATAGAATTGCATGTGTATGGTTTGTGCGAGTCTGTCGTGGATAACGAGGTACCTAAACAACTTAAATTGTGTCGTAATGGGATAACTAAAGAAAGATGCACCGGTGAACAATAGCTATTATTTGGTTTTTAACCGCTCTCTTGTGTCCCGTAGGACCCGAGTACTTGATTCTTGTTCCTTGACTATCGCACTATCCACATGTGCGAGATTTATGGATCCCCCTTCGCCTGAGCTTGATTCACATCTTATTTCTTGGTGCCACAAATAGTTTGGGACTTTACTACTATCATGTACTTATTCTATGTTTTACTTCTTTATTTATTACTATTACACGTGGAGCGTTTACCTGTATTGTTTTGGAATGTAGAATATTTACGTGGTATCGATAAGCCTAGTCACACTTTTGGGTTCCCTAGTCACTTAAAACCATTGGCACAAACCCTGGGTCCTCCTCGGAGCCCGGTCGACTTTGTTGTGGGTAGCTCAGTGGGGTGACCGCCTGAAATTATTTTTGAATCTTAAGAATGCTTTGTCATGATGCCTCGTTGTTTTTATTTGGTTTTTCCCGAGGTTAATCATACGTGTCTTGCTATTTGTGCACCCCTGCAAGGTAACATTCTGAAAGTCGTGTATGCGGTTATGGATGACTTGGAGCACAGTTCCTCGATCATAGACAACTATAACTAAAGTACCATGTTCAACTTCACTAAAACTTGACTAGTAATTAGTGCAACACTCATGGAATGGTTAATAAAAATTTCCAACGGATGGGGTATCCTCCCGCCTTCTTGTTTGGTAAGCGAGAAGGAGGATGGAATATATTTACTTATGTGGATTATATAACTATTGGTTTCTAATTAACAAGCATTCATCTATATTTGGTTAGGCAGATTTTGTAGTGTGTCTCTATAGAACTGTTAGTTATTTATCTTTCCCTGCAATTGTGTCACCCCTTGTTAATCCCTTTAGATTCATAGAGACTTACTGAGTACCCCTAGGGTCTCACACCAATTATTGATTAGATTTTCAGTTATACCACTATGGAGGCTACTACGTCGATGAGGCTGATGATGGAGGCAATGACCCTCTTGCGTAAAGATTCTGGAGATGGAGATCTTTGAGATCTATGGGCGGAAATATGCTTATTTCTATGACATCTTATAATGATTTGACTCTTAATCCGTACTCGGATCTGTGTTTCCTTTTCCACTTGATGATTTGTTGAGTGATGTATGAGGATATAATCCCAAAAAATTATTACTACTATCTATATAATTTGGTTCTTTCTGTAATGGCGTTGCAATATATTTCTATTTATTTTAGATGTAATAGCTTTGATGTACTATTGTATGTCGCTGGCGTACATACTCACTTTTGTAAGCTAGACTCGCAGCCAGTCGTTCAAGTTTCTCGCACTCAAAGCTATAACCATGAATTTTCGGGTGGATGGTTGGCCGGTACCATGCCCTACCATTGCGGCCTGCTTGTGGGCGGCCTTGCGACTTCCACGGAGTACGTCTTCCCCAAATTTAGGTTATACCTTCTTATGATATAGAAACGTGAGGTCCGGGGATTACATAGTACAATGGACAAGTCGAGGGTGCTAACGGATTGATCCTGTAGGGAATCAAGCCCCGCCTTGAAGAAGCACCTTGAAGTGGGGGCTTGGGTTGAAGAATTACCTTGTGTTCTTTGGAGCTTGCGGACGGCACCTAGTAGATCCACCAGCTTCACACCATTTTAATGGTTTATGGAGCGGAAGTGGTCTTACCCACAGAAATTATCTATGATTCATCACATGTTTCCGCCTATGACGAGGATGGCACCGAAGAATCTATGCACGTCTCTGTCGACCTGCTCGAAGAGGAACGTGGCTTAGGACTCCAATGATCCACCATCTATTAGTAGAACCAACATTGTTATCATAGTTGTTGTGTTAATCATCACTCATTCAAACAAGGGGATGTAGTGCTCCGTTTCAAGCAAAAAAAGGAACACAAACTTTCCCATCCTTGGGAAGGCTGGATTGTCATAAGAAAAGCACTGTTAAATGGTTCCTATTACCATGTTGGTATTCGCTAGTTGAAAGATAGGCCTGATGTTGGGATATACTTTCCAGGTATCCTCACCGTGCCTCGCTAACCAGGATGGCCCACTTCGGGTTAGAGCTTCGCTCCACGAGCAGCGTAGTCAGAGAGAAGAAACGGAGTCCAGTCCAGCTACGGGAAGGCCCAGAAGTCTTGTCGACTTAGGCATGTATATTTACTTGTATTCCAAGATGTACTTTGTAATCGACTCTTAGTCGTAGCCGGATAGATCTCTCCTGTAAACCCTAGGTCATATATCTATATAAGCCGTCTTAGGACCAACCTTTAGGGCACCCCACAATAGTCTACAATATCAACTCGCACAGGCGAAACCCTTGTAACCCATATTCCGGCTCTGCCATATTATTGGATTGCTAGCAGGAGTAGGATCCATCAACTATCGGCGGATTCGAACCTGGGTAAACTTGTGTGCTCACCGTCTTGGAACTCCGTACGACTCACACCCCTCTCTTCCACACACCTCGAGTACCCCCTCTCGGCATACATGTATTCAACCTGATGATAGTTGGCACCCACTATGGGGCAAGTGATCTTCAGATCTGCGTTCCGAGCGGAATCTACAAGAATCGGAATCAGCAAAACCATCACCGTCAGTCGCGTCCTCTACGCCAGCGACGTCCCTCTCGTTCTTCTCGACGAGACCTGGATTCCGGCTAGGGAGGTCGTGACTAGCTACACAATCATGTCTTTCAGCGAGATTGATGTCTATCTTGGTTTCGTTGAACCTGCCCAACCCACCCCAGCGGTGATGATAGAGGCAGAAGAAGCTTCTGGGTCCACTTTGTCCGCGAAGGCGGCTGAGTTCCGGATTCCAAAAAACCCTAATCCCACCTAGCCAACACCTAATGTGGAGATAGTGGAGAACAATGAACCTGAAGAAGATTTTCCTATGAACATCGAATCTGGAGCAGATCTCCCTAGCAAGGTCGAATCCCGGATCAGTCTTCCCAATGAGATCGAAGTTTAGGAGGATCAAGGCAACAACAGCTCTGGATCTGGCTCTGCAAATGATGGAGCAGGACAACCATTCCTGACATACACGTTGAGGCTCATGATGCTAAAGAACGCCACCGTGGATGAGATCCTCGAGACCATTCAGCATTTCGAGGAAGCCCACGAGGAGAGCCGAAACTACCCGAGGACGCACGCATCACACTTTGCCGGATACGTTGGATCTGGGTCCGGCTCTGCTGATGCTAGAGACAATGAAGACTCGGTGCTGGAGGCAATCGAAACAAACACCGACTTACCGGCATCCTCGGATGATTTGATGACATCGGCAGATTTCCGAAAGTTCTCCATAGAGTATGAAGAGGAGATCAACTCCAAAGCTGCAGAAGAAGGAGAAGCCATGGATGAAGAATCCGGAGAAAACTCTCCCAAAGCGCAAGATGACATGGATCTCGGAGAAAATCCTGACGTCCAGATGTCCGAAAGTACTGATCAGAGCTTGACTCCAGGAAACGGACCCAAAGCCATCTTTGCTACCAATGCTTCCAATAGTGCAAAGAAGAAGAAAGCTCCGGCGAAGGACCCTCTGGCTGAGGAGGCCCTTGCTAAAGAGTATGAAGAAGACTAGGATGGATATCTAATCCTAGATGAGCCAAAGGATACTCCGGTGATGGACACGTGGTCACCCTTGGTGCCCGTAAAATCATCGGAGAAGCACTTACTACTCCAATACCTATCACTGTAGATCTTACAGCTGCAGAATTGGAAGATAGGGCTCAAGCCCTAGAGGCGAATCGCCAAGTACTCCTGGATGAAGCTAACAATCTCATCGAGGAGAAGAAGAGCATTGCAGCTGCGGGCCAATTCAATTCCCTACAGCACTAGAAGACCCGAAACGGCCCTGTGCGGGCTAACAAAAATTCGGAAGTGCACAAGACCCTCTTCGAGGGAGATGACGCTATCAAAGGAGAACCTCAGCTAGACAGTAAGGGAGATCTGGTGTATGGAACACCAGTGGAAAACACTGGTGCAGCTCGAGATATCCTAGAGAACAATTCAAACCTAGACCAAATATGGTTTGGCGTAAAGCTACTGACGAAGGGTCTGGAGCAACAGCAAGCCGCAAAATCCGGAAGCGGAAAACTGGTCTCCAAATCCAACCAATGTCGCACGGATCCGACTTGGCATGACATAAGGCCTCGATGTGTCCCAGAGCGACACTATCGGTCAGACCATCGGTAGGACAACTATTCAAGAACTGAATCTTCAGGGCAAGAACATAGAACCGCACGAAACTAGAGTAATGTCGCTCCAACAACAAAGCGAGACACAGTTTCAGCACTGGTTCTGAGACAGCCTCCTCGGCGACGATCGAACAATCGCAGGGAAGATGAAGAAGAGCAACATCGGGAGGAGGACCAACAAAGGATGCCACCTCCAAGACATACAAGCCGTCTAGTTGAACCTTGCCACAATGGCGGAAGCGACGGACACCATTCTGAGACAAGCCGGCTGGGGGCTCGTCACAATCAAGACCCTACCCAGAACCGGAATAATGACATTCTAGACGGAGGCCAGCGTTCGGCCGGAAACAATCCACCTGCACCACCCTCTCCACCAAGTAGTCATCATACTGACTCTCGAGGGATCCATGGAGGGCATCGTGGCGGAAGAGGTGGTGGCGGAAGTAGAAGTCCGGCTCCAGGCACCACAGCTATAGCGAACAACCATGACGGTGCTCTCTGTCACCTAGTGATGCGAGGCACCGGATCATCTCTAACATAGAGGCGCGGTGCTATGAGTCAGAGAACATCTACGTGGGTCCAAAATGTTTCGGGACACCGGGCTACAGGACTTCTTCCAAGATTGCTGCATCGCCAAAGGCGAAAATAGCCTGGTCGCGGCCCGATATATCCGTCTTATGCTGAGGAATACGGAACGATCATGGCTCAATGAACTTTCTTATGCTGAGAAAGCCAGAGAAACTTGCCGACATTACCTCGGTCGATGGATCGAGACCAAGAACTCCTGTGAAGGAGTAAATGATCAAACTGCAATTGAAGCATTTATTGTAGGACTCCCAATTGGTCTACTACGTCATTGCCTGAAGTGTGACAAAGTTACTGATTTGGGAGAGATGATAAAAATGGCAAGCAAGTATGCAGATGCTGACGATGATGCATAAGGACTACTGAACATTCTGTCTGTACCATACTCGGCAAAACAGCCGAAGCAACCAACTCAGACGCGCAAGAATACCTCAGAAGAAAAACCCACTGCAGAAATAGCAGTTGTCAACACCACTTTCAGGTCTGGAGGATGAGGAGAGCGTGGAGGAGGCCATGGTCGCGGTCGTGGAACATCAAGGGTCCAAGGTAGGGGAGACCAGCAATCCGAAAAAACCTACTCTTGGGCCGACATCATCAATAATCCATGCGTACATCACTTGGATAGCAACGGGGTCTCCTCCCATACAAATGCGGCATGTCGTTTTAATAACAACATCAAAAAAGATGAATCCGCTGGCTACAGGGCCAAGCGACAAAAAGGAAAGAAAAATTCCGACAAAGATAAAGAGACCAAGCAAGATTTCGACGTGGAGGAGGCAGAAGCTTCCAATCCCAAGTCGGATGGAAAGAAGACCTTCCCAATGAAGAAAGACACTTACGTCACTTTCCTTGGGTCTCAACCCGCCAAAGTCAAAAAAGCAGTTCTTCATGAGCTCAATGCCACAGTTTCGGTTGTTCCCCAGTTTTTGGATTCGTTGGAAGTGACAATCAGTTTTGACCAAAGCGATCATCCGCCTAAGTTGAACAGGCAAGGAAAGTACGCCTTAGTTGTAAATCCACTCATTGATGGCTATGGTTTATCTAAGACCCTCATGGATGGCGGCAACAGCATCAGTATCCTCTATGTCAAAACACTACGCCGGATGAGAATCTCGGAGACACAACTGAACCACGGCTCTGTGATTTTCCACGGAGTCGTCCTCGGAAGACAAGCAAATTCTCTGGGAGAGATCACTTTGGATGTTACCTTTGGAACTCCAAAGAAGTATCGGATAGAATCACTTTTCTTCGAAGTGGTCCCGTTCAAGAGCACATACCACTCTATCTTCGGACAGCCAGCTTACTAGGATTTTATGGCTCGTCCATGTTACATTTACAATATGATGAAAATTCTAGGTCCCAAGGGTGTGATCACCATCAGGGGAGACCCTAAGAAAGCATGAGAGTGCGAGGACAGAAATGTCGCCTTTGTTGAAGTCGTACTACACGCCCAAGAGTACCAAGAGATCAAGAAGACCATCGACCCGTCCGCGATGCTCGTGATGAAGAAGGAGGTGACAAAGCAAACTCCGGAGTTCAAGGCATCAGAAGAGACTAAGACGATGCCATTGAAGGATGATGACCCCTCCAAGATGACTCAGATAGGTGTAGGTTTAGACCATGCATAGGAAAGCGCGCTCATCAAGTTCCTCCAAGCCAATCAAGATATCTTCGCATGGCAACCATTTAACATGACCGGAGTACCTAGGGAACTTGCCAAGCACTCTCTAAATGTACACCTAAACACTAAACCCATCAAACATTCCGTATGACGTTTCGGCGATGAAAAGCAAAAAGCAATAGCTAAAGATCTAGCTCGGCTCGAGTTAGTCGGATTCATATAAGAGGACATACATACTGATTGGTCGACCAACCCTGTAATGGTCCCCAATAAGGACACCACTGATTTAAGGGCGTGTGTTGATTATACTGCCTTGAACAAGGCTTGTCCCAAAGATTCATTTGCTTTGCCTAGAATTGATCAAGTCACTACAAGAATCTGGGCGGTTCATGACGATCTGATATCATCGTGGATGGCCATCTGCCACGAATTCTGTGTCGAAAAAATAGGTGACGGACCTCACGTCATAATTCAATCCATGACGTTTTTTCTGTCCGGAAACATCACAGGCCATCCGTGACATTCCTCCAATTTTGTCGTGGCAAACTGGACCGGCCTGGCCTAGGCCCGGTCTTTCATGACATTTTTATTTCGTCATGAAAGATGCCACGTGGCAAACGGCACTGCGGATGGCCATCAGCGACGTTTGCTAACATCATGTTCGCCGTCTACGACGCCATCGAATTCCTGATGTTTTTTCCGTCATGGCCTGATTCCGCTAGCGCCATTTGCTGATGTCATCCTTTCATTTGCTTATGTCACCCTTCCCATTTTGTCACGCTGGCGAAGATGAATTTTGTTTTCGTCAAAGCATTAAGTTGGCCAGCTTACGCGTGGCCGATCGTCAGGGTGACACGTGGACCAATAGAAAGGAAACATGTGGTCCATCTATAGTGCGAATTGTGTACCAATCAGATCTGGACGCGTATCTCCAATGCATGACAAACTCAATTCGTCAGGGCAAAAGAGATGATGTTTCTGTTTCGTCAAGGAAGTTGACGAGTGAAAGTGCGCCACGTCCGCGTCTATTGATGACGGAAATATTTTCATCAACTAAACAAGCTTGACGTTTTCATTTACGCCGGAGAAGAGTGCTGGCAACTTTGCTAGATTGCACCGTCCAGATCAAAATGATAGAAATTGCAGGGCACATATTTCAGGGGACATAAATAGGTTTGCACGTAAGTTGCCAAAAAAATAAAGAAAAAAGCCTAACAAGCTTTGAGTCACACCACCAGTTCACTTTCGTAATATAGCTAAGAATTATTGAAGTGATGCATTTATATGGTCTGTGAAGTTCATAAGTGCTTTTCGTGCTTCATTCTTTGCTTCTATCTCCTTCAGAAATGATGCTATGTGTCTGCCTAGTGCCTCATTCTCTCCTCTCTCATCCCCAAGTTATGCTTCAAGGAGAGAGCTGGTTGGTCTTGAAGCATGGATGCTTTCATCAGTGGAAGCAAGGGGTTGATCCTCAAGGCCATCTTCTGCAGCAGATGGTGCCACCGTGCTTCCAATGGGTGCCTAATAGTTATAGAAGCAAACGTTAGAAAAGTAGCAAGCAAATTCCAAGCACATCTTCATGGACAAACAGGGTATTGAAATATACAAAGATGACAAAGATGGACCTGGATAGCTTCTTCCACACTTCCTGCGCTTCCTTCAGGGCTTTTGCCTCGCCATCTGGTTTCTCCGTCTGCAACCCCATAATGGCAATGCGCAGTATCACAGTCCCTACTCTCTAAGCCCCAAGTTGCGCTTCAAGGAGAGTCTTGGATGGTCTTGTAGAATGGATGCTGATGTCCTGCGACTGCACATAGTGCACCGTGTCAGTGGAAGGAGATTGTTCAGCCTCAGTGATATCTCCTGTAGCATTAGGTGCCATCTTGCTTTCCTTGGTTTCCTATTGAGTTTTAGGAATAGAATCAAACATTGGAAAAATAGCCAGCAATTACAAATGATCATACTCATTTCGGAGACAAATATGGCATTGAAATTTTGGAAGATGAGAAAGAATAAAAGTATTCTCGAGGGCTTACTATTGATTTTTTCACAGTGTGATTGGAGAAGCCTCGGCTGTCACAGAAAAACAAGTCACTTCGATAATGGTGTCTATTTCTTGTTTGCCTGTTTATTAGACAACGGGCCTAAACAAAGAGAGAGCATAGAGTATAAGAGGCAGTCCTGGTTAAACACAAACAGGGGGAAGTTGAGTATAGAAGACTTGACCTAGTTCCTAGGGTCAGTCCAAGAACCAACACTTCTGCACCACTCTCCATTGTTCATGTGTTCAACAGGATAAATCCTTGTTACTTCATTCAGTGGGAGGGGGTCAAAAAGCTACTTCTTCAGGAGATGCCTTTGAATTCTTGTGTGCCTCATTAACTGTTGGTTGCAAGCAACCTACACATTTGGGTGATATGCATCCATGACAAACTTTTGATGAAATAAAACATTGTGCATCAGCCTCTACTTGAATAATAATGAGAAGAAAAGGGAAGTTGAGTCACAGAACATACAGAAACTCTGTCGTAGAACTCTGCTCTGACATCCAGGCTCTCCTTGTACACTTTCTAGCGGGGGAAGATAGGCATACCGGTCCTGACTGTTTTTTCACACTCAGTGGCGAACTTTGAAGGAATAGTTCTTCCTGGAGGAATGGAAAATGGAAGCTTTCCTCCTTTGGACATGTTCTCACGCTGCTTCCCCATGTTTTTTTCCGTCAAGACAATTTGAGGATCATCATGTTTAATAGTGTCTTCAGAAGGATGATGGCCAAAATCATCTAGAAACATATAATGTGGAGTTAGTGTTATACCATATAATAAGTGCCATTCAAATAATATAATGTGCTTTCCTTGGGGATTTGGTTGCTTGCCTGGGGCAGCTGTCTGCTCGTCTTGGACTGCTATCTTCCTGCCATGGAGTGCTACCATCTCGATTTGGGCTGCTACCTTCTCTCTTTGAGCATCAGGATCTGCAGGACTCTGAGTTTCTTGCGAAGAGGTCGCAGCACTTGGTGGGCTTCGTGGGCGCCGTGGAGAACTTGGAGGTGGAAGTACTTCTGGTGGATTCTCCTTGGACCTAGTATGTCTTGTACTTTCTGTCGAGGTAGCCATGCTAGCCAAGACGCGCTTCCGAGCAGCTGATCCAGCACCAGCAGCCATCCTTGTCATGATGATAGGTTTATTCTTATATTTCCTCTTCTCAGTCTACACAATTCAAAGGTAGTCAATTCGGGATAATAAAAAGCACAACATATATGGAAAATTAAGTAACCAAATAATTACACAAAAGATGAGTAGGCATGTAGGGGGACTACCTCCAGCTCATCCCCCCTCCTCTTCAGGATAATAGTCAGATCTAGAGCCTTCATCCATTCTCTTTTTAGGGGAGAATTCAGTGGGAGATGCATAAACAAGGGGCCTAAGACCCATTTTTTTGCATCCGCGCATTGTTTCTCATGATGTTTTCCAGTCGTCTTTCTTCCATGGGATGCAATTGTGGTTCTATCATGAATAAAAAACTCTTAAGTAAGCTACAAAAATATAATCTATGTCCTATCGTATTGATTGTTCTATACTAATCATAATGTACAACAGTCCACTATGAGGAACTTCTACTCTGAGTCTCATATCACAAGGCTAACGATGAAGCAGCCAAAGCAAAGCAAGAGACAAGACGATGAACAAGCTGTACAATTCACCAATTGGTTGCAGTAATAAGCAGAGTGGGATAATAAATCATAAGCAGGATAAGCATCAATACTGCAATTAAACCGGAAACATAATCTACTATACTAATTATTCTAGAGAACTCATCATGTGACATCTCACTATGATCAATTTCTACTATGATCATAAGGCATATGATGCAGCAGCCAAACTAATGCAAAAAAGCAAGATAATGCAACCTTTATCACACGCAAACAGATCATAAGCCGAAATAGTATACATGCAGTTAAAGAGGATAATCACAATAAAACATAAGCAGGATAAGCAACTATCCTGCAAATAAACAAAATATAACTTATGGTGATGTTTTTCTATAGTAATCATCATGTAATAGAGTCCACTATGAGCATCTTATACTCTGATCAAAAGACATAGGATGAAGCAGCCAAACCAATGGAACAACCAAGATAATGCAAACTTTATCTGTATGTAAACTGATCATAAGTCGAATACTCTGAATCTCACTTATCAATTGGTTGGATGGTTCCACTAACAAGCAGGGCATGATAATTAAACATCAGAAGGATAAGCATCTTTCATGCAATTAAAATAGGCAATTAAACAAGTCATGACATATGATGTTGATTGTTTAATAGTAATCATCATGTAAAACAGACTACTATGAACAATTTATACTCTGCTCATCGGACATGTTATGAAGCAGCCAAACTAATGCAACAGATAGGATAATGCAACCCTGATCACAAGACTTGTAAAATCACAAGCAATTTCACAGGCAGAACAAATAAGAGAGAATAACTGCAAAAAATAGGTAAATTGGTGGCATGAACAGGATAATGAACATCATTTCTTGGGCAAAGTAAAAAAAAAGCATGAGCATCGAGGATGAGTGTGTTTCCTTGCCTGCAGGCTATAGGGACTTTTTGATACTACATTTCCTGTAGTGACCCGGTGCACGTGGCATCGAGCTGGACGGCGAGGTAGCAGACCTCGTCGACGAGGTGGACGACGAGGTGGACGGGCCTTGTCAGTGTGGTGACGGGCCTTGTCCGCGAGGTGAAAAGCGAGATGGACGGCGATCTAGATGGAGAGATGGACGACGAGCTGGCCGACTTTGCGGGTGAAGTGTACAGCGAGGTGATAGACAAGGTCAGCCGGCTGTCGGCAAGGTGGACGACAACCGGCGAGGTCGACGGACATGGTGGAAAACCGGGATAGTGAGGAGGGGTTAGGGTTTGTGCTAGGGTGACAGAGAGATTACTACTGGAAGGACGAACAGAGATGAGGGGATTAAAGGCAGAGGGCAGAGGGATGGACAGCGGCGAGGGGAAAAGGGGGAGGACAACGGGGAGGGCGAGGGGATAAGGGGGAGGATGGCGCCAAGGGCGGTGGGGAAATTTGGATCTGTCTCATTTCGGTGAGGGGAGAAAAGGGTTTGGTATAGATTATGTAAATGACCTTTGCGCGAATGCTTGGGTGGCGTTGTGCGGGTGGGCTCAAAGGTAATTACAGCTCGAGAAATTTTCGTTTGCGTAGAAACTCTCCCGCGTTGGCGCCAAATTTTGCGTGGGCGGGAGGACTTGACCTGGAAATTTGGTGTTGGTGTCCTGGCCGTCGGATGCATGATGGAGGATTCAAATAAAGTAACCATATTTTAGAAAGTCTTCTCTAAAAGGGCCTAGTGAAGAAAACTATATATTATTGACGAATAAATCTTGAAAAAAGCAATAATGTGGACTACTAGTTTATATTCTGGCTTGTATAATGATCTCAAGAGAGGTAACGTATTTTGGATAATATATTCAAATTTAGATAAGATTCAAAATGCAGTTTATTTTCAATAATAATGGATTTCTCCAGATTAGGGTTGAACGATGGACTTTTATCCTTATTTTGGTTAGTTTTAGGACATAGCAACACATATGGTATATATCAAAGTTTGAGCCCAAAGAAGATGCATCACAGAGACCAAAATACATAGGAAAAGTAGTTTCCACATATACATGTGAATGACTAGAGAGTATAGTGGATATATCAATGTGGTTAGAACACATGCATGACTCTAGGGGGGTCCATGTGTGTCAGACTAAAATTAAACATCATATAGGAAATAATAAATAACCAGCTTCAATTATTCCATGTTGCACCGCCAGTGCGTGATAGAAGTTGCATCACAGAATCACATGTAGATATATATCAAAATGTGTTTAGGAAAAGAACACATGCAATGTCTCTAGGGGTTCCATGTGTTAAAAAATATGGGCATAGAGAGACAAAAACACATATAGGAAAGGTAGCTTCCACATTGCATGTTGCACCAGTGCGTGGCAGAAGTTGCATCACAGAATCCACTGGAGTATATATATATATATATATGTGTGTGTGTGGTCATCATGCATATGTAGTTATTTTGGAAAAGAACACATGCAAATATGGTCATGTGGTCAATGACTCTAGTGGATATATATATATCAATGTGGTTTAGGAAAAGAACACAACATATACAATGACTCTAGGGGATCCATGTGTCAAATTATGGTCACAAAGACCAAAAACACACATATATATCTAGGAAATCTCAGCTTCCACATTGCACATGTTAAGTTGCACCAGTGTGATAGAAGTTAAGTTGCATCACAGATTAATCCACTAGAGTTTGTGTGATCATGTAGACAACAATGTGGTATTATTGGAAAAGAACACATGCAATGTGGTCATCATGTGGATCTATCAACAATGACTCCGGTGGCCATATCAATAATGTGGGTTAGAAAAAGAACACATCATTGCAAAATATGACTCTAGGAGAGATCCATGGTCGTCATAGAGACCAAAAACACATAGGAATTAATTAATAAAGGAGCTTCCACATTGCATGCATGGTTGCACTAGCGTGACACAATTGTGCATCATCATAGAATCGACTTGAGGATATGCATGTGTGTGGTCATGCATATGTAGAGATATCTATCATTGTGGTTTTGGAAAAGAACAATGTACATATATGCAATGTGGTCATGTGAAGGTGGATCAGTGACTCTAGTGGATATATATTAGTGTGTACTGGTTTAGGAAATAAGAACACACATCATGCAATTGCTCTAGGGGATCCATGTGTCAAATTAAACCATGCATGGTCACAGAGACCAAAAACACATATAGCTAGAAAGAAACATATATATTATTGCATGTTCCACCAGTGTGACATAAGTTGCAACATAGAATCCACTGGAGTATGTGTGTGGGTCATGCATGTAGATATCATGTGGTTTTGGAAAAGAGCACATGCAATGTAGTCATGTGGAGATCAATGACTAGTGTGGATATCAATGTGGTTTTTAGGAAGAGAACACACACATGCAATTAATTAATGACTCTAGCTAGCAGTTAGGGGATCGATCAATGTGTCAAACAATGCATGCATATGGTCTCACAGAGGAGAATATCATTTTGTGGCCCAAAAGTTGAGGCGTCCAGGCAACGCGGTACCCAAGTTGCTTGCAATCAGCTGCATTTCCCAAAGTTGGCGTGCCAAATACTCAGAGGGACTTTTTCAGCACAAATTCAACTTTATGTTTCAATACAAAATATCAGGCTAACGCCCGTCAAGTTGGGCCCCCCTGTCAGTTTTCGCTGTTGTCATGGCTGCCATGTAGGATGCCATGTAGGCTTGCAGCGTTGGCGCCTGCATCCTTTACGCGTCTTCTTCTTCCCGGGGCGGCAATCTGTGGTCGCGGCCATGGCATGGAGCTAGGACGTGGACAAACATGCTCGGCCCCACTCTCCTCCCCATCCCGAATCGGATCTCTCCCTCACCATGGCCGCACCCATGGCACGGCGCAGGGACGAGAATTCATTCCCGGGTGAGATCTGTCACCAAGCCGACCATGCTCGATCCTGTTGTCCTCCTCTAGAATCCGAGCTCGCCATCGCCGTGGTCGCACATGCACCAGCCACGGTGCCTTCCTCTCCGAACCCCAAAGCCACCTCCACCCAGTTCAGCACAACGCCAACAAGGTGAAAATGCATCAAGTTTTCTTCTTGTGATTGTAGAAAAACATGTATGTACCGCGTCTGTATCATACTCTAACAATGTACACATATGTTGTTTACTAGATTTTCATTTGAAATTAGTAGCTCCGTGATGACGAAGCATAGAGAACCTAAATGGAATGACGATGAAGACCATGTTTTGTCTTTGCATTGCATCAACAAGTGCTCGCTGACGAAGCATGTTACCAAGAGAGTGGAGTTCATCAGCCATTGCCAAAAATATGTGAACAAATCAATGAGTGATTCAATGCAAATATGCGTAGAAAAGCTAGATCCATGTCATCAATCATCAATAGGTGGCACATTCTAGTGATGCGTTCAAATGCATACGCCATGTATCATTTACTTGAAGTGGTTGTTATCCTGAGCAAAAATGCCTAGTATGCACATTACCTTTGTCTGTTCTATGCTGCAATTCTGCTGTTATGGGCGTGGAAAGAAAAGCTGGGCTTCGCTGAATATTACACAGTTAGGCCTAACTTAGTCTAGCACGAATAAGCATAACTTAGTCTTTACACAAATAAGCATAACTAAAGATAAAGATAAAGACAAATGGTTCATCGGATCTGCCAGTATGAGCACTAGGTCCCTGGAGCTGGTGGTATCATCGGAACGAACCAGAATGTTACGTTTGGCCGTTTGTCATTCTCCATCAAATCGTACGACCCCACTGATGAGCCAATTGTAGGCCCCCTCCCCCCGACGTGGATTCAGCTCCAGGTCTGATCTGGAGTGTCAACATGATAGGCTCATGAGTGTGCAGGAAACACACAGTCTGCTATCAACACTAGAAGTGCTGGCACCTTAGCAACAACACCAACATGTTCTTCCTGGACTCCGGCAGCAGCCTCAGCAGGTATTTCGTCAGCTTCACCAGCAGTAGCCTCAGCGGGTATTTCGCTAGCTTCACCAGCAGTAGCATTAGCAAGTATTTCGTCAGCTTCACCAGCAGTAGCATCACCAAGTATTTCGTCAGCTTCACCAGGAGTAGCAGCAGCAGCTAGTTCTTCGTCAGCTCCACCACCACCACTAGCAGCAGCATCTTGAGCTAGGGCTGCCTAAGCAATTACAGGTTCAACAGCTCTAGGGGCTCCGACAAAGAAAGGGTAGTTGATCCTAGGAAACACAGATTGTCCCTTCAGAATGTCGAATCTGCTCCAGACTTGCTCTAAATAATTACATGAGTTGGCTCTCCGAACCCCAAGGCCACATCCACCCAGTTCGGCACAACACCAACAAGGTGAAAATGCATCAAGTTTTCTTCTTGTGATTGTAGAAAAACATGTATGTACCGCATCCGTATCATACTCTAACAATGTACACATATGTTGTTTACTAGATTTTCATTTGAAATTAGTAGCTCCGTGATGACGAAACATAGAGAACCTAAATGGAATGACGATGAAGACCATGTTTTGTCTTTGCATTGCATCAACAAGTGCTCGCTGACGAAGCATGTTACCAAGAGAGTGGAGTTCATCAGCCATTGCCAAAAATATGTGAACCAATCAATGAGCAATTCAATGCAAATACGCGTAGAAAAGCTAGATCCATGTCATCAGTCATCAATAGGTGGCACATTCTAGTGATGCGTTCAAATGCGTACGCCATGTATCATTTACTTGAAGTGGTTGTTATCCTGAGGAAAGATGCCTAGTATGCACATTACCTTTGTTCTATGCTGCAATTCTGCTGTTATGGGCGCGGAAAGAAAAGCTGGGCTTCGCTGAATATTACACACTGAGGCCTAACTTAGTCTTACACAAATAAGCACAGCTTAGTCTTTACACAAATAAGCATAACTAAAGATAAAGATAAACACAAATGGTTCATCGGATCTGCTAGTATGAGCACTAGGTCCCTAGAATTGGTGGTATCGTCAGGACGAACCAGAATGCTGTGTTTGGCCGTCTTTCATTCTCCATCAAATCGTACGACCCCACTGATGAGCCAATTGTAGGCCCCCTCCCCTCGATGTGGATTCGGCTCCAGGTTCGATCTGGAGTGTCAACATGATAGGCTCCTGAGTGTGCAGCAAACACACAGTCTGCTATCAACACTGGAAGTGCTGGCACCTCAGCAACAACACCAGCATGTTCTTCCTAGACTCTGGCAGCAGCCTCAACAGGTATTTCGTCAGCTTCACCAGCAGTAGCCTCAGCGGGTATTTCGCCATCTTCACCAGCAGTAGCATTAGAAAGTATTTCATCAGCTTCACCAGCAGTAGCATTACCAAGTATTTCGTCAGCTTCACCAGGAGCAGTAGCAGCTAGTTCTTCGTCAGCTCCACCACCACCACCACCAGCAGCATCTGGAGCTAGGGCTTCCTATGCAATTACAGGTTCAACAGCTCCAGGGGCTCCGACAAAGAAAGGGTAGTTGATCCTAGGAAACACAGATTGTCCCTTCAGATTGTCGACTCTGCTCTAGACTTTCTCTACCGGGTCTTTGGATGGGCATGCGGACCTAGAGAAAACGTGACACCGCAGCGATGGGTATGAAGAAAGTTGTGTCAGCATATGTTCTATTGTATCACCAACGTTGTTTAGTGCTCCCCTGATATGAATCAACATGAGTTCAACATCCTGTTTCGTGTCTCCTCCGAGAGGTGCCAGGACCAGCGCCATGTCCCAAGTTCAGCATCTGCTACTGCATCTTCGATCACCAGACCTAGAATGATGCGCGGGGCTGCGTGGGTACCTGCGTATTACTTACAGTCAGTAAGCAGAATTTTGAATGGGATTTTACATGGTATATGACACCATGACTCACCCCAGATGGATGGCTCCCAAACACGCACGTCGCCGCTAGGTTCAGTGACCGCATAAATGTGTTGCGGTTTGTTGGAATGGTAGCTGGAGGTGAAGACGGCGTCGACATACTTCTCCAGCCACAGGAAGTCGTCGCAGAAGACTGTCCATTCCTTGTCTTCTGGGCATCTAATGAATGTGATTGCCTTGTCGAACATCGCTAAGTGGTCGTACTCCCAGGTCTTCCACACCTCCTGCGGTCTATGTGGGAGCTGTACCTTAAGGAGATCAAGTTCTGCCATGTTGAACCTATAAGCGAATTCGGAAATGGGCGGTGGCCACCCATTGTTGAATGCAGTAATGCCGACAACCTCCAAAGATGGCAATGTAAATCTCAACGATCTGTAGCCGGTTTTTAGAGCCCAAGTACTCCCATCCTAGGATAAAAGGACCAGCCACTCGCCGTTGCCACCCACCCAGTTCTGGTCATATCCCATTTTCGTCTCTTGTTCTTCCATGATATTCACCACTACTGATTCCGACCAGTTATCCAGCAACATAATTTTTGCATGAATATTCTGCAGAGTTTGTTGTGAGTTGGTACATTCACCTAGCATGGATTCCATTGCAAATACAATTTGACAACCGGACCTTTAGATTAAAGTACCCAAATTATTGCCTAAATACGAGTGTCTCCTGAGATATCTCCTAAATCGTGTCTGTGTCACTACGAAGATACCCAATATATGGAGTAGGAGCAGAGCCCCCCTATAACAAACTCCTCATGATGATCATAAACAGCTCGGGGCATAACAGCCTTAAATCGTCTAATCTGTTTATTTTTATTTTAGGAAATAGAATATCACCTAGCAGGCATTCCATTGCAAATATAAATTGACAACTTGTCTATCACCTAAATTAAGACTGTGTCACTACGAAAATACCAGAATATCAGGTACGAGCAGAGCTTCCGTTGTACAAAATTGTCTTAAATGGTTCAATTTGTTCAAATCACGCGTGCACACAACACGTTCGACGAAAGGAACATAGTATTCTGATGAGAGTTCAGCACATATGAATCAACGATATGACTGAACCAATAAGCAAGATACTGGAACTTATGTGGCCATCGCGGTTGTTTTGCCATTTGCTGGTATCAGGGTAAAGAAGGCCTGGCGTGCCGAACGGTTGTTCGTCCATGTCCCGCATCGTGAAGCGGTAGCCAGGGATGCAGCGAGCGAGGCAGCCGGCAAAGATGATGTCCAACCCTGTGGCGATCCTGTGCACATTCGCGACGCTAACGTTCGGCCATCCCCAATCCTTGTGGTGGCGGTCACCCTGGCCATCCGTGTCGTCATCGCATGCCTTTCGCTTTAGCCTGCTGCTACCCCAAGCTCTACCCATAGCGGTAAATGGAGTCTGGAATCCGGTAGTTTAATGGAGGCGTTGTGATAAGGAGGCGGATGGATTCGAGAGGGGGTGGAATCAGGGATGCGGCAGTTGTTCGAGTAGGGAGTGACCTAGTGAGGAACCGCCACCGCCGATTCTCGTTCGTGTGCATGCATGGTCGGCACGTGCATGCAAGTGGTGCCGAACAAATGTGCAGCCTGCCTGTCAGTGAGTGAAGGTCGACACGCACAAACGTGGCTACATTTGACTTGGCTCGTGCATGTCAAACCTCGATTCCACCGCATGCAAGTGGCGCAGAACAAATTTTAGGCAGCGCTAGCGTCGACGTGTAAAAAAGCCATTTTTCTCCACCTTCACCCTACTACGAATGGTCGTGCACCATTCCAGATACTCGTAAGGGCAATTCCAATCTTGCAGTAAGCAGTTTCACTCCTCCATGGCCTCATCGTCTTTCTCCTCCACGGCCTCATCCATTTCCTCCGCCACGGCATCACCCTCTTCCTCCATATCCTCTCCCTCTTGCCTGTAGTCATGGACTTGTCGGATGTCCGAAACAATGGCAGGCAAGCGACTGTGTAATTCGACATAGAAGAACATGGCGGGAAGAAGATCGATGTTGTCTACACCACCGACCCTTGGATGGTGAGGCACACTCTAAATAATTACATGAGTTGGCTCTCCGAACCCCAAGGCCACATCCACCCAGTTCGGCACAACGCCAACAAGGTGAAAATGCATCAAGTTTTCTTCTTGTGATTGTAGAAAAACATGTATGTACCGCATCCGTATCATACTCTAACAATGTACACATATGTTGTTTACTAGATTTTCATTTGAAATTAGTAGCTCCGTGATGACGAAACATAGAGAACCTAAATGGAATGACGATGAAGACCATGTTTTGTCTTTGCATTGCATCAACAAGTGCTCGCTGACGAAGCATGTTACCAAGAGAGTGGAGTTCACCAGCCATTGCCAAAAATTTGTGAACCAATCAATGAGCAATTCAATGCAAATACGCGTAGAAAAGCTAGATCCATGTCATCAGTCATCAATAGGTGGCACATTCTAGTGATGCGTTCAAATGCGTACGCCATGTATCATTTACTTGAAGTGGTTGTTATCCTGAGCAAAGATGCCTAGTATGCACATTACCTTTGTCTGTTCTATGCTGCAATTCTGCTGTTATGGGCGCGGAAAGAAAAGCTGGGCTTCGCTGAATATTACACAGTGAGGCCTAACTTAGTCTTACACAAATAAGCACAGCTTAGTCTTTACACAAATAAGCATAACTAAAGATAAAGATAAACACAAATGGTTCATCGGATCTGCTAGTATGAGCACTAGGTCCCTAGAATTGGTGGTATCGTCGGAACGAACCAGAATGCTGTGTTTGGCCGTCTGTCATTCTCCATGAAATCGTACGACCCCACTGATGAGCCAATTGTAGGCCCCCTCCCCTCGACATGGATTCGGCTCCAGGTTCGATCTGGAGTGTCAACATGATAGGCTCCTAAGTGTGCAGCAAACACACAGTCTGCTATCAACACTGGAAGTGCTGGCACCTCAGCAACAAGACCAGCATGTTCTTCCTAGACTCTGGCAGCAGCCTCAACAGGTATTTCGTCAGCTTCACCAGCAGTAGCCTCAGCGGGTATTTCGTCAGCTTCACTAGCAGTAGCATTAGAAAATATTTTGTCAGCTTCACCAGCAGTAGCATTACCAAGTATTTCGTCAGCTTCACCAGGAGCAGTAGCAGCTAGTTCTTCGTCAGCTCCACCACCACCACCACCACCAGCATCTGGAGCTAGGGCTTCCTATGCAATTACAGGTTCAACAGCTCTAGGGGCTCCGACAAAGAAAGGGTAGTTGATCCTAGGAAACACAGATTGTCCCTTCAGATTGTCGACTCTGCTCTAGACTTTCTCTACTGGGTCTTTGGATGGGCATGCGGACCTAGAGAAAACGTGACACCGCAGCGATGGGTATGAAGAAAGTTGTGTCCCCATATGTTCTATTGTATCACCAACGATGTTTAATGCTCCCCTGATATGAATCCATGTGAGTTCAACATCCTGTTTCGTGTCTCCTCCGAGAGGTGCCAGGAACCAGCGCCATGTCCCAAGTTCAGCATCTGCTACTGCATCTTCGATCACCAGAGCTAGAATGATATGCGGGGTTGCGTGGGTACCTGCGTGTTACTTACAGTCAGTAAGCAGAATTTTGAATGGGATTTTACATGCTATATGACACCATGACTCACCCCGGATGGATGGCTGCCAAACACGCACGTCGCCTCTAGGTTCAGTGACCACATAAATGCGTTGTGGTTTGTTGGAATGGTAGCTGGAGGTGAAGACGACGTCGACATACTTCTCTGGCTGCAGGAAGTCGTCGCACAAGACTGTCCATTCCTTGTCTTCTAGGTATCTAATGAATGTGATTGCCTTGTCGAACACTGCTAAGAGGTCGTACTCCTAGGTCTTCCACACCTCCTGTGGTCTATGTGGGAGCTATACCTTCAGGAGCTCAAGTTCTGCCATGTTGAACCTATAAGCGAATTCGGAAATGGGTGGTGGCCACCCATTGTTGAATGCAGTAATGCCGACAACCTCCAAAGATGGCAATGTAAATCTCAACGATCTGTAGCCGTTTTTTAGAGTCCAAGTACTCCCATCCTAGGATAAAAGGACCAGCCACTCGCTGTTGCCACCAACACAGTGCTGGTCATATCCCATTTCCGTCTCTTGTTCTTCCATGATATTCACCAGTACTGATTCCGACCAGTTATCCAGCAGCATCATTTTTGCATGAATATTCTGCAAAGTTTGTTGTGAGTTGGTACAATCACCTAGCATGGATTCCATTGCAAATACAATTTGACAACTGGACCTTTAGATTAAAGTACCCAAATTATCGCCTAAATACAAGTGTCTCCTCAGATATCTCCTAAATTGTGCCAGTGTCACTACGAAGATACCCAATATATGGAGTAGGAGCAGAACCCCCCGAACAAACTCCTGACAATGATCATAAACAGCTCGGGGCATAACAACCTTAAATCGTCTAATCTATTTATTTTTATTTTAGGAAATAGAATATCACCTAGCAGGCATTCCATTGCAAATAGAAATTGACAACTTGTCTATCATCTAAATTAAGATTGTGTCACTATGAAAATACCAGAATATCAGGTACGAGCAGAGCTTCCGCTGTACAGAATAGTCTTAAATGGTTCAATTTGTTCAAACCGCGCGTGCACACAACACGTTCGACGAAAGGAACATAGGATTCTGATGAGAGTTCAGCATATATGAATCAACGATATGACTGAACCAATAAGCAAGATACTGGAACTTACGTGGCCATCACGGTCGTTTGGCCATTTGCTGGTATCGGGGTAAAGAAGGCATGGCGTGACGAACGGTTGTTCGTCCATGTCCTGCATCGTGAAGCGGTAGCTAGGGATGCAGTGAGCGAGGCAGCGAGCAGAGATGATGTCCAACCCCGTGGCGATCCTGTGCACATTCACGACGCTATGGTTCGGCCATCCCCAATCCTCGCGGTGGCGGTCGCCCTGGCCATCCGTGTCGTCGTCGCATGCCTTTCACTTCAGTCTGCTACTACCCCAAGCTCTACCCATAGCGGCAAATGGAGTCTGGAATCCGGTAGATTAATGGAGGCGTTGTGATAAGGAGGCGGATGGATTCGAGAGGGGATGGAATCAGGGATGGGGGTAGTTGTTCGAGTAGGGAGTGACCTAGTGAGGAACCGCCGCTGCCGGTTCTCGTTCGCGTGCGTGCATGGTCGGAACGTGCATGCAAGTGGCGCAGAACAAATGTGCGGCCCGCCTGTTAGTGAGTGAAGGTCGGCACACACAAACGTGACTATGTTTGACTTGGATCGTGCATGGCAAACCTCGATTCCACCGCATGCAAGTGGCGCAGAACAAATTTTAGGCAGTGCTAGCATCAACATGTAAAACCGCCATTTTTCTCCACCTTCACCCTACTACGAACGATCGTGTACCATTCTAGATATTAGTAAGGGCGGTTGCAATCTTGTAGTAAGCAGTTTCACTCCTCCATGGCCTCATCGTCTTTCTCCTCCATGGCCTCATCCATTTCCTCCACTACGGCATCACCCTCTTCCTCCATATCCTTTCCCTCTTGCCTGCAGTCATGGACTTGTCGGATGTCCAAAACAACGGCAGGTAAGCGACTATGTAATTCGACATAGAGGTACATGGCGGGAAGAAGATCGATGTTGTCTACACCACCGACTCTTGGATGGTGAGGAACACTCTAAATAATTACATGAGTTGGCTGCTGTTCAAAGAAAACAGGTTCATAGGTCTTAACCTCGAGTACAGCCACGATCACCGTAGGATCGCCGTGGTGCAACTCTCCATGAAGGGGCACGTCCTCGTATACCAGCCTTTTTGTGAGATGGGGGCTGATGGGAACAGGTTGACTTTGCTGTATTTTTGGTCTTAAACCATCTGTTTGAAAAAGTTATTGTTATATTATTTGTCTGAATTCATTTTCATGTAGGTGGGACGAAAGGATTAGGTCGCTGTTTCATGACTTTCTCGTGAACTAGCAGATAACATTTACTAGTGTTGACATCACGAATGACACTAAACTGCTTGAAAGCCCGACTATCAACATTAAAATCCCAAAGGAGTGTAGAGTGGACATCTAGAAAATTTACTGGATCCCAGGGACGAAGGGCGGCAGGGCCGGGATGGCCGATCTTGCCACCGAACTCATCGACCCGTGGTACGCTGACATGAAGGGCAAATTGCCGATATGTTGGTGGAGGCGTTTAGGTCACAATTACTAGGAGGATAAGCCTATTTCTGAACCTAATCTGAAGTACGCTGCAATCGATGGGTATGTTAGCCACAAGCTGTACCGCCAGGTTGTAAATTCATTCCAAGCATCGCATCATTGAACCACCACCAAGGAAAGTTGTTTGCCCCAGATGCCAGAGTGTAGATGAATCTACAAGCCGGGGCAAGAGACCGAAGGAATCCTGGGATTGGTTTCCTTCTCCAACAGGCTGGGATGTAGACGTTTAGTGCATGATTGTTTTGTTTGTATGGGGCTTGTTATGTTTATGAAAACTTGTTATTTCAGAAGTACACTATGTGAGCAATTACGAACTGCTATGTATTACCTTTGTCGAACTATAATCTGGGTTTGGTTATGACTGTCTCCTTCGCTATAATCTGGGTTTGGTTATGACTTATGACTGTATCCCACCTTATGCATGTCAGTCCTGGATTCTGCCGCATGCAAATGGCACAGACAGAATTTGTAAGTATGAATGTTGAGCATACAAAAGGGGGAAATGTAATTCATACAGGTTAACTACCTAATATACAGGATCATAATGAGCTCGGTTCTTACACACAGAATGCTTAGAAAATACATGCGAGATAAAATACAGGCGAGATAAAACTAGGAACAAAATGTGAAACTAGTAGTGGTAAACAACACACTCACCCACCTGCCAGATCCTGTTGAGCATCTCGTAGCAGACATACGCGTCCCTGGCTGCGTACTTGATCGCATCGTAATTCAGGTGCCTCCACTCCCATCGCTCGTGTAGGTGCTTTGGGAACTCGACTTTCATGTCGGCGTACTCGTGGTCGATGATGTCGGCAGCGAGTCTAGACATGCCGGCTTTCCCCGTATCGCCATCCGAGTACCTCCACAAATGTTGGAGATCGACGTGATTGACGACATGAACGAGGAGATCCCGCTCTAGCTTCGGAGTGTCATTCTTGATGTTGATGCTGGCAAAGTAGATATCCCTCCTATGTAGGAACTCGCGAAGCTCCAGGCATACATATTTGGCCCTGCATATGTTGTATAGGAGGTAGTGGTTGCGCATGGACAGTTGCAAAAGCGCCGCCCTCTTCCTATCTCTGGTATACTCGAGGTCAAGGCCGATGATCTTGTACCTATCCATCGGCTCCTGTAGCCACTGCTCGTACATTGTGATGACCTTGGCAACCTCCGCTGAAGCATTTGCGTGGACGACTGTCAGCTTGGTGGTGCCATGGGCGGTGACGGTGTACTCGTCGGTGAAGTCTCTCCCGTCGCCGAACACGCCATACTCTACATCCATGGCAGCAGCTAATGCGGCGGCGATGGCCTAGGGTCGGTAGCGGTGGCTGGATCTGGGCGTAGCGGTGGAGTGATCTATTGCGGTGGTATGGCCTGGCGGAGGCGGTGCCTGCGGCAATGTCGATGGTTCTTGCGGTGGCTGCGGTGGCAGAGGAAGGAAGGAGTTGGGGATTTTTGCACAGTGATGTGCTGTGGAGATGGAAGGCGATGCTTAAATTATGTTTACCAATATTCCGGTCATACCCAAACAGAAGAAAGTTTAACCGGGCGAGCACTGTTGGTTTCCAATCCTAGCGATTAAATTCGGCGACCCCCAGTAGACGATGGGACGGGTGTGCGACGTGGCTTTGGCATGGCAGAGACCGGTCACGGAGGCCACCATCCCGTTGCCGATCCACAGCGGGTGCGCGGTGCTGACATGATGTAACGTGACTGGACAGAAGGAAGGAAGTGTACAGATATTTGTGATTATTATTCCCAACAAGTTTAAGAAGTGTAAGCATAGACAGGGACCTAGCATCCCTGCACCCCGGGGCAGCCGCTCAGGCCTGCCGATTGTGCAACGCTTGCAATTTCCTTTCTTTAATTTGGTGATTTTGTCCAGAATTTGCCAAATTGAAGCTCGTTTGCCCATGCTTCTATAAGTTTCTATGTAGGCCACTTGTGTAAGCATGCACGATCAAGCAACTTTGCAACACACGTGTCGGTGGAAAAGCATGAGGTTTCAATGCACCACATAGTTTAGGGATTTCTATTTTCCCCAGCCAATTAGTTTGTCCTCACTTTTGCCCTCCCTCCATTCCGAAGCCCACACATGCGCTCGGAGGGGGGTGCCGTCTGGTCAAAGGCTTGACCGTTACGTGCACCATGTCGCCTAAATTGGAAGTTTTTTTTGTTATTTGGCCTTTTTAAGAGCGCCTTTTCCCCTCTCTCTCGCTAACAATTGTGTTTTTTTTGACCAAAAAGCTAGCGCATCTAGAAAAACTTCTCTATTCATTCATTATTCCTTTTGCCCTCGTTTTCCCCCGATCTGGTAGCAAATCTAGAGCAGCAAAACTAACCAGCACCATAAATAAATTCAGTAAACAGAGCAGATGTAGATAAAGCAGATAATATAGGTTATATAGTACGGTACTTAACGAGGTTCATCAATTCGCAGATGACAAGTTCAACACAGACAAGACAAAAGAAGCTCCTTTACAGCAGCAGCTGCAGCAGATCAGTGGCCCCTTGTGGCCTCTGCCAGGAGGGCCTCCGCCTCCTCCCTATGGCACCTCCTCCACTTCTTGCTGCCTAGTCCCTTGACCTTGGGAGCCTTGGTTTTGATCGGGGCATGCGACCCTCCTCGATAGCCACCTTCTGGAGGTTGTGGAGGTGAAGACCGAGCGCCCGATGCTTGGCTATGAAGCCGTGGACAATCACAGACTCGCCGCATGTCCTCACGTCCTCAGCATGCTTCACGAGGGAGTTGAAGTCCGTGGCGCGGAACCACCTAGTGGGGCAGAAGGGGCACCTGTACACGTCGCCGGTGAATAAGTTATTGTACTAGCCGGACTTTAGCCTCCTAAACACATGACGAGTCTTGGTGTCCTTGGACTCATCGTCGCTACGGACGTCGCTGCTATCCTCATGTTGGAAAAAAACAGTAGAGTGCAATAAGGACATGATTGAGATACTTTGATTATCGGGATTGATTATTTGCATAACTTAACCGATTGAGATCTCCCAACTGATTATTCCCCAAATCTCAAACAAAATCGAATACTGATCCCAACTACGAACATGGGGGTTCAAATACGAGCAAGGGGATTCATCGAAATTCGAGATCTAACACAAGAGGATTAGCTACTGTAAAAATATGAACAACTGAGCCCTAATAACATACAATCTAGCATCCAACGATGGGAACGAGGGAAGAACAAGGGAAGGGGACAAAACCCTGGTTACCTCCGGCCATGGGTCGGCGATGCTGGTGTCATAGGGGTTCTCTGGCCTTATATAGACAACCTCCTCGTAGGGGTCCCAGCCGAGCGGGATTTGTTCGAGACTAGCGGGGGCCTCCTCTCCAGCGGCTACAGCGGATGCGGGGATGGGGACGGGGGCATGTACGGGGACGGGGGCCTGTATAGGGATGGGGGCTCCTCACCGGCAGCCTTGGAGGCGCCGATGGCCACCGCACCGTTCTTCTCCATCACCGGCGTGGTTAGGGTTTTCTTGGGGGTTTGCAGAAGGTGATGGGACAGTGGAGACGGCTGAGTGAGCGAGTGAGTGATGAGTGAGAGTGGGGAGGCCTCTATTAAAGGAGAAGGGAAGCGACGTTTCGTTGCACTACCGTGCACCACGTACGCTACTGCACCGTGCACGGCCACACATGTCCGCTGCCGCCCTGTGCACCGCACATGCGTACCATGAGTCACGTTTTTTCCCTCGTGTCTAACCCGGGAGATTCAGTTGTACTCAGTTTTCCCCTTGAGCGTAACACTGGCAGTTTGGTTGTACTCAGTTTTGCCCTCAAGTACTCACACTGCTGTGTGCAATATACTCAGTTTTACCCCCACGCACTGGTTTCATGCAGAAGGTTCGTGCCTGTACGTTCAAGATTGTGGAGTTTTGCTAGATAGGGAAGAGAGAGGAGTGGATGAGTGCGAATGGAGGACCCGATAGGATGGCTTTTTAATGCAGGGACGTTTAGGCCTCCTCGAGGGCCTCGGTAGGCAGCTCTTCTGGCTGCGGCTGTCGCATGGAAGGTTCGTGTGGTGGGGGCCTGTCGGAAGTGAGAGTGCAGGCGTGCTGCGCAGTAAAAATGGTATAGCCCGTGGGACGTGGATGACCAGTTGCCATGTAGTAGACTTGTAGCCTTTGCAAACTAGAGTAAATGTGACATGACCACTCGATGACTTTTTCCATGGACGACATTGTGTTCCTTCTTGTAGAAGTCTCGCTGAGGGAGACGTCCGTGCTGTCTCACGATGTACTATGAAGGGCATGACGTGTGCAAGGAGCCTCGTTGGATCACACAGGATTAACGGTTGGTGCGCACGATCCGCGTGACAACTGTGACAACCAATCAGGGCGTAGCAGATAGAGTGAGCACAGGTTTGGGCTTCTACGAAAGAGAGAGAGGGGTAAAACTGAGTAGTGTAAAAAAACCAAGGGCAGAGCTGAGTAGTATAAAAATGGAAAGTGAGTGTCTTTTACAATGAAATACTGATACGTTGCAAATGTATCAATAATTTTTGATGTTCCATGCTTGTTTAGTATCAACTTTCTTATGTTTTGTCCACACTTTGGAGTATTTTTGCACATTTTCTGGAACTAACCTATTAACAAGATGCCATAGTGCCAGTTGCCTGTTTTCTGCTGTTTTTTGTTTCAGAAAAGCCAGTAAGGAAATATTCTCAGAATTGGACCGGACAAAAGCCAAAGTCAATATTTTACCCGAAGCAACACGGAGTCCGAAGGGGAGACAAAGAGGGGAACCAGGCCGTCCACACCTGGTGGCAGCGCGGGCTGCCCTAGCCGCGCCACCAGGGGGTGTGGGCCCCCTGGCGCTCCACGGACCTTGCCCCTTCGCCTATAAAGACCCATCGGGACGAAAACCCTAAGGACCCGATCAAAATTTCACGAAAGAGTCTGTAGCCGCCGTCATCTCCATCCCTAGATCAGGAGGGATCTGAAGCTCTTCCCGGCACCCTACCAGAGGGAAGAGATGTAACTACCTCGGTGAATTGCGCTCTTAGTTACATGCCTGGATGAGCGAAAGTGGTTAAAATAGTACGGTGGGGCCCAGGGGCCACTGACAGGTAGACCTTTCGGCCGTCCTAACCACTTTCAGAACATCGGGACAAGAACGAGCGGCGTAATCGGCAGGCGAAGGGATCAACTACATACACAAGTGAGTATGTATGGAAGCCACATACAACAGTCCTCAGAGCCATTCCATCTAAAAGAAATAGAAATATTGCAACGCCATACGTCAAGATCCAAATATCCTAGATAGATATAATAGTTTAGGATATCTCCTCATACATCAAACATCAGAGTATCAGGCGGAAGCGGAAAACAAGATTCGAGTACGGATAAGAAGCAAATCGGCATAAGATGCCACATAAATAAACACATCCCGCCCATAGATCTCACGGATCCCCGTTCCCGGAATCTCTACACCGAGTGATCGTTGCCGACATCATCCGTCTCCTCCACCCAGTATCCATCTTGCGAATATACCTGTTCATCTGAATCAAACAATTTATCGTGTGAGACCCTAGGGGTACTCAGCAAGTCTTTATGCCTCTAAAGGGGACATAACCTGGGCTGACGCAATTGGAGCAAAAGATAATAGCTAACAATTCTATAGATACTCGCTAACCATTCGCCTAACCAATGATAGACGGATGCCTATTAATTAAGAACAACAGTTATAACAGTATAATTAACAGATCCATCCTCCTTCTCACTTACCAACGAGAAAGCGGACGAACAACCCCCATCCGTTGGCAGTTTTATTAGCCATTCCATGAGTGTTGAACTATTTACTCGTCAGGTACTTAGTCAAATTAAAAGCGGTACTTAGTTATACTTGTCTATGATCGAGAAACTGTGCTCCAAGTCGTCCATAACCGCGGACACAGCTTTCAAAAAGATTTACCCTGCAGGGGTGCAGAAATAGCAACACACACTCGATCAACCTCGGAAAAACCAAATCAAAACCCAACGAGGTATTCATGACAAAGCGATCACAGGATTCGGAAATATTTTAGGGGGCCACCCCATTAAGCTACCCGCAACGAAGTTGGCCGGCTTCGAGACGGACCCAAGGTTTGCGCCAATGGCTGTAAACGACCGAGAACCCGAAAGTGTGACTGGGCTTGTCGATACCGCGAAAACACTCCGCAATCCTAAAGAGTACAGGTGCTCCTCGCACAATCTTAAATAAAGCAGTAAAGCATGGTATAAGTACAAGATAGTAATAAAGCCCCAAACTACTTTGTGGCCCCAAGCAATAAGAGTGAATCAAGCTCTGGCTCAGGGGGGGTCCATAAGGCCTCCCGGATGTGGATAGTGCGAATAGTCAAGGAACAGGAATCAAGTACCCGGGGTCCTACGGGACACAAGTGAGCATGAAGGACCAAATAGCAGATATTGCTCACCGGTGCCACTTTCATTAGTTATCCCATTACTACTCAGGTTAAGTTGTTTAGGTACCTCGTTATCCATCAGACACTCACATACCCTACACATGTCGTTTCACGACCGCATGGCTCAAACAACTCCTGTAGTAATGGCTCATGGGATGGAGGAACAAGCTTTGGTGGGGTTTAAAAGTAAAGGCTATGCAGTACTTGGGATTCAATTTAATGCAATCGCGACTCAATGATGCAAGAATAAGATAGAGGCAATAGGTACTATATGTATGCAAGCATGTGTTAGTGCTTGCCTGGGAGCTCAGTTGAAGCGAGAGAAGGATCTGGGTAGTGCTCCTGGGGTTCCTGATATATCTGTTGCTCAGCGTCTATTCGAGGAAGAACCAAACAAACAAGGCCAACATAAATAAAGTGTACAAGCATATGTATTGAAATGCGACAAGCAAAACAAGCATGCCATGATGAATGATGCACAATTTACATGGTAATAAAGTAGCATGGCATGGGTGAGGTGTGGGGTACAAGAGTAAAGCATTTCATTAAGTTTTAGTCATGGTTTGCTCTCATAACACTTGCTGTACACTTAATATTTATATGATGCATGCTGCAATTCAGAACATGGAATGCATAGTTAGAACGGGCTCGACGCGCTGATCAATTTAGACATATTATTTGTCAAATTTGGAGTTATGGACTTAAAGTTATTAATTTATTAAGAAAAGACATTTTATTATAATTTTAATTATCTCGAAAATTGAAGTGTTCAATCATTATTTTGAATAGCATATTTGAATTCCTCACATTTTTCTGATTCAAAAACATATATCATTTGTTTTATTTGGGTTTTAATTTAAAAGTTATTTAAAACAAATTTAAATTTGAATTAAACATTTACAGAAATTGTTTTATTAAAACCAGATGAACAGGCCAACTTTTAATACCCAGCTGGACTTAGCCACGCCATCGATATGCGGGCTCGCAACCGCATGAGCTGGCGAAAACGGCACAGCGGCCCTTTTTCGTACGCGAGGCTGGCTAGCCACTGAGGCTGACTGGTGGGGCTAGATGATGATGGGGCCACACGCTGCCAGCGGCGATCGCCACGCATGCGATCCAGTATGCGGGTGAACCAGACAAAACCCAGGGGTGTTTTCCGTAAAAGAGCAGGGGCTGACTGATGGGTCCACAAGGCCGTAGGGGACCTGCGCGTGATCGCCAAAAGGTGAGGGGAGCTTTTTGCAAAACTGCTACGGCTTTTTACTGAATCTACACGCACTGAACCACGACGGCCCGACGACGGCGAGGTTTTCCCTCGAGGACGACGACGCAACCACGGTGAGATAGCCTTCGCCGCAAAAACGAAAAATATAGAGGGGATCTCCAGCTACAGATCTCGTTCAGGGAGGCTCGTCGTAGGGGGACTGTACCAGGCGGAGGGCTTCGAGGGACAGGGGAAGCGCATGACCTGATATCGCCACAAGGGCACCTCAACGCAAGGGGTCAAAACGCGCCCGCCATGGAGGGAAGGAAAAAGGGGAAGGGAAAAGGGGAAGGGAAAGAGGGGGCACTCACCTTGCATGATTCCCACGGAAATCAGAGGACGGGACGGCCGGAGCGGAGGGGGACGGCGAAGTCGCGGCGGTGGTGCACGGCTCACTGGCGAGGGGGTAGCTCCGAGCGGTCCTGGCTCCTCCTAGCAGGCGGAAACGATGCCACGGTCCGCGACGGGGCTTCCCGGCGAGTCCTCGCACACCAGCTAGGACGGCAACGGCGCTGTGGCTCTCTGACTGGCGGCGGGCATGGTACGACAGAGAAGAGGGAGAGGGGAGACGGAGCAGGGCGTTAGGGTTCGGAAAAGGCGCGGCTCGGCGCGAGGATAAGGAGGAGGGGAGATGGCGTACGGGGGCATGAGCTGACGCGGCAGACGGCGGAGGACGGCCACCTGCTCGCTTCCGTCAGAGCAGAGGAGAGAGGCGGGCGACGGAGAAGAGGAACAAGGGAAGACGGCGGTAACGACGAAGCGATACTGGCCAGGGAAAGAGAAGAAGCGGCCCAGGAGGGAAAGAAACGGGCCAGAGCTGGGTTACGTCGCGTCCAGGTAGGGAGGCTGCTGCTGGGCTTCTCTTTATTTTTCTTTCTTTTATTTATTTAAAAGTTTTGTTTTGGTTTTGTTGTAGATTCAAACAAGCCCAAAAAATAACCCCTTTTGGAAGTTTTTGCAAAATTTATTAAAAGGGACAAGAGATGGCTATGGAGTGAGGTGAGGCTTGGGGGTTGAGCACAAGTTGTTGGTGAGGAAACAAAACAAGAGAGAGAGGGAGAGGGTTTTTAAAATCAAAGGAAAAATCCCACATGAGCTAGATTAAATGCCAAAAGAAAGTAAAAGCTCATGGGTACATAGGATGGTGGAATTATAAGGTGGTGGCAAAGAAAGGTGATGGAGTTGAATGAAGCCGCGGCGGTGGTGCACGGCTCACTGGCTAGGGGGTAGCTCCGAGCGGTCCTGGCTCCTCCTAGCAGGCGAAAATGACGCCACGGTCCGCGGCGGGGCTTCCCGGCGAGTCCTCGGAGACCAGCTAGGACGGCAACGGCGCTGTGGCTCTCTGACTAGCGGCGGGCATGGTACGGCAGAGAAGAGGGAGAGGGGAGACGGAGCAGGGTGCTAGGGTTCGGAAAAGGCGCGGCTCGGCGCGAGGATAAGGAGGAGGGGAGATGGCGTACGGGGGCGTGAGCTGACGCGGTAGACGGCGGAGGACGGCCACCTGCTCGCTTCTGTCAGAGCAGAGGAGAGAGGCGGGCGACGGAGAAGAGGAACAGGGGAAGACGGCGGTAACGGGGAAGACGGCGGTAACGGCGAAGCGGTACGGGCCAGGGAAAGAGAAGAAGCGGCCCAGGAGGGAAAGAAATGGGCCGGAGCTGGGCTGCGTCACGTCCAGGTAGGGAGGCTGCTGCTGGGCTTCTCTTTATTTTTCTTTCTTTTATTTATTTAAAAGTTTTGTTTTGTATTTGTTGCAGATTCAAACAAGCCCAAAAAATAACCCCTTTTCGAAGTTTTTGCAAAATTGATTAAAAGGGACAAGAGATGGCTATGGAGTGAGGTGAGGCTTGGGGGTTGAGCACAAGTTGTTGGTGAGGAAAAAAACAAGAGAGAGAGAGGGAGAGGGTTTTTAAAATCAAAGGAAAAATCCCACATGAGCTAGATTAAATGCCAAAAGAAAGTAAAAGCTCATGGGTACATAGGATGGTGGAATTATAAGGTGGTGGCAAAGAAAGGTGATGGAGTTGAATGAAAGATATGCCCCCAACTCAACTTGGGCATCAAGCATTTATCAAGATTCAAATACAATATATCAAGAGCCAAATACAATTAATAATGCATATGAGAGAAGAACCAAATCAAAAAGGGTTTTATATGATGCTCAAATGCAAGGTGGCATGATGACATGAGCATGATATAATTATGATGCAACAATTATATGTAGGAAGTAGCCATTATATTATTAGACCATGAAGCATTACATATGTTAGACAGATGGGATGCTACAAGAGATCACCCTAGAGGCCTTCTTCATCACCATGCCTGCCTCCGGTGTGATGCGTGAGTAGTTCATCTCTTGACTACGGGTCCATGTAGTAGCTAGATGGTTGGTTCGTATCCTTTGTGCTACCATGTTTAGATCTTGTGAGCTCCGTTCATGATCAAGATCATCTATTTGTAATCTTACATGTTGTGTTTGCGGGGATCCGATGGATATTGAGATGCTATTTCAGATTGATTATTGATTCTATCATGTCTTTGTTATTTGTGATCTTGCATGCTTTCCGTTGTTAGTAGCTATCTTGGCCGAGTAGATGCTAGCAACTCCAAGAGGGAGTATTTATGCTCGACAGTGGGTTCATGCCTCTAGGAATCTAGGGAAGTGATAGAAATCTCTAAGGTACTAGATGTGATGTTGCTACTAGAGAGAAAACAACAATCCTTTGTTCATAGAACAATCATATTGTTTACTTTACACACTTTGCTTAATGCAATTATCTGTTGCTCGCAACTTAATACTGGAGGGGGTTCGGATGATAACCTGAAGGTGGATTATTTGTCATAGATGCAGTTGGATTACGGTCTATGTATAATGTTTTAATGCCCAATCAAATCTCATAGGAGTCAAGATGATTAGTATATGCTTGTATGCTTTCTCGGTGTCTATCAATTGCCCCGTTGTAATTTTGCACCCAACATGTCAACTGTCTTAAGGAGAATCACCACTAGTGAACTATGGACCCCAGTCCATTCTTTTACCATCAATCTACAACCTATTTACTGTTTTTTGTTTACTTTCTGCAAGGAATTACTATCTTCCACACAATACATTTAATCCTTTGTTTTCTGCAAACCGGTGAGATTGACAACCTCACTATAAGTTGGCGGCAAAGTTCTGTGGTTGTGTCCTACAGGATGCCAAGTTGGAAACAACACCTTGGAGGTGTTTCCTTGATCCAACTGGTTCGATAACCTTGGTTTCATAACTGAGGAAAAATGTGCTACTGTGCTCGTCATACCTTCCTCTTGGGGTTCCCCAACGAGCTCGATACATTTTGAGCCATCAAGCACTTTTTCTGGCGTCGTTGCCGGCGAGTCAAGGACATCTTCACAAGGGGAGTCCCTCATAACCAATCTCTTTATTTTGTTTTTTTGTTTTGCTTAGTTTATTTCTGTTTTGTTTGCTTGTTTCTTTATCAAAAACATAAAAAAATAGTCATACTAGTTTGCTTCCTTTATCAAAAATACAAAACAAAATTAGTTGTTACATCGTTCTTAGCTCACCATGTTGACTCCTAAGTTCACCCTGAAAGACCTTTCAATAGGTAGTGGCTCTATAATTGGGAAAGATAATATTGAAGAATTCTTTGATCATATTAGCAAGCATGAGGATATTGAGGATAGATCCCTAGCAGAACTTGCTCCAAATTATGAAATTGCTGTAGCTTATTTAGTTCACATGTTGGAAGATAGGTTTGTTAATCTTAACACCATAATCCAAGTAATTTTTCTTAAACTTAAAGATATTGAGGACACTGAAAAGAGAGATTTTATTCTAGAAACTTTGCTTAAAGAATTCTATGATGTTGTTAAGGAAGCTAGAAAAGTCTTTGATCATTTATGCTAGGCTCATGCGTAGATGTTATTGTTACACAAGAAAATATGGGTAAAACCGAACCTATAAATGGAAAGGAAATTAAAATACCAATACCTTTTAAACTTGTAGGAATGCATGAAGCCTTAGAAAAGAATTTTGATTGGATTGTTCCTGAAAACCCATTTGATGAAAATAGTGAACCCAAGAGCATTGATATAGGATCCTCTAGAACTTATTTGGATGAGATACCTTTCCTTGTTGAAGATATTTCTGGTATTGATCTTAATGCTTCTTCATTTGAGAATACTTGATTCTTTTCTTGCTTCTTATGCCTAGCTCAAAGGCGTTAAAGAAAAGCACTTATTGGGAGATAATCCAAATTTCTTTAGAAACCTTTTGTTGAGTCTTGGAAGTTATTACCTCTGTAATAACCTCTCCTTGTCATTTTTTTGTGGTTTTTGTGCCAAGAATAACCTCTAATAAGAGAGAAATAATGCTTGGGAAAGTTGTTGTCCCAAAACAGATTTTTGTGCTTCACTGTAAAAATTCATGAAAAATCTATGTACGTCAGATTGAGCTGTAATTGTTTGTGCTTCTGCCCCAGGTTGTTATCTAACTTTTGTTAGTTCAACACTTTTCGATTTGAGCAACAGAAGGTCTTCGAAACAATTGGTTTTTACCTGCTGGTCTGTTTTGACAGATTTGTGCCATTATTGTGGTATTCTCCTTCGATGCTTTATTTGGGTTGACTTAGCGCATGCTCACACCATGTTAATACTATCCCAAGTTACCATAGCCTTTATGATCATTTAGTTTTCGACTTATAATATCACTTTATGCTTTAATTAATGATGTTTTGTCGCTTTGCATGATTATGGTCATTATTGCTCTCTTAGTTGGTCGCTCCCAGTCTTTTGCTATCCTCCATACCAAGTATGAGTTCCACTCATGCATCCAACTCTAAATAAAACCAAGTTATTCCAAAGAGTCCACCATACCTACCTATTAGCATTTGCTATTCCAAGTATATTCAATTTTATATCTACCTTCCGAATTAAAATTGTTATGTGAAAATTAGTGATTAAAGCTCTCACGAACTTGATGGCACACTTTACTTTTCTTGCACTTAATAAACTTGAACCATTGTTCCCATCTATGTTGCGTATATGCTTGCGTTTTGTAAGTTGTGAATTAGTAGAACCATGCTATCATGGGGAACGCTTTCAAGATTGCATTTTGTTTAGTTGATATCATGTTCTTTTGCTTATGGATCCCGGTAGTGTGAAATGAAAGGGGAGCTTGTAAGGCTCATGGAGTTCGTATATGTATTAGACAAATGCCTAGGCGAATGGTCTAATCCATGCCTAATCATGGTGGAAACCTGCAGCGTAACCATAGTGAGCAATCTATGAAGCATCCTCTATAAAATAGAAGCCTATGCAAATAGGAAAGGAAAAAAAGAAAAAAAGAGGCCTATGCAAATAGGAAATAAAAGGATTGCTGAGATGCTCATTATCTGCTTGCCTTGTCATTTTGATATGGGGAATCTTCCGTATCATCGGGCAAGGGGTACCTCGTTGGTGGTTCTCTATGATACACATGTACTTACAATGACAAGAACTTACTTGTGACTAAACTTGAGTAGCATGAGGAACTGTACTCGTAAGTAAGGGGCATGAGATTTTCAACTTATAACTTGTCAAACATATCCTCATATTTGTTCACTTTAACCTTAATCACCTAAATATGCTTATGATAGGGGCAATGAGAGCTAAAAGCTAATAAGTACCATAATTTCTGGAAGCTCTTTATGAAACTTGAATCCCTGCTTCCTTCTATGAAGGCCTTTTACTTTTATGTTTAGTCTCCATCTTCTATCTTTATGCACCTATGTTTAGTCTCCCAAGACTAGTTGATTGATTCATAACTTTGATATTACTTGTTCTTAAATTACTTGTATCTAGTCACCCTTATGAACTTTGAAGGTGTCCTATGCATTTATGTTTTGCTACACTATGAGGGACAAGCTGAATACCATTCTCATTATGTTTTCTATATGTGAAACAAACAAACGTCTTTCAAAGCATTGTTATTCATGAATCTCTTGTTTGTACCTTTTCATGTTATAACATAGTTGCTATGTCTTTTTGTTAGAACTATATCTTTCATGCTATGTTAAAGTACTATGATCCCAGCTATCAATGTTTTACAAATACCTTGATCAAGATTATGATGGTGCATGTCACCTAAAAAATTCTTATTTTTATCACTTACCTACTCGAGGACGAGCAGGAGTTAAGCTTGGGGATGTTGATATGTTGCAAATGTATCTATAATTTTTGATGTTCCATGCTTGTTTAGTATCTACTTTCTTATGTTTTTTCCACACTTTGGAGTATTTTTGCACATTTTCTGGAACTAACCTATTAACAAGATGCCACAGTGCCAGTTGCCTATTTTCTGCTATTTTTGGTTTCAGAAAAGCTAGTAAGGAAATATTCTCAGAATTGGACCGGACAAAAGCCAAAGTCAATATTTTACCCGAAGCAACACGGAGTCCGAAGGGGATACGAAGAGGGGAACCAGGGCGGCCACACCTGGTGGCGGCACAGGCTGCCCTAGCCACGCCACCAGGGGGTGTGGGCCCCCTGGACTCCACCGACCTGGCCCCTTCTCCTATAAAGACCCCTCGGGATGAAAACCCTAAGGACCCGATCAAAATTCCACGAAAGAGTCTGTAGCCGCCGTCATCTCCATCCCTAGATCGGGAGGGATCTGAAGCTCCTCACGGCACCCTACCGGAGGGGAGAGATCACCCTGGAGGCCTTCTTCATCACCATGTCTGCCTCCGGTGTGATGCGTGAGTAGTTCATCTCTGGACTACGGGTCCATGTAGTAGCTAGATGGTTGGTTCTTCTCCTTTGTGCTACCTGATACGTCCTTTTTGCATCACTATTCTATGTCATAATTCACTATTATTCATTGATATATTTTGTATTGAGAGGTGATACTTATGTTATTTCATCTGTTTTTGCATGGTTGATGACTTTTGGGGCATGGACCACTGCAGTCAGGATTCTGATGGAAAAGGTGCTGTTTGGAGGCAAAATTCACGAAGATCAGAAAATCTGGGAAAATATACGGAAAATCCTATTTTTCCTAAGACGGGAAGCTGAAGGAAGCTGGAGATGGAGATGGGGCCCACACCACCCACTGGCACGGGCAGTCCTAGGTCAAGGCCAAGTGGTGTGGCCACCTGCCCACTGTGCTCTCCTCTAGCGTATATTATCCTCCCAAAACCCTAAGACTCAGGGAGCAACCACAGAAAGATTCCGCCGCCTCTGCGGGGCGGAAACCACCGAGAGAGAAAGAGCTCTCTAGCAGACAGATTTCTGTCGAGGGAATTCCTTCCCGGAGAGGGGAGATCGTCGCCATCAACACCACCATCAAGCTGGACTTCATCGGGATCATCATCATCATCATCACCACCATCATCACCATCAGCACCCTCATCACCATCTCCATATTGCTGTAACAATTGAGTTGAATCTTGCATAGTTCATAGGGGAAACTTTCCTGGTGTTGATTACTCTTTGTAGTTGATGCTATTGACTGAACCATTGAATTATTGTTTATGTTCAGATTGTTATACATCATTATTCCATCTGTGATCATGATCCATATGATGTCTTGTGAGTAGTTCATTTTGTTCTTGAGGACATGGGAGAAGGCATGTTGTTAGTAGTGGAGTTGTGTTCAGAAAGATTCAATAGTTTAATATTTAAGTTGTGGTGTACTTCTTCTAGTGGTGTCATGTGAACGTCGACTACATGACACTTCACCTATATGGGCCTAGGGGAATGCATTGTGTATTTGGCTACTAATCGTAGGGGTTGCCGGAGTGATAGAAACCTGAACCCCCATTAGGAAACCATTGCACAAGGGACATAAGGGTCTTAGAGTTTAATGTTGTGGTTAGGTTTCTACCTTAATTACTTTCTTGTACTTACGGATGTTTGCAAGGGGTATAATCACAAGTATGTATTAGTCCTAGGAAGGTCGGTACATTAGCACAGGTTCACCCACACAACACTTAGCAAGCTAAAGAAGATTAATCAACTATATGAAGCGAAAGCACTTAACAGTCTTCCCATGTTTCCTCGAGAACGTTTGGTCATCTTAAGTAATACAACCGGCTTGTCCTTTGCTGCATAAAGGATTGGGCCACTTGTTGCATTTATTCCTACTGTCTTTTATTTACTCGTACTTTGTTTACTTGCTTTATCGAAAACCCCTAAACATCCGTTTGCTAAGTATTTGTAGAGAATTCCTGATCCATACCACTAGCCAAAGACCTTCCGCTCCTCGTTGGGTTCGACACTCTTACTTATCGAAAATACGCGATACACCCCTATACTTGTGGGTCATCAAGACTATTTGCTGGCGCCGCTGTCGGGAGTGAAGCGCTATTGAAAGTGGAACTGTAAAGGAAACTTCTACTATGAGTATTGTTTACTCATTAGTTGCTTTATTTTCGTTATGGATAATTCATGAGTTTCTTATTTGGTAATGCTACTACCAATCGCTAAGGTAGTAGATAAGCCACCACCTGCTGAGAATGATGTTTTTAAAATACCTACAAGAATTATTGATCGTGTTATGGATAACTACTATGTTGGGGATGGAACTGTCCATCCCGGTGATCATTTGCTCTTTATACACGAATTATGCGGGTTGTTCAAGTGTGCAGGTATTACTACAGATCAAGTTAATAAGAAGTTATTCTCATTGTTGCTGAAAGGAAGAGCTGAGGAATGGTATAAGCTGCTGAAGAATGGTCAAGCTCTGGAATGGGAGGAAATAGTGCCTCTCTTTTATTCAAAGTTTTATCCTCCTAGTGAGATTCATAAAGGTCGGAATCAAATATACAACTTTTGGCCCCTTGATGGAGAGAGTACAACTCAATCTTGGGGGAGATTGAAGTTATTAATGCTCAAATGTCCCATTCATGATCTCCCCAACAATATTATTATTAATAACCTTTATGCAAGACTCCCTCTACATGATAAGGATTTATTGGATGCTTCTTGTGCTAGATCATTCACTCGCATGGAAGAAGAAGCTAAATGGGATCTTCTGGACCGTATTCAAGACAATGCTGAAGCATGGGAGAATGACAAAGGTAGAAAGTCAAGTATAAATTATGATTATGAATGCATTGAATCTTTTATGGGAACTGATGACTTTCAAAATATTAGTAATGCTTATGGTCTTGATTTGCAAGTTATTACGAATTGCTTTAGAGATTTTGCTTCTTATATTGAAATTCCAAAAAGGGGATGGAATAAATACCATGCACCTTACAAAGATATTGTTGACTATGTTCCAATTGGGAGTGTTGAGTATTGCATTATTGATCCCATCTTACCTGAACCTTATATCGAGAAGATTCCCTTCCCAAAAACGGTAAAGGATCATCCTATGATAACTAATGTAATCACAAAAAGTGAAAAATGAACTATAAAACCTGATGAACAAATAAACATTAAACCTGTGGTAGCAATTGTGAAAGACCTTGTCACTAAAAGCAGAGAAGATGGACACATAGTCTTTTCTAAGGATGCTTCTAATATTGTTTCACATCCTAATAGAACTAAAAAAACTAGTGTTCCTGTGCTTTCTGTTAGAATTGGTGATCATTGCTATTATGGTTTATGTGATATTGGTGCAAGTTCCAGTGCTATTCCATATGAGCTTTACAGAGAAATTATGCATGAAATCAGTCCCTGCGAATTGGAAGAGATTGATGTGGTTATTCACCTTGCTAATAGAGAGACCATCTCTCCAATTGGTATTGTACGAGACGTGGAAGTTCTTTGTGGTAAGATTAAGTACCCTGCTAATTTTCTAGTACTCGGTTCAGCTGCTAGTAAAACTTATCCTATTATTTTTGGAAGACCTTTCTTAAGTACTTGTGGAGCTATTATAGATTGCAAAAGGGAGAAAATCTTGACTAAGTTTGTTGGGGAATCTTATGAGTTTAATTTCTCAAAATTCGCTAAGGAACCTTGTGAAGAGGAAACCCATAATGAGGATTTTAGAGTTGAACAAGTTGCTTCTATTTCTCTTGCTCCTGACAATGCTTTGCAGCAATTTATGGAAGATCATGAAAGTGAAATCTTCATGGAAGAAAGGAATGAGATTGACAAGATTCTCCATGATCAGCCTAAGATGCTCAAGCATAACTTGCCTGTAGAAGACTTGGTTACCACGTTGCCACCTAAAAAGGATCTGGTTTTCAATTTAAAACCTCTCCCTGATGATCTTAAATATGCTTATATTGATGATAAAAAGATATATCCTATTATTAGCGCTAAACTTTCAGGAAAGGAAGAAGAAAGGCTATTAGAGATTTTGAGGAAACACCGAGGATCTATGGGCTATACTCTGGATGATTTAAAAGGGATTTCACCTACTATATGTCAGCATTCTATCAACATAGAACCAGATGCAAAGCCGGTTGTAGAGCACCAACGACGTTTAAATCCTAGGATGAAGGAAGTGGTAAGGAATGAGGTATTGAAACTCCTTGATGCTGGTATTATTTACCCTATTGCTGATAGTGAATGGGTTAGTCATGTTCATTGTGTTCCTAAAAAAGGAGGTATTACCGTTGTTCCTAATGATAATGATGAGCTTATTCCTCAAAGAATAGTAGTAGGCTATAGGATGTGCATTGATTTTAGAAAAGTCAATAAAGTTACTAAGAAAGATCACTACCCGCTTCCTTTTATTGATCAAATGTTGGAAAGGTTGTCTAAAAAGACCCATTTTTGTTTTCTTGATGGTTATTCTGGTTTCTCTCAAATTGCTGTTAAACAACAAGATCAAGAAAAAACTACTTTCACTTGCCCTTACGGAACTTATGCTTATAGACATATGCCTTTTGGTTCATGTAATGCTCCTACTACTTTTCAAAGGTGCATGTCTGCTATCTTTCATGGTTTTTGTGAGGAAATTGTAGAATTGTTCATGGATGACTTTTATGTCTATGGAACTTCTTTTGATAATTGTTTGCACAACCTTGATAAAGTTTTGCAGAGATGTGAAGAAACTAATCTTGTTCTTAATTGGGAGAAATGCCACTTCATGGTTAATGAAGGGATTATCCTCGGGCATAAAGTTTCTGAAAAAGGCATAGAAGTTGATAGAGCTAAGGGTGAGGCAATTAAGAAGATGCCATGTCCAAGAGACATCAAAGTTATTCGTAGTATCCTTGATCATGCTGGTTTCTATAGAAGGTTTATTAAAGACTTTTCTAGGATATCAAAACCCCTAACTAATCTTCTTCAAAAAGATGTACCCTTCATTTTTGATGATGATTGTAAGGAAGCTTTTGAAACTCTTAAGAAGGCTTTAACTACAGCCCCTATTGTTCAACCACTTGATTGGAGTTTACCCTTTCAAATAATGTGTGATGCTAGTGATTTTGCTATAGGTGCTGTCCTTGGGCAACGAATTGATAAAAAGTTAAACGTTATCCATTATGCTAGTAAGACTCTAGACACTTCTCAAAGGAATTATGCTACTACTGAAAAGGAATTTCTAGCTGTCGTTTTTGCTTGTGATAAGTTTAGGCCCTATATTGTAGACTCAAAGGTCACCATTCATACTGATCATGCTGCTATTAGATACCTTATGACGAAGAAGGGCGCTAAGCCTAGGCTTATTAGATGGGTGCTGCTTTTACAAGAGTTTGATCTACATATAGTAGATAGGAAGGGTGCTGAAAACCCTGTAGCTGATAATTTATCTCGATTGGAAAACATCTCTTTTGACCCTATGCCTGTTAATGATAGTTTCCCAAATGAACAGTTAGTTGCAGTAGGGGTAAGCTTGCGAGGGAGCCCTTGGTACGCTGATTATGCAACTTTATTGTCTCCAAGTATTTGCCTCCAACTTTTACAGCTCAGCAAAGGAGGAAGTTCTTCTATGATTTGAGGCATTATTTTTGGGATGACCCACAGTTATACAAAGAGGGAGTGGATGGTATTATGCGAAGATGTGTTCCATAATATGAACAAAAGGAGATATTGCGTAAATGTCATGGTAGTGCTTATGGGGGACATCATGCAGGAAATAGAACTGCACAAAAGGTGCTACAATCAGGTTTCTACTGGCCTACCCTCTTCAAAGATGCAAGAAAATTTGTTTTATCTTATGATGAATGTCAGTGTGTTGATAACATTTCTAGACACAATGAAATGCCTATGAATTACTCTCTAGTTATTGAACCCTTTGATTGCTGGGGATTTGACTTTATGGGTCCTTTCCCTCCTTCGAAAGGTTACACTCATATTCTTGTTGCCGTTGATTATGTTACTAAGTGGGTAGAAGCCATTCCTACAAAGAGTGCTTACGGGGAGACTTCTCTAAAAATGCTTAAGGATGTTATCTTTCCTAGGCTTGGAGTGCCTAGGTATCTCACGACTGATGGGGGTTCTCATTTCATTCATGGTAGTTTTAGAAAGACCCTTGCTAAATATGATGTTAATCATAGAATTGCTTCAGCTTATCACCCCCAAACTAGAGGGCAAGTAGAGTTATCAAATAGAGAAATTAAATCCATCTTGCAAAAGACTGTTAATAGATCTAGAAAAAACTGGGCTAAAAAGTTGAATGATGCCCTATGGGCTTATAGAACTGCTTACAAAAATCCTATGGGGATGTCTCCTTATAAAATGGTTCATGGGAAAGCTTGTCACCTACCCTTAGAATTAGAACACAAAGCTTACTGGGAAGTTAAAGAACTAAATAGAGATTGTAAGCTCGCTGGTGAGAAAAGATTATTTGACTTAAGTTCTTTAGATGAATGGAGGAGTGAAGCCTATGAAAATGCTAGGCTCTTTAAGGAAAAAGTTAAAAGATGGCATCACAAGCAAATACTTAAGAGAGAATTTCATGTTGGTGAGAAAGTTCTATTGTATAGGTCTCGTCTCAGGTTTTTTGCAGGAAAGCTACTATCAAAATGGGAAGGACCTTTCATTATTGAAGAAGTATACCGTTCAGGAGCCATAAAAATTCTTTTTTAAAAGATGATACTACACAAGTAGTGAATGGGCAGCGACTCAAGCAATATATTGCTGGAGATTCTTACAATGAAGATGTTGATGCCTTTCAAGTTATAACTCCGGAAAGATTTATCAAGAACCAAATTCATAGACCTGTAGAGTCCGCTTCCAAATAGGTAACAGTTCTAGTAAGAAAAGTTCCACGAAAATACTATCCAACTATATTTTTGCAGTTTTTAGTCAATAAGGAAAGTTACGAAGAGAAAAAGGGATGGAAACGGAGCCACGGTGGCCCACACCACCCTGTGGCGCGGGCCCACCCCTGGTCGTGCCACCAGGTGGTGAGGCCACCCCAGACTCTGCCTCCGACCCGTTTTCTCCTAGTACCTTCCTTTTGTTTTGAAACTTCGTAATATATAATCCCTCGGATCTCCCAAGGTTCGTATATCATGTTTTCGTCGTGTTTTTGTTTCGATCTGTTTCTGCCAGGTAGAGTCCCATATTTGGAGCCATAGTGTCTTCCTCTAGATCAGCCAAGGGATATTCCTTAGAAGATATCATCAACCCATACATGAGAGAGCTGAAGATTCATCCCAAGGAGCTATTGCTCGAAGATGGGGAGGTCTGGATAAAAGAGGTTCAAGGCCCTAAAGGTGAAGGAAGTCTGGAGGACAGGATGGAAACACTGGAGCAAGAAGTCTTTAGGTACAAGAAGATGGCGGAGCATGAAGTGGATATCATCCATAAGATTTGTTCTGAACTCATCGCCGAGCACCAAAAGGAGATTGCTGAACTCAAAGACGAAGTCCTCTCACTCCGCCAAACAACCAACAAACTGCAAGCAGAGTTCTATGACGTTCAAAATCAACACTGTGAGTATGAGGTTAGGTTTAAACGCATAAGTGCTGCTGCAAGTTTCAGGATGTTGGAAACCACGATGTCCTTTGTTGATGGGAAGCCCTTACCCTGGAAGTCGGACGAAGATGAGAGGATACCACCACCACCAAAGGATTAATTCGTCATAAGGTTTGGCATCCCCTTGGTCTGTTCCAAGCTTGGGGGAGTGCCGCGGTATCACATCACTATCTTCTATCTTTTTACCTTTTTAGTAGAGTCATATCATTAATAGAGAAGTTATTATGTAGGATGGTTTGCATTATGGAAGTGTCCCCTCTCTCGTTAGATATGTATCCCTTGGTGTGAGATGCCATTATAGAATATTAATGAGAAGTTCTATCATTCACTCTTTTTCATAGCTTATATTAGTTTTCAATTCGTGGTTATATGATTGATCTTATTGTTGGTATTGGTATCACTTTGGGATCATTGAGTCAATTTAGTTGGTTTTGGCAAACCTGGCTCGGTCAGTAGCACACTATTTTTGAGAGTTGAAAGAAAAGATAAAAGTACCTTTAAAGAAAAATAATTTCATCATCTTTCTTTCTTTCTTTCTTTCTTTCTTGATTTGCTCATAAGTTTAGTATTCTCTAGTTAAGATCTTTTGTGCTTCCAAGGAAGATTGCATGTTTGTCTTTATCACTTGTATGTTTGGTTGTTTCCTTCAACTCTTGTACTTGCTACCCAGCCTTGCTAGCCAAAAACCTATACTGAGAGGGAATTCTTCTCGTGCATCCACCTCCTTTAAACCAAAACCTCTGCCATTTGTGCCCACCATACCTACCTAGTAGCATTATTGCTATTCCAAGTAAATTCTTGTTTTATCTATCTCCCAAATTAAACTTGTTATGTGAAAATTAGTGATTAAAGCTCTCACGAACTTGATGGCACACTTTACTTTCTTGCATTTAATAAACTTGAACCATTGTGCTCACCTATGTTGCATATATGCTTGCGCTTTATAAGTTGTGAATTAGCAGAACGATGTTGTCATGGGGAACGCTTTCAACATTGCACTGGTACTTTGTACCTAGTTGATATCATGTTCTTTTATCTATGGATGTCGTCGGTGTGAAATGAAAGGGGAGCTTGTAAGTCCATGGAGTTATGCATGTGTGTTAGAGAAACGCCTGGGCCGCTGGTCTAATCCATGCTGACATGGTGGAAACCTGCAGCGTAACCATAACGAGCATCTATGAAGCATTCTTCTTATAAAAAAAGAGTCAGATATTGAGAAAAAAAGAGAAAAGAAAAAAGAGATTATGAAAAGAGAGAAAAAGCACCATATTCCCATGGTAAATAAGAAGATTGCTGAGATGCTTGTTGTCTTCTTGCCTTGTCATTTTGATATGGGGATTCTTCTCAGATTCGGGCAACGGTACCTGCTGGCGGTTCTCTATGATACACATATGCTTATGATGACAAGAACTTACCGGTGACTAAACTTGAGTAGCATGAAGAGCGGCCCTCGTATTCAAGGGACATGAGATTCTGAATTTACAACTTGTCAATGCATATCCTCATATTTGATCACTTTAACCTTAATCACCTAAAGATGCTTATGATAGGGGCAATGAGAGCTGGAATCTAGTAAGTATCATATTTTTGGGAGCTCTTTATGAGACATGCAATCCCTGCTTCCCTCTGCGAAGGGCCTTTCTTTTACTTTTTAGTTGAGTCAGTAAACCTACTCCCTTCTATCTCAGCAAGTATTTTGAGTTGTTGTGTTTCATTCATTCATATGATGATTTATTCAATCATGTTTCTTATGTTCCTTGTTTTACACATTGCTCTTATCTTGATGTTTACTATTCTTCGACCAAGATCTAAGTTTGCCATTACCAATTATGATTCACTTTATGTATCTTTATTGTGTTTCCTTTACCTATTACAGGTTGAGTTATATAATAGTGAGTTCTCTTCTATTATGATCTATGTATTTGATGAATGTGATGCTTCTTGTCTGTATTCTTTTATCGACTCTTCACTCCATAAACCTAAGGCCATGTTTATTGAGCTCAGTTTCGCTTGGGGACAAGCGAAGTCTAAGCTTGGGGGGAGTTGATACGTCCATTTTGCATCACTATTCTATATCATAATTCACAATTATTCATTGATATATTTCGTATTGAGAGGTGATACTTATGTTATTTCATCTGTTTTTGCATGGTTGATGACTTTTGGAGCATGGGCCGGCAATGATTATGGAAAAGGTGTTGTTTGGAGGCAAAATTGCGAAGATCAGAAAATCCGAAAAATACGGATATCGAAATCCTATCCTATTTTTCCAGTAAGACTATGAAGCTGAAGGAGGGAAGAGATGGGCCATGCGCCACACACCACCCCTAAGCAGCCTAAGCCCGTGCCCGCCAGTGGTGTGTGGCCTGGCCCACTCCAGGCTCTCCCCTATGGCGTATATTATCCTCCCAAAACCCTAAGACTCGGGGAGCGACCATAGAAAGATTCCGCCACCTCTGCGGGGCGGAAAACACCGAGAGAGAAAGATCTCTCCGGCAAACAGATTTCTGCTAGGGGAATTCCTTCCTGGAGAGGGGAGATCGTCGCCATCAACACCACCATCAAGCTAGACTTCATCGGGATAATCATCATCATCACCACCATCATCACCATCAGCACCTTCATCACCATCTCCATAATACTGTAACAATTGAGTTGAATCTTGCATAGTTCATAGGGGAACTTTCCCGGTGTTGATTACTCTTTGTAGTTGATGCTATTGAGTGAACCATTGAATTATTGTTTATGTTCAGATTGTTATACATCATTATTCCATCTCTGACCATGATCCATATGATGTCTTGTGAGTAGTTCGTTTTGTTCTTGAGGACATGGGAGAAGTCATGTTGTTAGTAGTGGAGTTGTGTTGAGAAAGATTCAATAGTTTGATATTTAAGTTGTGGTGTACTTCTTCTAGTGGTGTCATGTGAACGTCGACTACATGATACTTCACCTATATGGGCCTAGGGGAATGCATTGTGTATTTGGCTACTAATCGTAGGGGTTGCCGGAGTGACAGAAACATGAACCCCCGTTAGGAAACCATTGCACAAGGGACATAAGGGTCTTAGAGTTTAAAGCTATGGTTAGGTTTCTACCTTAATTACTTTCTTATACTTACGGATGTTTGCAAGGGGTATAATCACAAGTATGTATTAGTCCTAGGAAGGTCGGTACATTAGCACAGGTTCACCCACACAACACTTAGCAAGATAAAGAAGATTAATCAACTATATGAAGCGAAAGCACTTGACAGTCTTCCCATGTGTCCTCGAGAACGTTTGGTCATCTTAAGTAATACAATCGGCTTGTCCTTTGCTGCATAAAGGATTGAGCCACTTGCTGCATTCATTCCTACTGTCTTTTATTTACTCGTACTTTGTTTACTTGCTTTATCGAAAACCCCTAAAAATCCGTTTGCTAAGTATTTGCAGAGAATTCCTGATCCATACCACTATCCAGCACCTTCTGCTCCTCGTTGGGTTCGACACTCTTACTTATCGAAAATACTGCGATACACCCCCTATACTTGTGGGTCATCACTACCATGTTTAGATCTTGTGAGCTTCGTTCATGATCAAGATCATCTATTTGTAATCTTACATGTTGTTTTTGCAGGGATTCGATGGATATTGAGATGCTATTTCAGATTGATTATTGATTCTATCATGTCTTTGTTATTTGTGATCTTGCATGCTTTCCGTTGTTAGTAGCTATCTTGGCCGAATAGATGCTAGGAACTCCAAGAGGGAGTATTTATGCTCGATAGTGGGTTCATGCCTCTAGGAATCTGGGGAAGTGACAGAAATCTCTAAGGTACTAGATGTGTTGGTGCTAGTAGGGAGAAAACAGCAATCCTTTGTTCATAGAACAATCGTATTGTTTACTTTACACACTTTGCTTAATACAATTATTTTTTGCTTGCAACTTAATACTGGAGGGGGTTCGGATGATAACGTGAAGGTGGATTATTAGTCATAGATGAAGTTGGATTACGGTCTATGTATAATGTTGTAATGCCCAAGCAAATCTCATAGGAGTCAAAATGATTAGTATATGCTTGTATGCTTTCTCGGTGTCTGTCAATTGCCCCGCTATAATTTGTTCACCCAACATGTCAATTATCTTAAGGAGAATCACCACTAGTGAACTATGGACCCCGGTCCATTATTTTACCATCAATCTACAATCTATTTACTGTTTTGTGTTTACTTTCTGCAAGCAATTACTATCTTCCACACAATACGTTTAATCCTTTGTTTTCGGCAAACCGGTGATATTGACAACCTCAATGTGTTGTAGAGGATTCCAAGTTGGAAACAACACCTTGGAGGTGTTTCCTTGCTCCTACTAGTTCGATAACCTTGGTTTCATAACTAAGGGAAAACTTGCTACTATGCTCATCATAGCTTCCTCTTGGGGTTCCCCAACGAGCTCGATACATTTTGAGCCATCAAATGCATCATGGCATACATCAATTTATGCCAAGATAGATCCACTAGAGTTCATTGGATGTGTATTCTTCTCATAAACCACATATGGATACACCGGAGTCATTGCATGTGTGTTACTGTCACAAACCACATCTGGATCCACTAGTGTTCATTGCATGTGTGTTCTTTTCACAAACCACACATGGATCCACCAATGTCATTGCATGTGTGTTCTTATCCTAAACCACATATGGATCCACCAGAGTCATTGCATGTGTGTTCTTGTAATGAAAAACCACATATGGATCCACCAGTGTCATTGCAGTGTGTTCTTTCCACAAACCACATATGGATCAACCAATGTCATTGCATGTGTGTTCTTTCCACAAACCACATATGGATCCATCAGAGTCATTGCATGTGTCTTCTTGTAATGACAAACCACATATGGATCAACCAATGTCATTGCATGTGTGTACTTTTCATGAACCACATATGGATCAACCAGAGTCATTGCATGTTTGTTATTTTCACAAACCACATATGGATCCAAGAGTCATTGCATGTATGTTCTTCTCACAAACCACACATGGATCCACTAGAGTCATTGCATGCGTGTTCTTTTCATGAACCACATATGGATTCACCAGTGTCATTACATGTGAGTTCTTTTCACAAACCACATATGGACCCACTAGAGTCATTGCATGTGTGTTCTTTTCACAAACCACATATGGATCAACCAGAGTCATTGCATGTATGATCTTTCCACAAACAACATATGGATCTACCAGAGTCATTGCATGTGTGTTCTTGTAATGACAAATAACATATGGATAAACCAATGACATTGCATGTGTGTTCTTTACGCAAACCACATATGGATCCACCAGAGTCATTGCATTGGTGTTCTTTCCACAAACCACACAAGGATCCACCAGAGTCATTGCATATGTGTTCTTCTCACAAACCACATATGGATCCACCAGTATCATTGCATGCGTGTTCTTGTAATGACAAACCACATATGGATCAACCAAAGACATTACATGTGTGTTCTTTCCACAAACAACATATGGATCCACCAGAGTCATTGCATGTGTGTTCTTTCCACAAACCACACATGGATCCATCAGAGCCATTGCATGTGTGTTCTTCTCACAAACCACATGGATCCACCAATGTCATTGCATGTGTGTTATTTCCGCAACCCACATATGGATCAACCAATGTCATTGCATGCATGCTCTTTTCATGAACCACATATGGATTAACCAGAGTCATTGCATGTTTGTTCTTTTCACAAACCACATATGGATCCAAGAGTCATTGCATGTATGTTCTTCTCACAAACCACACATGGATCTACTAGAGTCATTGCATTTGTGATCTTTTCATGAACCACATATGGATCCTCCAGAGTCATTGCATGTGTGTTCTTTCCACAATCCACATATGGATCAACCAATGTCATTGCATGTGTGTTCTTTCTAGAAACCACATATGGATCCACCAGAGTCGTTGCAGGTGTGTTCTTGTAATGACAAACCACATATGGATCCACCAGTGTCATTACATGTGTGTTCTTTTCACAAACCACACATGGATCCACGAGAGTCATTGCATGTGTGTGCTTCTCACAAACCACATATGGATCCACCAATGTAATTGCATGTGTGTTATTGTAATGACAAACCACATATGGATCAACCAATGACATTGCATGTGTGTTCTTTCCACAAAGCACACATGGATCCAACAATGTCATTGCATGTTTGTTCTTTTTACAAACCACATATGGAGCAACCAGAGTAATTGTATGTATGTTCTTTCCACAAACCACATATGGATCTACCAGAGTCATTGCATGTGTGTTCTTGTAATGACAAACCACATATGGATCAACTAATGACATAGCATGTGTGTTCTTTCCACAAACCACATATGGATCCACTAGAGTCATTGCAGTGTGTTCTTTCTAGAAACCACACATGGATCCACCAGAGTCATTGCATGTGTGTTCTTCTCACAAACCACATATGGATCCACCAATGTCATTGGATGTGTGTTCTTGTAAGGACAAACCACATAAGGATCAAATAATGACATCACATGTGTGTTCTTTCCACAAACCACATATGGATCCACCAGAGTCATTGCATGTTTGTTCTTTCCACAAACCACACATGGATCCACTAGAGTCATTACATGTGTGTTCTTCTCACAAACAACATGGATCCACCAGAGTCATTGCATGTTTGTTCTTTCCACAAACCACATATGGACCCACTAGAGTCATTGCATGTGTGTTCTTTCCACAAACCACATATGGATCCACCAATGTCATTACATGTGTGTTCTTGTAATGAAAAACCACATATGGATCAACCAATGACATTGCATGTGTGTTCTTTCCAAAAACCACATATGGATCCACCAGAGTCATTGCATGTGTGTTCTTTCCACAAACCACACATGGATCCACCAGAGTCATTGCATGTGTGTTCTTCTCACAAACCACATGGATCGAACAATGTCATTGCATGTGTGTTCTTTCCACAAACCACATATGGATCCACCAGAATCATTACATGTGTGTTCTTGTAATGAGTAATGACAAACCACATATGGATCAACCAATGTCATTGCATGTACGTTCTTTTCATGAACCACATATGGATCAACCAGAGTCATTCCATGTTTGTTCTTTTCACAAACCACATATGGATCCCAGAGTCATTGCATGTACATTCTTCTCACAAACCACACATGGATCCACCAGAGTCATTGCATGTGTGTTCTTTTCATGAACCACATATGTATCCACTAGAGTCATTGCATGTGTGTTCTTTCCACAACCCACATATGGATCAACCAATGTCATTGCATGTGTGTTCTTTCCACAAACCACATATGGATCCACCAGAGTCATTGCAGGTGTGTTCGTGTAATGACAAACCACACATGGATCCACCAGTGTCATTGCATGTGTGTTCTTTTCACAAACCACATATGGACCCACTAGAGTCATTGCATGTGTGTTCTTTACACAAACCACATATGGATCCACCACAGTCATTGCATGTGTGTTCTTGTAATGATAAACCACATATGGATCAACCAATGTCATTGCATGTGTGTTCTTTTCATGAACCACATATGGATCAACCAATGTCATTACATGTTTGTTCTTTTCACAAACCACATATGGATCAATAAGAGTCCTTGCATGTATGTTCTTTCTACAAACCACATATGGATCCACCAGAGTCATTGCATGTGTGTTCTTGTAATGACAAACCACATATGGATCCACCAGAGTCATTGCATGTGTGTTCTTTCCACAAACCACATATGGATCCACCAGAGTCATTGCATGTTTGTTGTTTCCACAAACCACACGTGCATCCACCAGAGTCATTGCATGTGTCTTCTTCTCACAAACCACATGGATCCAACAATGTCATTGCATGTGTGTTCTTTCCATAAACCACATATGGATCAACCAGAGTCATTACATGTGTGTTCTTGTAATGAGTAATGACAAACCACATATGGATCAACCAATGTCATTGCATGTGCGTTCTTTTCATGAACCACATATGGATCAACCAGAGTCATGGCATGTTTGTTCTTTTCACAAACCACATATGGATCCAAGAGTCATTGCATGTATGTTCTTCTCACATACCACACATGGAACCACTAGAGTCATTGCATGTGTGTTCTTTTCATGAACCACATATGGATCCACCACAGTCATTGCATGTGTGTTCTTTCCATAACCCACATATGGATCCACCAATGTCATTGCATGTGTGTTCTTTCCACAAACCACATATGGATCCAGCAGAGTCTTTGCAGGTGTGTTCTTGTAATGACAAACCACACATGGATCCACCAGTGTTATTACATGTGTGTTCTTTTCACAAACCACATATGGACCCACTAGAGTCATTGCATGTGTGTTCTTTCTACAAACCACATATGGATCCACCAGAGTCATTGCATGTGTGTTCTTGTAATGATAAACCACATATAGATCAACCAATGTCATTGCATGTGTGTTCTTTTCATGAACCACATATGGATCAATCAGAATCATTACATGTTTGTTCTTTTCACAAACCACATATGGATCAACCAGAGTCCTTGCATGTATGTTCTTTCCACAAACCACATATGGATCCACGAGAGTCATTGCATGTGTGTTCTTGTAATGACAAACCACATATGGATCAACCAATGACATTGCATGTGTGTTCTTTCCACAAACCACATATGGATCCACCAGAATCATTGCATGTATGTTGTTTCCACAAACCACATATGGATCCACCAGAGTCATTGCATGTGTGTTCTTTCCACAAACCACACATGGATCCATAAGAGTCATTGCATGTGTGTTCTTCTCACAAACCACATATGGATCCACCAAGGTCATTGCATGTGTGTTCATGTAATGACAAACCACATAGGGATCAACCAATGACATTGCATGTTTGTTCTTTCCACAAAGCACACATGGATCCAACAATGTCATTGCATGTGTGTTCTTTCCAGAAACCACACATGGATCAACCAGAGTCATTGCATGTATGTTCTTTCCACAAACCACATATGGATCTACCAGAGTCATTGCATGTGTGTTCTTCTCACAAACCACATATGGATCCACCAATGTCATTGCATGTGTGTTCTTGTAACGACAAACCACATATGGATCAACCAATGACATCACATGTGTGTTCTTTCCACAAACCACATATGGATCCACCAAAGTCATTGCATGTGTGTTCTTTCCACAAACCACACATGGATCCACCAGTGTCATTGCATGTGTGTTCTTGTAATGACAAACCACATAAGGATCAACCAATGACATTGCATGTGTGTTCTTTCCACAAAGCACACATGGATCCAACAATGTCATTGCATGTGTGTTCTTTCCAGAAACCACACATAGATCAACCAGAGTCATTGCATGTATGTTCTTTCCACAAACCACATATGGATCTACCAGAGTCATTGCATGTGTGTTCTTTCCACAAACCACACATGGATCCACCAGAGTCATTGCATGTATGTTCTTCTCACAAACCACATATGGATCCACCAATGTCATTGCATGTGTGTTCTTGTAACGACAAACCACATATGGATCAACCAATGACATCACATGTGTGTTCTTTAAACAAACCACATATGGATCCACCAGAGTCATTGCATGTGTGTTCTTTCCACAAACCACACATGGATCCACCAGAGTCATTGCATGTGTGTTCTTCTCACAAACCACATGGATCCACCAATGTTATTGCATGTGTGTTATTTCCACAACCCACAGATGGATCAACCAATGCCATTGCATGTGTGATCTTTCCACAAACCACATATGGATCTACCGGAGTAATTGTTTGTGTGTTCTTGTAATGACAAACCTCATATGGATCCACTAGAGTCATTGCATGTGTGTTCTTTGCCACAACCCACATATGGATGAACCAATGTCATTGCATGTGTGTTCTTTCCACAAACCACATATGGATCCACCAGAGTCATTGCATGTGTGTTCTTGTAATGACAAACCACATATGGATCAACCAGTTTCATTGGATGTGTGTTCTTTCCACAAACCACATATGGATCCACCAGATTCATTGCATGTGTGTTCTTGTAATGACAAACCACATATGGATCAACCAATGTCATTACATGTGTGTTCTTTTCATGAACCACATATGGATCAACTAGAGTCTTTACATGTTTGTTATTTTCACAAACGACATATGGATCAACTAGAGTCATTGCATGTATGTTCTTTCCACAAACCACATATGGATCCACCAGAGTCATCGCATGTGTATTCTTTTCATGAACCACATATGGATCAACCAGAGTCATTATATGTTTGTTCTTTTCACAAACCACATATGGATCAACCAGAGTCATTGCATGTATGTTCTTTCCACAAACCACATATGGATCCACCAATGTCATTGGATGTGTGTTCTTGTAAGGACAAACCACATATGGATCAACCAATGACATCACATGTGATTTCTTTCCACAAACCACATATGGATCCACCAGACTGATTGCATGTTTGTTCTTTCCACAAACCACACATGGATCCACTAGAGTCATTGCATGTGTGTTCTTCTCACAAACCACATGGATCCACCAATGTCATTGCATGTGTGTTATTTCCACAACCCACTATGGATCAACTAATGTCATTGCATGTGTGTTCTTGTCATGAACCACATATGGATCAACCGGAGTCATTGCATGTTTATTCTTTTCACAAACCACATATGGATCAACCAGAGTCATTGCATGTATGTTCTTTCTGCAAACCACATATGGATCCACCAGTGTCATTGGATGTGTGTTCTTGTAAGGACAAACCACATATGGATCAACTAATGACATCACATGTGTGTTCTTTCCACAAACCACATATGGATCCACCAGAGTCATTGCATGTTTGTTCTTTCCACAAACCACACATGGATCCACTAGAGTCATTGCATGTGTGTTCTTCTCACAAACCACATGGATCAACCAATGTCATTGCATGTGTGTTATTTCGACAACCCACTTTGGATCAACTAATGTCATTGCATGTGTGTTCTTTTCATGAACCGTATATGGATCAACCAGAGTCATTGCATGTTTATTCTTTTCACAAACCACATATGGATCAACCAGAGTCATTGCATCTATGTTCTTTCTGCAAACCACATATGGATCCACCAGAGTCATTGCATGTGTGTTCTTGTAATGACAAACCACATATGGATCCACCAGAGTCATTGCATGTTTGTTCTTTCCACAAACCACATATGGATCCACCAGAGTAATTGCATTGTGTTCTTTCCACAAACCACACATGGATCCACCAGAGTCATTGCATGTGTGTTCTTTCCACAAAGCACACATGGATCCAACAATGTCATTGCATGTGTGTTCTTTCCAGAAACCACACATGGGTCAACCAGAGTCATTGCAGGTATGTTCTTTCCACAAACCACATATGGATCTACCAGAGTCATTGCATGTGTGTTCTTTCCACACACCACACATGGATCCACCAGAGTCATTGCATGTGTGTTCTTCTCACAAACCACATATGGATCCACCAATGTCATTGCTTGTGTGTTCTTGTAACGACAAACCACATATGGATCAACCAATGACATCACATGTGTGTTCTTTCCACAAACCACATATGGATCCACCAGAGTCATTGCATGTGTGTTCTTGTAATGATAAACCACATATGGATCAACCAATGTCATTGCATGTGTGTTCTTTTCATGAACCACATATGGATCAACTAGAGTCATTACATGTTTGTTCTTTTCACAAACCACATATGGATCAACCAGAGTCCTTGCATGTATGTTCTTTCCACAAACCACATATGGATCCACGAGAGTCATTGCATGTGTGTTCTTGTAATGACAAACCACATATGGATCAACCAATGACATTGCATGTGTGTTCTTTCCACAAACCACATATGGATCCACCAGAGTCATTGCATGTATGTTGTTTCCACAAACCACATATGGATCCACCAGAGTCATTGCATGTGTGTTCTTTCCACAAACCACACATGGATCCATAAGATTCATTGCATGCGTGTTCTTCTCACAGACCACATATGGATCCACCAAGGTCATTGCATGTGTGTTCTTGTAATGACAAACCACATAAGGATCAACCAATGACATTGCATGTGTGTTCTTTCCACAAAGCACACATGGATCCAACAATGTCATTGCATGTGTGTTCTTTCCAGAAACCACACATGGATCAACCAGAGTCATTGCATGTATGTTCTTTCCACAAACCACATATGGATCTACCAGAGTCATTGCATGTGTGTTCTTTCCACAAACCACACATGGATCCACCAGAGTCATTGCATGTGTGTTCTTCTCACAAACCACATATGGATCCACCAATGTCATTGCATGTGTGTTCTTGTAACGACAAACCACATATGAATCAACCAATGACATCACATGTGTGTTCTTTCCACAAACCACATATGGATCCACCAGAGTCATTGCATGTGTGTTCTTTCCACAAACCACACATGGATCCACCAGTGTCATTGCATGTGTGTTCTTATAATGACAAACCACATAAGTATCAACCAATGACATTGCATGTGTGTTCTTTCCACAAAGCACACATGGATCCAACAATGTCATTGCATGTGTGTTCTTTCCAGAAACCACACATAGATCAACCAGAGTCATTGCATGTATGTTCTTTCCACAAACCACATATGGATCTACCAGAGTCATTGCATGTGTGTTCTTTCCACAAACCACACATGGATCCACCAGAGTCATTGCATTTGTGTTCTTCTCACAAACCACATATGGATCCACCAGTGTCATTGCATGTATGTTCTTGTAACGACAAACCACATATGGATCAACCAATGACATCACATGTGTGTTCTTTCTACAAACCACATATGGATCCACCAGAGTCATTGCATGTGTGTTCTTTCCACAAACCACACATGGATCCACCAGAGTCATTGCATGTGTGTTCTTCTCACAAACCACATGGATGCACCAATGTCATTGCATGTGTGTTATTTCCACAACCCACAGATGGATCAACCAATGCCATTGCATGTGTGATCTTTCCACAAACCACATATGGATCTACCGGAGTAATTGCTTGTGTGTTCTTGTAATGACAAACCTCATATGGATCCACTAGAGTCATTGCATGTGTGTTCTTTGCCACAACCCACATATGGATGAACCAATGTCATTGCATGTGTGTTCTTTCCACAAACCACATATGGATCCACCAGAGTCATTGCATGTGTGTTCTTGTAATGACAAACCACATATGGATCAACCAGTGTCATTGGATGTGTGTTCTTTCCACAACCCACATATGGATCCACCAGATTCATTGCATGTGTGTTCTTGTAATGACAAACCACATATGGATCAACCAATGTCATTACATGTGTGTTCTTTTCATGAACCACATATGGATCAACTAGAGTCTTTACATGTTTGTTATTTTCACAAACGACATATGGATCAACTAGAGTCATTGCATGTATGTTCTTTCCACCAACCACATATGGATCCACCAGAGTCATCGCATGTGTATTCTTTTCATGAACCACATATGGATCAACCAGAGTCATTATATGTTTGTTCTTTTCACAAACCACATGTGGATCAACCAGAGTCATTGCATGTATGTTCTTTCCACAAACCACATATGGATCCACCAATGTCATTGGATGTGTGTTCTTGTAAGGACAAACCACATATGGATCAACCAATGACATCACATGTGATTTCTTTCCACAAACCACATATGGATCCACCAGACTGATTGCATGTTTGTTCTTTCCACAAACCACAGATGGATCCACTAGAGTCATTGCATGTGTGTTCTTCTCACAAACCGCATGGATCCACCAATGTCATTGCATGTGTGTTATTTCCACAACCCACTATGGATCAACTAATGTCATTGCATGTGTGTTCTTGTCATGAACCACATATGGATCAACCGGAGTCATTGCATGTTTATTCTTTTCACAAACCACATATGGATCAACCAGAGTCATTGCATGTATGTTCTTTCCACAAACCACATATGGATCCACCAGTGTCATTGGATGTGTGTTCTTGTAAGGACAAACCACATATGGATCAATCAATGACATCACATGTGTGTTCTTTCCACAAACCACATATGGATCCACCAGAGTCATTGCATGTTTGTTCTTTCCACAAACCACACATGGATCCACTAGAGTCATTGCATGTGTGTTCTTCTCACAAACCACATGGATCAACCAATTTCATTGCATGTGTGTTATTTCGACAACCCACTTTGGATCAACTAATGTCATTGCATGTGTGTTCTTTTCATGAACCGTATATGGATCAACCAGATTCATTGCATGTTTATTCTTTTCACAAACCACATATGGATCAACCAGAGTCATTGCATCTATGTTCTTTCCGCAAACCACGTATGGATCCACCAGAGTCATTGCATGTGTGTTCTTGTAATGACAAACCACATATGGATCCACCAGAGTCATTGCATGTTTGTTCTTTCCACAAACCACATATGGATCCACCAGAGTAATTGCATTGTGTTCTTTCCACAAACCACACATGGATCCACCAGAGTCATTGCATGTGTGTTCTTTCCACAAAGCACACATGGATCCAACAATGTCATTGCATGTGTGTTCTTTCCAGAAACCACACATGGGTCAACAAGAGTCATTGCAGGTATGTTCTTTCCACAAACCACATATGGATCTACCAGAGTCATTGCATGTGTGTTCTTTCCACACACCACACATGGATCCACCAGAGTCATTGCATGTGTGTTCTTCTCACAAACCACATATGGATCCACCAATGTCATTGCTTGTGTGTTCTTGTAACGACAAACCACATATGGATCAACCAATGACATCACATGTGTGTTCTTTCCACAAACCACATATGGATCCACCAGAGTCATTGCATGTGTGTTCTTGTAATGATAACCCACATATGGATCAACCAATGTCATTGCATGTGTGTTCTTTTCATGAACCACATATGGATCAACTAGAGTCATTACATGTTTGTTCTTTTCACAAACCACATATGGATCAACCAAAGTCCTTGCATGTATGTGCTTTGTACAAACCACATATGGATCCACCAGATTCATTGCATGTGTGTTCTTGTAATGACAAACCACATAAGGATCAACCAATGACATTGCATGTGTGTTCTTTCGACAAAGCACACATGGATCCAACAATGTCATTGCATGTGTGTTCTTTCCAGAAACCACACATGGATCAACCAGAGTCATTGCAGGTATGTTCTTTCCACAAACCACATATGGATCTACCAGATTCATTGCATGTGTGTTCTTTCCACACACCACAGATGGATCCACCAGAGTCATTGCATGTTTGTTCTTCTCACAAACCACATATGGATCCACCAATGTCATTGCATGTGTGTTCTTGTAACGACAAACCACATATGGATCAACCAATGACATCACATGTGTGTTCTTTCCACAAACCACATATGGATCCACCAGAGTCATTGCATGTGTGTTCTTGTAATGACAAACCACATATGGATCCACCAGAGTCATTGCATGTGTGTTCTTTCCACAAACCACACATGGATCCACCAGAGTCATTGCATGTGTGTTCTTGTCACAAACCACATATGGATGCACCAATGTCATTGCATGTGTGTTCTTGTAAGGACAAACCACATATGGATCAACCAATGACATTGCATGTGTGTTCTTTCCAAAAACCACATATGGATCCACCAGAGTCATTGCATGTGTGTTCTTTCCACAAACCACACATGGATCCACCAGAGTCATTGCATGTGTGTTCTTCTCACAAACCACATGGATCGAACAATGTCATTGCATGTGTGTTCTTTCCACAAACCACATATGGATCCACCAGAATCATTACATGTGTGATCTTGTAATGAGTAATGACAAACCACATATGGATCAACCAATGTCATTGCATGTACGTTCTTTTCATGAACCACATATGGATCAACCAGAGTCATTCCATGTTTGTTCTTTTCACAAACCACATATGGATCCCAGAGTCATTGCATGTATGTTCTTCTCACAAACCACACATGGATCCACCAGAGTCGTTGCATGCGTGTTCTTTTCATGAACCACATATGGATCCACTAGAGTCACTGCATGTGTGTTCTTTCCACAACCCACATATGGATCAACCCATGTCATTGCATGTGTGTTCTTTCCACAAACCACATATGGATCAACTAGAGTCATTGCAGGCGTGTTCTTGTAATGACAAACCACACATGGATCCACCAGTGTCATTGCATGTGTGTTCTTTTCACAAACCACATATGGACCCACTAGAGTCATTGCATGTGTGTTCTTTCCACAAACCACATATGGATCCACCAGAGTCATTGCATGTGTGTTCTTGTAATGATAAACCACATATGGATCAACCAATGCCATTACATGTGTGTTCTTTTCATGAACCACATATGGATCAACTAGAGTCTTTACATGATTGTTATTTTCACAAACGACATATGGATCAACTAGAGTCATTGCATGTATGTTCTTTCCACAAACCACATATGGATCCACCAGAGTCATCACATGTGTATTCTTTTCATGAACCACATATGGATCAACCAGAGTCATTATATGTTTGTTCTTTTCACAAACCACATATGGATCAACCAGAGTCATTGCATGTATGTTCTTTCCACAAACCACATATGGATCCACCAATGTCATTGGATGTGTGTTCTTGTAAGGACAAACCACATATGGATCAACCAATGACATCACATGTGATTTCTTTCCACAAACCACATATGGATCCACCAGACTGATTGCATGTTTGTTCTTTCCACAAACCACACATGGATCCACTAGAGTCATTGCATGTGTGTTCTTCTCACAAACCACATGGATCCACCAATGTCATTGCATGTGTGTTATTTCCACAACCCACTATGGATCAACTAATTTCATTGCATGTGTGTTCTTGTCATGAACCACATATGGATCAACCGGAGTCATTGCATGTTTATTCTTTTCACAAACCACATATGGATCAACCAGAGTCATTGCATGTATGTTCTTTCCGCAAACCACATATGGATCCACCAGTGTCATTGGATGTGTGTTCTTGTAAGGACAAACCACATATGGATCAACCAATGACATCACATGTGTGTTCTTTCCACAAACCACATATGGATCCACCAGAGTCATTGCATGTTTGTTCTTTCCACAAACCACACATGGATCCACTAGAGTCATTGCATGTGTGTTCTTCTCACAAACCACATGGATCAACCAATTTCATTGCATGTGTGTTATTTCGACAACCCACTTTGGATCAACTAATGTCATTGCATGTGTGTTCTTTTCATGAACCGTATATGGATCAACCAGAGTCATTGCATGTTTATTCTTTTCACAAACCACATATGGATCAACCAGAGTCATTGCATCTATGTTCTTTCCGCAAACCACATATGGATCCACCAGAGTCATTGCATGTGTGTTCTTGTAATGACAAACCACATATGGATCCACCAGAGTCATTGTATGTTTGTTCTTTCCACAAACCACATATGGATCCACCAGAGTAATTGAATTGTGTTCTTTCCACAAACCACACATGGATCCACCAGAGTCATTGCATGTGTGTTCTTTCCACAAAGCACACATGGATCCAACAATGTCATTGCATGTGTGTTCTTTCCAGAAACCACACATGGGTCAACCAGAGTCATTGCAGGTATGTTCTTTCCACAAACCACATATGGATCTACCAGAGTCATTGCATGTGTGTTCTTTCCACACACCACACATGGATCCACCATAGTCATTGCATGTGTGTTCTTCTCACAAACCACATATGGATCCACCAATGTCATTGCTTGTGTGTTCTTGTAACGACAAACCACATATGGATCAACCAATGACATCACATGTGTGTTCTTTCCACAAACCACATATGGATCCACCAGAGTCATTGCATGTGTGTTCTTGTAATGATAAACCACATATGGATCAACCAATGTCATTGCATGTGTGTTCTTTTCATGAACCACATATGGATCAACTAGAGTCATTACATGTTTGTTCTTTTCACAAACCACATATGGATCAACCAAAGTCCTTGCATGTATGTTCTTTGTACAAACCACATATGGATCCACCAGAGTCATTGCATGTGTGTTCTTGTAATGACAAACCACATAAGGATCAACCAATGACATTGCATGTGTGTTCTTTCCACAAAGCACACATGGATCCAACAATGTCATTGCATGTGTGTTCTTTCCAGAAACCACACATGGATCAACCAGAGTCATTGCAGGTATGTTCTTTCCACAAACCACATATGGATCTACCAGATTCATTGCATGTGTGTTCTTTCCACACACCACACATGGATCCACCAGAGTCATTGCATGTGTGTTCTTCTCACAAACCACATATGGATCCACCAATGTCATTGCATGTGTGTTCTTGTAACGACAAACCACATATGGATCAACCAATGACATCACATGTGTGTTCTTTCCACAAACCACATATGGATCCACCAGAGTCATTGCATGTGTGTTCTTGTAATGACAAACCACATATGGATCCACCAGAGTCATTGCATGTGTGTTCTTTCCACAAACCACACATGGATCCACCAGAGTCATTGCATGTGTGTTCTTGTCACAAACCACATATGGATGCACCAATGTCATTGCATGTGTGTTCTTGTAATGACAAACCACATATGGATCAACCAATGACATTGCATGTGTGTTCTTTCCAAAAACCACATATGGATCCACCAGAGTCATTGCATGTGTGTTCTTTCCACAAACCACACATGGATCCACCAGAGTCATTGCATGTGTGTTCTTATCACAAACCACATGGATCGAACAATGTCATTGCATGTGTGTTCTTTTCACAAACCACATATGGATCCACCAGAATCATTACATGTGTGTTCTTGTAATGAGTAATGACAAACCACATATGGATCAACCAATATCATTGCATGTACGTTCTCTTCATGAACCACATATGGATCAACCAGAGTCATTCCATGTTTGTTCTTTTCACAAACCACATATGGATCCCAGAGTCATTGCATGTATGTTCTTCTCACAAACCACACATGGATCCACTAGAGTCGTTGCATGCGTGTTCTTTTCATGAACCACATATGGATCCACTAGAGTCACTGCATGTGTGTTCTTTCCACAACCCACATATGGATCAACCCATGTCATTGCATGTGTGTTCTTTCCACAAACCACATATGGATCCACTAGAGTCATTGTAGGCGTGTTCTTGTAATGACAAACCACACATGGATCCACCAGTGTCATTGCATGTGTGTTCTTTTCACAAACCACATATGGACCCACTAGAGTCATTGCATGTGTGTTCTTTCCACAAACCACATATGGATCCACTAGAGTCATTGCATGTGTGTTCTTGTAATGATAAACCACATATGGATCAACCAATGTCATTGCATGTGTGTTCTTTTCATGAACCATATATGGATCAACTAGAGTAGTTACATGTTTGTTCTTTTCACAAACCACATATGGATCAACCAAAGTCCTTGCATGTATGTTCTTTCTACAAACCACATATGGATCCACCAGAGTCATTGCATGTGTGTTCTTGTAATGACAAACCACATATGGATCAACCAATGACATTGCATGTGTGTTCTTTCCACAAAGCACACATGGATCCAACAATGTCATTGCATGTGTGTTCTTTCCAGAAACCACACATGGGGTCACGGTCATTCATTATGTTCTTTCCACAAACCACATATGGATCTACCAGAGTCATTGCATGTGTGTTCTTTCCACACACCACACATGGATCCACCAGAGTCATTGCATGTGTGTTCTTCTCACAAACCACATATGGATCCACCAATGTCATTGCATGTGTGTTCTTGTAACGACAAACCACATATGGATCAACCAATGACATCACATGTGTGTTCTTTCCACAAACCACATATGGATCCACCAGAGTCATTGCATGTGTGTTCTTCTCACAAACCACATGGGTCCACCAATGTCATTGCATGTGTGTTATTTCCACAACCCACATATGGATCAACCAATTCCATTGCATGTGTGTTCTTTCCACAAACGAAATATGGACCTACCGGAGTAATTGGTTGTGTGTTCTTGTAATGACAAACCTCATATGGATCCACTAGAGTCATTGCATGTGTGTTCTTTTCCACAACCCACATATGGATGAACCAATGTCATTCCATGTGTGTTCTTTCCACAACAACATATGGATCCACTAGAGTCATTTCATGTGTGTTCTTGTAATGACAAACCACATATGGATCAACCAGTGTCATTGGATGTGTGTTCTTTCCACAAACCAAATATGGATCCACCAGATTCATTGCATGTGTGTTCTTGTAATGACAAACCACATATGGATCAACCAATGTCATTGCATGTGTGTTCTTTTCATGAACCACATATGGATCAACTAGAGTCATTACATGTTTGTTATTTTCACAAACGACATATGGATCAACCAGAGTCATTGCATTTATGTTCTTTCCACAAACCACATATGGATCCACCAGAGTCATCGCATGTGTGTTCTTTTCATGAACCACATATGGATCAACCAGAGTCATTATATGTTTGTTCTTTTCACAAACCACATATGGATCCACCAGAGTCATTGCATGTTTGTTCTTTCCACAAACCACACATGGATCCACTAGAGTCATTGCATGTGTGTTCTTCTCACAAACCACATGGATCCACCAATGTCATTGCATGTGTGTTATTTCCACAACCCACTATGGATCAACTAATGTCATTGCATGTGTGTTCTTGTCATGAACCACATATGGATCAACCGGAGTCATTGCATGTTTATTCTTTTCACAAACCACATATGGATGAACCAGAGTCATTGCATGAATGTTCTTTCCGCAAACCACATATGGATCTGTAAGATCTCACCATAATAAGGTAAGATCCCTGTGATTGCAGTGCTAGTACCTGGATCGAAAATGCTAGCACCCACAGTTTAAGATGAAGTACACAAAAACAAAGGTCATTATTACATCGCATATCCAGGAGTATAATGGTTCTTACAACTCACTTAGCCCAAGGCTAAGACACTTAAAGTTCACATTACATAGCGTAATAATAATAGTCTTTAGTCTTCATGTGCCACAGGCAAGCATGTCGAGTGTAGGCCCGCAACCCTACTCATCATCAGAGTATCCTGCAACATAATAAGTTACAGCCACAAGGGTCAATACATTTGGAATTGTATTGGCAAGTGATACCATAGATACTTAGTATAATCCAACAACTACATGAATATATGGCTAAGTGGAGTTTATGGCTGGCTTTGCTAAAATTAGTTCAACTTATAGTTTTTGAAGAAGTTTTTCATTCCAGCTATAAGGTACCAATGATAGACATCACTGAACCTCTACCCATGTTCACCCACAAGTTTTAACTTAGAGAAATTTGGATGAGGAGATTATTGAACTGCTTCACTGTCTTGAGGCTCAGGAATGTCCATAACCGGGGACACGCCTAAGTACTTAGTTTTACCCTCTCGAGAGGTGGTGCACCTTCCCCACAAGACTCGACATGCATCGAGACGAGACTTTTCAGAAGCAATCCCTCAGACCACCATGGACGCGTTCCATCCTATCATCACTACCACCCTCTGTCCGTCTGGCTGAGTTCTCGCAACTTAGTCGATCAAGGCAGAGCCCATATCTCATGTGGTCGCACTTTGGAAGCTTCGCGACAAGAACATCTCCAATCTCTTTGTTCCTGGGTGGCCATCCACAAGTGTGATACACCAGCTGACCATAGACATGGCCCCTGAGTAACCACTCAACATAATCCAAGCAAGCCCATTCCACCCAGGTGTTTCATTAACATTAGTTGTTTTCTTAGTTAAAAATAATAATATCTTTCCATGCTATCTTATGTGTATACTCCACCCACGAATTCTAATAGCATAGCTAAGCATTCTAGCATACAAAGTCTTTATCTAGGGAATACTACCAAGATATACACTATAGGTTAACATGGCATAGTATGGTAACATATGAATAATTCTATCATGCTAAGATCTACAAAAATATCACTAGTGCAATAGTGAAAATAATAGGACATGAGATGAAATATCACTTGCCTTGGTAGCTAGGGGAATAGGTACAATCCTCATAGCAACAAACTTCACAATCCACACAATCTACACAAGAACAATACAACAACAATATTTCAATCAATAAAACATTACAAAAACATGAATGCATGCAATATGCAATGATATGAACACAACTCTATAACTTATAGAGTCTACAGTACAGAGGATAGAATACTTCAACTAATTGCAGAAGAAATACTCAAAAATAATTTATAAAACAATTTTTATGAACAAAATACTCCTAAAACGGTTCTGCCTATAATTCCAAGTTTACATAGGCAAAAGTGTGAAACAAGGCTTCCATAATAAAGGTCTTATTTTTCTGAATCCATAGACACCAAATTTGTATTTTTCTGATTTGTGGATCAAAAGTTATGGATTTTCTAAGTTAAATACTAAATCTGTCTATTTTCTAATTAAACAGAAATAGTCTGGCGACGTGGCGCTATCCTATTGGCTGGTACCGGTTCGGCCGGATCGATCGCTGTGGGCCGTAAGATCTTAAGTGACTATGGACGGATCTGATTAGCCCGTACCGCTTCGTCTACGTTCTAATCTTAGCCGCAGATGTGAGATCTAACGGTTCGTAAGGCCTGGCAGACGGCGGCGGCGGCAGCCGTGGCGGCGGCGAGCATCGGCCGATGACGGTCCGGTGGTTCTATTAGGCTGAGGAGTCCGTGGACACGTACCAGAGGTCGGGGAGGTCGTGGCGATCTCGATGGAGGTCACCGTGGTGCGGGGGGCGCTCGGGCTTGGCCTGGATCCTTCGCCGGAGTTGCGTTGCCGGCGGAGCTCATGGCTCGATGACGGAGATGACGACCTGGGGCTCGAACAAACCAGCAAGGGGGTCAGTGAGATGCGCATGGATCTGGACGGTCTATCAGAGGTCAAAAAGGGGCGGCAGAAACCGTACCTTCACCGGAACAAGCGATGGACGGCGACGGTAGAGGAGTTCGCCGGACTTGGTCCGAGTCGTCGATCTGGGGCAAGAGAAAACACGTGGTCGGGTTTAAAACACACGCCAGTATACGGCAATCAAAGTAGGACAGAGAGAAGGGCGCCGGGCGGCCTGGGTTCACCGGAATCGTCGCCGGAGTCCGTCGGACAGTGGCGGTTCGAGCTCGAAAATCAGGGAGCCTGGGGGCTCTCCGGGGTGGTGTCTGTGGGGAAATGATGGGGAGGGAGAGGGGATTAAGAAGGGGCGCGGTGGTGGAGATTTAACTTTCATGACGCCTCGAATTAGCCGGTTTTAGAAATGGCAGGCGGTGGGGTTGCTCGTGGCGGGGTTGAAAGGCACAGGTGGCGGGGTGACGTGGCGTGGGGTCGACTGTCGGTAGGAGGGGGTCAGAACCAGTAAGAAAAGCAGGGGAGAGGGGAAAAGCTGGGTGGGTCTTTGGGCGGTTTGGGCCTAAAGGCGGAAGCTTCTGCCTCTCTTTTTTCTCCCTTAATCTTTTTCTTTTTCTATTTCTGTTTTCTCCACAACTTTGGATTTAAGGATTCAAATTGATTCAAATCAATTTGTGAACATTTGTAAAAACTCAAATTAGGTCTTTAGGGTATTATGAAACATATTTATCTTCTATTTTAATCCAAAGTATTTACTTTGGATTTAATAGGTAATATAGCATTTTCTTTGAATCTATTTTCAAAAAAAAATCATATCTTTTTGTTCATGGCTCAAAATTGCACCAAATTTTTGGAGGACATTCTAAATGCAATGCAATTACATGCCACGATGATATGAGTGCAATGATGATGATTTTAGATGAAATTTTGGGATGTTACAAATCTAACCCCCTTAAGATGAATCTCGCCCTCGAGATTCGGGTTGGCTAGCAAATAGGTGAGGGTGATATCTCCGAAGTTCATCCTCTCGCTCCCATGTTGCTTCTGATTCAGTGTGATGGTTCCACTGCACTTTGCAGAACCTGATGGTCTTGGTACGGGTAATTCTTTCTGCGGTCTCTAGAATCTTAATAGGTTTCTCTTCATAAGTGAGATCATTATCTAGATGAACTTTCTCCAATGATATAGTGTCTTTCAACGAAGTTTCTTCCATCTCTGGGTGACACCTTTTCAGCTGACTAACATGGAATACATTATGAACTGCTGACAAAGATTCTGGTAATTCTATCTCATATGCCACTTCTTTGCGGCTCAAAATTTTGAAAGGTCCTACATAGCGTGGTGCTAGTTTTCCTTTGATTCCAAATCTCTTTACACCACGAAGTGGTGATACCCTGAGGTAAGCTCTATCACCAACCTCATAGGTAACCTTTCTACGTTCTGGATCAGCATAGCTCTTCTGCCGAGATTGATCTACCTTTAGCCTATCTCTCACCATCTTGACTTTCTCTTCGGCCTCTTTGATTAGGTCTGGCCCGAACAAATTTCTTTCCCCTACTCCATTCCATAGTAATGGTGTAGTACACTTCCTTCCGTAAAGAAATTCAAACGGAGCCATTTCTATGCTTGATTGATAGCTGTCATTGTAGGAAAACTCTGTGTATGGTAGGCTTTCATCCCAACTGGATCCATAATCTAACGCACATGCTCTTAGCATATCCTCTAATATTTGATTGGTCCTTTCTGTCTGTCCATCAGTTTGATGAAATGCAGTGCTGAACTCCAGTCGAGTTCCCAATGACTCATGAAGTTGTCGCCAAAAATGCGAAGTAAACTGAGTTCCTCTGTCGGACACGATACTTTTAGGTACCCCATGCAAACATACAATTCTATTCATGTAAATCTTGGCTAGTTTGGCACTTGTATAAGTGGTCTTCACTGGTATGAAATGGGACACTTTTGTCAAGCGGTCCACGATAACCCATATGGAATCGTATCTAGATTTAGTCCCTGGTAGTCCGGTGATAAAATCCATACCAATTTTATCCCATTTCCAATCAGGTATTGGCAGTGGTTGTAATAATCCTGTCGGTTTCTGATGTTCTGCCTTTACACGACTGCACACGTCGCACAAGGCAATGTGCTCTGCTATGTCCTTCTTTAAATTATTCCACCAAAACCTCTCCTTAACATCCATATACATCTTGGTATTGCCAGGATGAATTAAATATGGTGAGTTGTGCCCCTCTTGTAAGATCAACTTCTTAAGTTCAAGATCCTGCGGAACACAGATACGTTTTTCGTACCATAAGATTCCTTGATCATCCACATGGAATCCTTTCGCCTTGCCTTCACTAGCTTTACTTTTGATTTCTTCTATTTCTTTGTCCAACTTTTGGGCTTCTTGAATTTTGTCCATTAGTGTGGGTTGCACTTCCAAGGATGCAAGGTACCCTTCAGGCACAATCTCAAGTCTTAGCTCTCTAAATTGGGCACATAACTCCTCCGGCAATTCTCCTTTATTGAGGCCATTTACATGAGCCTTACGGCTTAATGCATCGGCTACGACGTTTGCCTTTCCAGGGTGGTATTGCAAACTTAAGTCATAGTCCTTGATAAGTTCTAGCCATCTTCTTTGCCTCATGTTGAGCTCTTTCTGTGTAAAAATATATTTCAAACTCTTGTGATCAGTGAACATCTCACAACGTTTTCCCATAAGATAATGCCTCCATGTTTTTAGTGCATGCACAACTGATGCCGACTCTAGATCGTGAGTAGGGTAGTTCACTTCATGATTTTTGAGTTGTCTTGATGCATAAGCTACCACTCCATCTTCCTGCATCAATACACCTCCTAATCCTTGGTGAGATGCATCACAATATACTTGAAAGTCTTTCTCAAGATCTGGCAAACATAACACTGGTGCTGAAACTAGCCTCTTTTTCAATTCCTGAAAGCTGGTTTCGCAAGTTTACATCAATTAAACTTATTCTCCTTCTTGACAGATTAGTCATGGGCTTTGCAATCTTAGAGAAATTTTCAATGAACCTTCGATAGTACCACTGCTAGTCCAAGGAAGCTACGGTTCTTTAAGCGATTTAGGAGGTTCCCACTCTGTCACAAATGCCACTTTTCTGGATCCACGCCTATAGCATTACCAGATACTATGTGTCCAAGAAATCCCACTTCATTCAGCGAATTCACATTTGCTGAACTTGGCATAAAGTTTATGTTCTCTAAGTTTCTCTAGAATCGGCGTAGATGTTCTTCATGTTCTTTCTTTGCTTTTGGAATATACCAATATATCATCGATGAATACCACTAAGAACTTGTCAAGGAATTCCATGAATACCTTATTCATCATGTTCATGAAGTAGGCGGTGCATTAGTCAATCCAAAGCGGCATCCTTTGTATATTCATACAACCTGTATCTAGTGGTGAATGCAGTCTTGGGTACGTCATGTTCTCTGATCTTTAGTTGGAAGTATCCTGATCAAAGATCAATTTTTGAGAAAACACATGCTCCCTTTAGCTGATCGAAGAGATCATTTATTCTAGGTAGGGGATATTTGTTCTTTATGGTCACTTCGTTGAGTGAATGATAATCTATGCATAGCCTTTGACTTCGGTCCTTCTTCTCAACAAACAAGACTGGTGCTCCCCAAGACGACGAGCTTGGTTGAATAAATCCCTTTTTCAACTGTTCTCCCAGCTGTTTCTTGAGTTCTTTTAACTCGTCCACCAACATTTTATAAGGTCTCTTTGCTATAGGCCCCGTTCCTGGTAGTAGGTCTATCAGAAACTCCACGTCCCTATTTGGCGGCATGCCAGGTAATTCCTCGGGGAACACATCTAGATATTCCCTCACTATTGGCACATTATCTAGGCTAACCCCCTTAAGAGAATTAACCTTACTCCCCTTGGGTTCAAAGTTAGACTTGAACCTGATCCTTTTCTTTTCTGGGGTAGTGAGCATAACGGTTAAGCGCACAATCAATCACCCCTTCATAACGGGTCAACCAGTCCATCCCTAATATAACATCTAATCCTTGGGATTCTAGGATTATTAAACTAATCGGGAACTTGTGTTGTCCAATTTCTAGGGTGATATGTCGGCACCCTGAATTTACTATCATTTCTCCACCCGGAGAACTTACCTTCATAGGACATCCAATAGTTTCAGTGGAGAGTTCATTTTTGATTACAAATGCTCTTGAAATGAATGAATTCGATGCGCCAGTATCGAAAAGGATACGTGCAGGAATGGAATTAATCATGAACTTACCGATCACGGCATCAGATCCTTCTTGGATTTCCTCCACATTAATGTGATTCACATGGCCCTTTTGGAATGGGTTTGGCTTAGCCCCATCAGTCTTCTTTTCTGGGCATTAATTAGCATAGTGTCCTGTCTTCTTACATTTGAAACATTCCACCTGACTGATGTCTTTGTTCGCTGGCTGACTGTGACGGTTCTGACCATTTTGGTTCCCATGGCCATGATTATTGTGATTGTTCCTGAATCCACTTTTGTTATGTCCACGATGATTGTTCCCATCAAGGTGGTGGTTGTTGTTACGATGGTTATTATGATTCCCATTCTTGTGGAATCCTGAGCTCCCACTTCCTTCACCATGAGGACGCTTGTGAGGAGATCCTGATCCAAACTTATCGAAATGGTGCTTCCTCTTTCTACCCTCCACTAGCTTCATCTTGTTTTCCAGGATGGTAGCTTTATCACATAAAGATTGATAAGTTGGAACATATGCAACAGATAGTTGCATAGAAATTTCATCATTCAGCCCATCTAGGAACTTCTCCTTCCTCTTAGCATCAGTGCCAACGTCATCAGGTGCATAACATGACAAATTATTGAACTCCTCGATGTATTCAGAAATACTGCAATGGCGTTGCTTGAGGTTATGAAACTCCTTTTTCTTCAATCCCATTATTCCTGCAGAGATGTGAGTGGTGCGAAACCCATCTTCAAACATTGCCCAAGTCACTTCCTCAATAGGGTGGGTAATTTGAAAATTATCCCACCAAGCAGCTGCATGACCTTCCAACAAGTGTGCTGCAAATCTGACCTTTTCTGCATCCGTGCATCCAACCGTGACTAGGTCCTTATTCACAGAGCGTAACCAATCATTTGCTACCATGGGGTCAGAGGTACCTGAGAACTTGGCAGGTCTCAGCCTTAGAAATCTGGTCAGCATATCCAAGGGTGGTGGATTGTTCTGGTTGTTATTGTTATTATTGTTGTTCTGGTTCTGGTTTGCCATAAATTGAGTCATCATTTGCATCAATTGGGTCTGTGCAGCCATCATCTGCTGCATTCCATTGTCATTGTCATTGTTATCCTCGTTGTTGCGTCGGGGAGGCATTTGTGGTTTTAGTAAGGGTAAGTAATGATAGATAACCCAAATAAAACAACAATTCAGACAAACAAGCACATGCAAGTTCCAACATCACAACAATAACAGAGTCTGCAAAGATAACATACTAGCATAGTCACCCACAAGTCGGTATGACCAATGCACTTAATAATAATAGAACGATAGGTAAATGGAACAGTATCACTACTCCTCCATGTCGACTTCCTCCTCTACTAGAGCAAGTCCTGCTGATGCGAATCCTGCCTTTTATTCCTCCAAGCTTGTGGTCAAAGCATCGATCTTTGCTTGTAACTCTCTCTTCTGTGTGCGTAGCCTCTCTATCACCTCGTGATCCGCTTCCAGCTCAATGTTCTCCAGCTCTAACTCGGTCTCCAAGTCTCTAATCTTCTTGTTCTTCTCCTCAACTCTCTTCTCTTGGTTCTTGAATTTCTTATCTTGGTCTTCAAACTTCTTCTCCATTTCCTTGATTCGATTTTCCTGTTCCTGGAAGGCCTTGTCCTTTTCCTTGAGTTGGACTCGTAATTCATCATTGCTAAGCATCACGTTAGTCCTATTAGTATCAAGGTGCCTAATAAGGCTCTATAAGTCCTGGAGATAGTGACGCACGGGCTTAATAGACTCCTTAGTGGCCTTGTCCAACACAATAGGCTCTCCATCCTCGTCGCGCCTCCCAAAGAAGTGGAAGTAGTGGCTCTTGATCTCAGAAGAATGACGTCCACATAGGCGTCCCAACAGCTCCTGCATAGCGACGTCGAGGCCCCTCTCCATGTCATCATGGAGAACCTTGAAGGTAATCTCCTCAGTTTGGGGCTCTGTCTCACGTCCTGGTTGGGTAACTCTGAATCCCCATAAGTCCTTCCTCTGAAACTTCCTCAGCTGGAGTCCCTGAATAGTGGGAATCGGAAGAGCGAGCACTTGGACTAGCTCCAAGATACGAGTCCCAAAGCGAGTCCCCTTGAAATCCTCGGCCGTGATGTAGACAAAGTTCGGCATCTTTTGCATAGTATGGAGAAAATTAGTAAGACAATGGAGAAAGAAAATACAAGTCACAAAATAAAAGAGAATTCAACCAACAAAACATTCCAAGTAGTAATACATTAATTCAACTCAAGCACTCAAGGTTCCAGACATAACTTTATTTTTGCCATACCACATAGGTTGGTATGGTCGAGATATTAACGTGATATAACGCCAAGGGTGGTGGTCCAACTAATATCTCACTCCTTCTTAACCAAGGTGGCAATCTGGGCATCCTTGGCAGAAATCTGCTTGTCTTGGTCACATAGCTCCAAAGCTAGGCCTATGATATCCTTACTTAGGCGTTTCACAGTGGCCTTTGAGTCTTGGACAAGACGCTTCTCCTCCTTGAGATCCTCCTGAGTATTGAGCATTCTATACTTGAGTCTCTCCCCAAGTTCCTCAATAGCCTTCCATGCAGCATTCCTTGCAGAGTCAAAGAATGACGGGTGCATTTCAGAGTTGGTGAACATGCAAAATCCCGTACTCTTGGGATTGTCTTCCTTGTTCTTGTACAAGTGGAGTTGCACCGACCAATACTCTTGTCCTTCATCTATCACAGGAAATCCCTTGTACACGGCTTCACCATTCATCCCCAAACCAAGCATGAGGTTCTTGAGCACATTGGGAAATTCTGTCTCACACTCCAGGGTCATAGTCATCAGTGGTCCCTTCTTGACAGATTCATTGATGGTGGTCATCTAAAAAATAGATGAGAAGGATGATTAGGGAAAGCTTTACGAGATGAAAAGACAAGTGTAAAGTTGAAATATAGAGTTATTTTTCCTAAAGGGTTTTCCTTAGTCTAATCCATTCTAGGGTCACGAACCTCTGAGCAACACAATGCTACGATACCATCTGTAAGATCTCACCATAATAAGGTAAGATCCACTGTGATTGCTAGTCCCTGGATCGAAAATGCTAGCACCCACAGTTTAAGATGAAGTACACAGAAACAAAGGTCATTATTACATCGCATATCCAGGAGTACAATGGTTCTTACAACTCACTTAGCCCAAGGCTAAGACACTTAAAGTTCACATTACATAGCATAATAATAATAGAGTCTTTAGTCTTCATGTGCCACAAGCAAGCATGTCGAGTATAGACCCGCAACCCTACTCATCATCAGAGTATCCTGCAACATAATAAGTTACAGCCACAAGGGTCAATACATTTGGAATTGTATTGGCAAGTGATACCATAGATACTTAGTATAATCCAACAACTACATGAATATATGGCTAAGTGGAGTTTATGGCTGGCTTTGCTAAAATTAGTTCAACTTATAGTTTTTGAAGAAGTTTTTCATTCCACCTACGAGGTACCAATGATAGACATCACTGAACCTCTACCCATGTTCACCCACAAGTTTTAGCTTAGAGAAATTTGGATGAGGAGATTATTGAACTGCTTCACTATCTTGAGGCTCAAGAATGTCCATAACCGGGGACACGGCTAAGTACTTAGTTTTACCCTCTCGAGAGGTGGTGCACTTTCCCCACAAGACTCGACATGCATCGAGACGAGACTTTTCAGAAGCAATCCCTCAGACCACCACGGACGCGTTCCATCCTATCATCACTACCACCCTCATCAAATGCGGCTGAGTTCTCGCAACTTAGTCGATCAAGGCAGAGCCCATATGCCATGTGGCTGCACTAGAAGCTTCGTGACAAGAACGTCTCCAATCTCTTTGTTCCTGGGTGGCCATCCACAAGTGTGATACACTAGCTGACCATAGACATGGCCCCTGAGTAACCACTCAACATAATCCAAGCAAGCCCATTCCACCCAGGTGTTTCATTAACATTAGTTGTTTTCTTAGTTAAACAAAATAATATCTTTCCATGCTATCTTATGTGTATACTCCACCCACGAATTCTAATAGCATAGCTAAGCATTCTAGCATACAAAGTCTTTATGTAGGGAATACTACCAAGATATACACTATAGGTTAGCATGGCATAGTATGGTAACATATGAATAATTTTATCATGCTAAGATCTACAAAAATATCACTAGTGCAATAGTGAAAATAATAGGACATGAGATGAAATATCACTTGCCTTGGTATCTAGGGGAATAGGTACAATCCTCAAAGCAACAAACTTCACAATCCACACAATCTACACAAGAACAATACAACAACAATATTTCAATCAATAAAACATTACAAAAACATCAATGCATGCAATATGCAATGATATGAACACAACTCTATAACTTATAGAGTCTACAGTACAGAGGATAGAATACTTCAACTAATTGCAGAAGAAATACTCAAAAATAATTTATAAAACAATTTTTATGAACAAAATACTCCTAAAAAGGTTCTGCCTATAATTCCAAGTTTACAGAGGCAAAAGTGTGAAACAAGGCCTCCATAATAAAGGTCTTATTTTTCTGAATCCATAGACACCAAATTTGTATTTTTCTGATTTGTGGATGAAAAGTTATAGATTTTCTAAGTTAAATACTAAATCTGTCTATTTTCTAATTAAACAGAAATAGTCTGGCGACATGGCGCTATCCTATTGGCTGGTACCGGTTCGGCCGAATCGATCGCTGTGGGCCGTACGATCTTAAGTGACTATGGACGGATCTGATTAGCTCGTACCGCTTCGTCTACGTTCTAATCTTAGCCGCAGATGTGAGATCTAATGGTCCCTAAGGCCTGGCTGAACGGCGGCTGACCGGCTGCGGCGTGGCGGCGGAGGCGTCGGCGATGTGATCACGGTTCTGAGGCAGGAGTCTATGGACACGTACCAGAGGTCGGGGAGGTCGTGGCGATCTCGATGGAGGTCACCGTGGTGCGGGGGGCGCTCGGGCTTGGCCTGGATCCTTCGCCGGAGTTGCGTTGCCGGCAGAGCTCATGGCTCGGTGACGGAGATGATGACCTGGGGCTCAAACAAACCAGCAAGGGGGTCAGTGAGATGCGCACGGATCAGAACGGTCTATCAGAGGTTAAAAAGGGGTGGCGGAAACCCTACCTTCACCGGAACAAGCGATGGACGGCGGCGGTAGAGGAGTTCGCCGGACTTGGTCCGAGTCGTCGATCTGGGGCAAGAGAAAACACGTGGTTGGGTTTAAAACACGCCGATATCTGACAATCAAAGTAGGAGAGAGAAGGCGGCGGCCTGGGTTCACCGGAATCGTCGCCGGAGTCCGTCGGACAGAGGCGGTTCGAGCTCGAAATTCAGGGAGCCTAGGGGCTCTCCGGGGTGGTGTCTGTGGGGAAAATGATGGGGAGGGAGAGGGGATTAAGAAGGGGCGTGGTGGTGGCGATTTAACTCGCGGTAACGCCCGAATTCGGCCGGGTTTTAGAAACGACAGAGGGTTGGGGTTGCTCGACGGCGGGGTTGAAGACGACGGGGTGGCAGGGTGAGGTGGCGTGGGGTCGACCTGTTAGTGGGAGGGGGTAGTCAGGGGTGCGGTAAGAAAAGTAGGGGAGAGGGGAAAAGCTGGGTGGGCTGCTGGGCCGGTTTAGGCCTAAAGGCCAGAAGCTGTCTGCTGCTCTCTTGTTTTTTCTCCCTTAATCTTTTTCTTTTTCTATTTCTGTTTTCTCCACAACTTTGGATTTAAGGATTCAAATTGATTCAAATCAATTTGTGAACATTTGTAAAAACTCAAATTAGGTATTTAGGGTATTATGAAACATATTTATCTTCTATTTTAATCCAAAGTATTTACTTTGGATTTAATTGGTAATATAGCATTTTCTTTGATTCTATTTCCAAAAAAAATCATATCTTTTTGTTCATGGCTCAAAATTGCACCAAATTTTTGGAGGACATTCTAAATGCAATGCAATTACATGCCATGATGCTATGAGTGCAATGATGATGATTTTAGATGAAATTTTGGGATGTTACAGGATCCACCAATGTCATTGGATGTGTGTTCTTGTATGGACAAACCACATATGGATCAACCAATGAAATCACATGTGTGTTCTTTCCACAAACCACATATGGATCCACCAGAGTCATTGCATGTTTGTTCTATCCACAAACCACACATGGATCCACTAGAGTCATTGCATGTGTGTTCTTCTCTCAAACAACATGGATCAACCAATTCATTGCATGTGTGTTATTTCCACAACCAACTATGGATCAACTAATGTCATTGCATGTGTGTTCTTGTCATGAACCACATATGGATCAACCAGAGTCATTGCATGTTTATTCTTTTCACAAACCACATATGGATCAACCAGAGTCATTGCATGTATGTTCTTTCCGCAAACCACATATGGATCCACCAGAGTCATTGCATGTGTGTTCTTGTAATGAAAAACCACATATGGATCCACCAGAGTCATTGCATGTGTGTTCTTTCCACAAACCGCATATGGATCCACCAGAGTCATTGCATGTGTGTTCTTTCCACAAGCCACACATGGATCCACCAGAGTCATTGCATGTGTGTTCTTGTCACAAACCACATATGGATCCACCAATGTCATTGCATGTGTGTTCTTGTAATGACAGACCACATATGGATCAATCAATGACATTGCATGTGTGTTCTTTCCAAAAACCACATATGGATCCACCAGAGTCATTGCATGTGTGTTCTTTCCACAAACCACACATGGATCCACCAGAGTCATTGCATGTGTGTTCTTCTCACAAACCACATGGATCGAACAATGTCATTGCATCTGTGTTCTTTCCACAAACCACATATGGATCCACCAGAATCATTACATGTGTGTTCTTGTAATGAGTAATGACAAACCACATATGGATCAACCAATGTCATTGCATGTGCGTTCTTTTCATGAACAACATATGGATCAACCAGAGTCATTCCATGTTTGTTCTTTTCACAAACCACATATGGATCCAAGAGTCATTGCATGTATGTTCGTCTCACAAACCACACATGGATCCACCAGAGTCGTTGCATGTGTGTTCTTTTCATGAACCACATATGGATCCACTAGAGTCATTCCATGTGTGTTCTTTCCACAACTCACATATGGATCAACCAATGTATTGCATGTGTGTTCTTTCCACAAACCACATATGGACCCAACAGAGGCATTGCAGGTGTGTTCTTGTAATGACAAACCACACATGGATCCACCAGTGTCATTGCATGTGTGTTCTTTTCACAAACCACATATGGACCCACTAGAGTCATTGCATGTGTGTTCTTTCCACAAACCACATATGGATCTACCAGAGTCATTGCATGTGTGTTCTTGTAATGATAAACCACATATGGATCAACCAATGTCATTGCATGTGTGTTCTTTTCATGAACCACATAGGATCTACCAGAGTCATTACATGTTTGTTCTTTTCACAAAGCACATATGGATTAACCAAAGTCCTTGCATGTATGTTCTTTCTACACACCACATATGGATCCACCAGAGTCATTGCATGTGTGTTCTTGTAATGAAAAACCACATAAGGATCAACCAATGACATTGCATGTGTGTTCTTTCCACAAAGCACACATGGATCCAACAATGTCATTGCATGTGTGTTCTTTCCAGAAACCACACATGGATCAACCAGAGTCATTGCAGGTATGTTCTTTCCACAAACCACATATGGATCTACCAGATTCATTGCATGTGTGTTCTTTCCACAAACCACACATGGATCCACCAGAGTCATTGCATGTGTGTTCTTCTCACAAACCACATATGGATCCACCAATGTCATTGCATGTGTGTTCTTGTAACGACAAACCACATATGGATCAACCAATGACATCACATGTGTGTTCTTTCCACAAACCACATATGGATCCACCAGAGTCATTGCATGTGTGTTCTTTCCACAAACCACACATGGATCCACTAGAGTCATTGCATGTGTGTTCTTCTCACAAACCACATGGATCAACCAATTCATTGCATGTGTGTTATTTCCACAACCCACTATGGATCAACTAATGTTATTGCATGTGTGTTCTTGTCATGAACCACATATGGATCAACCAGAGTCATTGCTTGTGTGTTCTTGTAATGACAAACCTCATATGGATCCACTAGAGTCATTGCATGTGTGTTCTTTCCGCAAACCACATATGGATCCACCAGAGTCATTGCATGTGTGTTCATGTAATGACAAACCACTTATGGATCCACCAGAGTCATTGCATGTGTGTTCTTTCCACAAACCACATATGGATCCACCAGAGTCATTGCATGTGTGTTCTTTCCACAAGCCACACATGGATCCACCAGAGTCATTGCATATGTGTTCTTGTCACAAACCACATATGGATCCACCAATGTCATTGCATGTGTGTTCTTGTAATGACATACCACATATCGATCAACCAATGACATTGCATGTGTGTTCTTTCCAAAAACCACATATGGATCCACCAGAGTCATTGCATGTGTGTTCTTTCCACAAACCACACATGGATCCACCAGAGTCATTGCATGTGTGTTCTTCTCACAAACCACATGGATCGAACAATGTCATTGCATGTGTGTTCTTTCCACAAACCACATATGGATCCACCAGAATCATTACATGTGTGTTCTTGTAATGAGTAATGACAAACCACATATGGATCAACCACTGTCATTGCATGTGCGTTCATTTCATGAACCACATATGGATCAATCAGAGTCATTCCATGTTTGTTCTTTTCACAAACCACATTTGGATCCAAGATTCATTGCATGTATGTTCTTCTCACAAACCACACATGGATCCACCAAAGTCGTTGCATGTGTGTTCTTTTCATGAACCACATATGGATCCACTAGAGTCATTGCATGTGTGTACTTTCCATAACCCACATATGGATCAACCAATGTCATTGCATGTGTGTTCTTTCCACAAACCACATATGGATCCACCAGAGGCATTGCAGGTGTGTTCTTGTAATGACAAACCACACATGGATCCACCAGTGTCATTGCATGTGTGTTCTTTTCACAAACCACATATGGACCCACTAGAGTCATTGCATGTGTGTTCATTCCACAAACCACATATGGATCCACCAGAGTCATTGCATGTGTGTTCTTGTAATGATAAACCACATATGGATCAACCAATGTCATTGCATGTGTGTTCTTTTCATGAACCACATAGGATCAACTAGAGTCATTACATGTTTGTTCTTTTCACAAAGCACATATGGATCAACCAAAGTCCTTGCATGTATGTTCTTTCTACACACCACATATGGATCCACCAGAGTCATTGCATGTGTGTTCTTGTAATGACAAACCACATAAGGATCAACCAATGACGTTGCATGTGTGTTCTTTCCACAAAGCACACATGGATCCAACAATGTCATTGCATGTGTGTTCTTTCCAGAAACCACACATGGATCAACCAGAGTCATTGCTGGTATGTTCTTTCCACAAACAACATATGGATCTACGAGAGTCATTGCATGTGTGTTCTTTCCATAAACCACACATGGATCCACCAGAGTCATTGCATGTGTGTTCTTCTCACAAACCACATATGGATCCACCAATGTCATTGCATGTGTGTTCTTGTAACGACAAACCACATATGGATCAACCAATGACATCACATGTGTGTTATTTCCACAAACCACATATGGATCCACCAGAGTCATTGCATGTGTGTTCTTTCCACAAACCACACATGGATCCACCAGAGTCATTGCATGCGTGTTCTTCTCACAAACCACATGGATCCACCAATGTCATTGCATGTGTGTTATTTCCACAACCCACATATGGATCAACCAATGCCATTGCATGTGTGTTCTTTCCACAAACCACATATGGATCTACCGGAGTAATTGCTTGTGTGTTCTTGTAATGACAAACCTCATATGGATCCACTAGAGTCATTGCATGTGTGTTCTTTTCTAGAACAAACATATGGATGAACCAATGTCACTGCATGTGTGTTCTTTCCACAAACCACATATGGATCCACCATAGTCATTGCATGTGTGTTCTTGTAATTACAAACCACATATGGATCAACCAGTGTCATTGGATGTGTGTTCTTTCCACAAACCACATATGGATCCACCAGATTCATTGCATGTGTGTTCTTGTAATGACAAACCACATATGGATCAACCAATGTCATTGCATGTGTGTTCTTTTCATGAACCACATATGGATCAACTAGAGTCATTACATGTTTGTTATTTTCACAAACGACATATGGATCAACCAGAGTCATTGCATATATGTTCTTTCCACAAACCACATATGGATCCACCAGAGTCATCGCATGTGTGTTCTTTCCATGAACCACATATGGATCAACCAGAGTCATTATATGTTTGTTCTTTTCATAAACCACATATGGATCAACTAGAGTCATTGCATGTATGTTCTTTCCACAAACCACATATGGATCCACCAATGTCATTGGATGTGTGTTCTTGTAAGGACAAACCACATATGGATCAACCAATGACATCACATGTGTGTTCTTTCCACAAACCACATATGGATCCACCAGAGTCATTGCATGTTTGTTCTTTCCACAAACCACACATGGATCCACTAGAGTCATTGTGACGAGGGTTTAACTCGTCAATGCCCATGTTATGGACTTGGGTTTTGGAGAAGGAGGGAGCGCTGGAGACATATATCGGCTAGCAATCAAGCACACAGGGGACAAAGGATTTACCTAGGTTCAGGCCTCGTAGAGGTCCCTACTCCTGCTTGTCTGGTCGTGGAATTATCGAGGGAGTCGAAAGTTACAATGATGTGCAGATGAAATCCAGCGAGGGTTGCGAAAACTAGGGTTGCGTGTGTCCTCCTCGCCGCCTCCTCCTAGCCTTTATATAGATAGGCTAGGTCTCGGGTAGCAGGTCTAGTCGGTTACAAGTTAGGGTTTTCCCCTTCAAACTTTCTATCTTTAGCTTCTGTTTGTTCTTCAAGCAATTGAGAGTCCATAGGTTACTCGAGTCCCTCCATCCGGGCCTTGGCGACACCGTGGGCCTGTACGTATTTGGGCCGTATATACCAAGTTCGAGTACATAGGGTATACCCATGTCAAGAGCCCCAGTGTCGGTGGAATCGCAGATTCGACTGGGGACTTTTGAAGCCTTCGAGTGCCTGAATGAGTATATTTTGATTGCTTTTATTCGTGTCATATGGATTGTTGATATACGTGCCTGATATAACCGAAGTATCGGTATCAGTTAACCACCTTAGGGTGAAACAACGCAATCTACTCGAATTCGAGTCCCCGGACTCGAATCCGGAAAAGTGCTGGTGTAATTCGACTCAGGCCGTGGAGGTCTTACAGGAGTCGAATTCCAGTTATATGGGTGTGAGCATTTGACGCGTCCGACAAGGCATGTTCATCGTGCCTGTGGGCACGGATATGTTTCTGGTAGTGCACAGTTAAATGCGTTGCCAGGCCTTATGCAGGTATTACCTTCACGCCGTAGGCGCAGAATCCGAATTTTATCATGGTGGAGATGATTCGGGTAACCCAGGAGACGCAGTCTCTTTGTAGGGAAAAATTATGAGGCGGTGTCGCCATGAGTTTCGAGTGTGGATGTTATCAACACATAGTTTTTTGTTTAAATAATCATAGGGTGCGTGACCAGCGCTCCCTATGGGACTAGCCCCCGAGTGCCTGGTTGAGTTGAAGACTCAGGCTGGGACTAAAAAACTTCTGCGACTGCTGTCGTCTTTTGCTTGCTTGTTCCAGTCGATGACTCAGGCAGTTCAAATATTTTCGCGACTGCTGTCGTCTTTTGCCCGCTTGTTTCCGGCGCTCCCTATGGGAGTAACCCATGTTCATAATCGAACTGTGTTTCGAGTGGTTGGGTTTGCTTTTTGTGATTGTCCATGTTCCTGCAACAAGAAAAGAAAAATCGTAGGGTGCGCGGCCAGCGCTCCCTATGGGAGTAGCCCCTGAGTGCTTGGTGGAGTCGAAGACTCCAGCAAGGACTAAAAATAGTCGAAGTTCTCCATTGCGTAGCCTTTGGTGACGTCGATCTTGCCTTATGCGACCTTAGTTGCCAGCGTGGTTTTGTGAGACGTGACGAGCTGTGGGTCCCACTTTCTGACTTTGATTTGACTGGGCGTGCGTAATCTTATTTTTAACTATGCCTCCTTGATTTCCGCGCGTAATGGTAGAAGTGGGGGGACGGTTCGCGCTTCCTCTTCTCCACGTGTCCTACGCGATGCGTGCCACGTGTCCAATAGGGTTTTTGTCAGCCGTTGGATTGCATCTTCCAGGGGTTAAGTAGCGATGCCGCGGCGGTATTTTCTCATATGGGTTCTTTCTTCCTTGCTACCATCGCCATTGCCCTTTGCTTTCCTGCTTTTCTCTGCGCCCATCTTCGCCACGACGCTGGACCAGCTCTGTTCGTACCCCAGCTACTTTCTTCGCTCTCACCGCCACCGTGCAATGGGGAAGAAGAAGGGAGGCGCCGATTCATGACCACCCTCGGCAGCGAAGAAGAAGGTGGCTCATTGCTGACCACCAACGCCACCGCCGCCGGGAAAAAGAAGGTCGCGTGCACCCGCGTGACTAATGGCGCGTGGCACCCCTCCATCATCAAGGCGTCGGATCTCCGTCTTCTTCGCCAAGACGGAGTGATTTCTGCATCAGTCGCCGATTCGCGCGTTCCCAGCGGTGAGACCATTCCTGTGCCACCCGCTGGTTCTCGAGTGATGTTTCTTGCATTCATCATTCGTGGTCTTTCCTTGCCTCTTCACCCCTTTCTTCGGGGTCTTCTTTGTTTCTATGGGCTCCAGCTCCATCAGCTGTCCCCAAATTCTCTCCTCCACATCACTTGTTTCATCACCCTCTGCGAGTGCTGGCTCGGAATCGAGCCGCACTTTGGTCTTTTCAAACGCATTTTTAAATTGAAGCGTTAGTCCGCATCTGGCTCTTTAGTTTATGATGTAGGTGGTTGCGGAAGCCATGTTGATCCATCCGCCACTTACTTCGATATCAAGCTCACCTAGTCCATCCAGGGATGGAGGGACAGATGGTTTTATGTGCGCGACCAGAAGGCCAAGGACGAGCACTTTGGTCTCGCGCCTTTCGATCCCGTGACTCCCTGCAAGAAGATGCGTTCTTGGAAGAACGTGATCATGCCTTCCGAACTCACGGAGATAGACGTGTTATATCAGCGCGTCTGCGACCTTGAGAGTCACATAGGCGCAGAAGAGGGAGGTTGCGCCCTTGTCAGGACTTGGCTACGTCGTCGCGTCCAGCCTCTCCAGGCCAGGGTCCATCCCATGTTCCAATGGGGTGGCGCTGATGATCCCACTCGCATGTCTGCCAACGGCATGTCCGCGAGTGAGGTAGATAAGAGGGTGCAACTGGTCACGAAGTATACCCTCAAGGATGTGCTTCCGAACGAGCCAGTCGTTCCTCCTTTCGATGCTTCAAATCCTCCTCCTGAGGTATGGTTGTGCTACGCTGTAGCGTATTTTCTCGATTGCGTCTTCTGTTGCTTATCTGTTTTACTTTTGTATGCAGGAGTGGGCGGTGTCGCCTTGCATGCCTCCCCTCCCTGAGGGGATTATTCCTCGTGAGGCTGTGGAAGAGGACCAGTCTGAGTCGACTGTCCCTTCCAATGTTGAAGAGGAAGCCCCCGAGTCCGAGTCCGGACACTATGGCGTTACTAGACTGCGTTAGGATTCCAACGTCGACTCCTTCCACTCGGGGGCACGATCACAGTGCGGAGTCGCCAATTCCCGCCGTTCTTGTGAGGGCTGTGGCACCGACTTCTCGCAAGAAGATGCGATTGCCCAAGGAATCTTCGTCGGAGTCGACGGAGGACACATTTGATCTTGATAGATTTGACTGGTAAGTTTGCTAGTGTATTCACTCGTCACTTGTTTTCTTCTTGTTGGCTTTTCCCTATAGTTTTCCTTATCTGAATGCGGATTTTGTCTTGCAGTCAAGAGGCATCGTCATCTTCTGGTGACGTCAAATTTTTGAAGGAATCAGGAGTCGCGACCTCAAAGGCCAAGATAGAGGTCGAGCGTGCTCCTTCTCCTCCGGCGGCGGCCCACTCCAGGCACAATTCTTCAAGCTCTCCTCACGTAGGGGAGCATCGAGTAGTAGCTCGGATGATGGTTCAGCAATCTTCTTCGGAGTCGCTGGAGGACCATGTAAGTATATCTTTCTCTCTCTCTTTTTTATAATCTGGCCGTCAACGCCCTTTGTTGCCTTCTGCTAATTCCTTGTTTTATGCGACAGCTCCTTGTAAAGGAAGCCGCACAAGTGGCGGAGCAAGTGATGGCGATAGTTCACTAGCATGCGATGCTGGAGAAGCGCCACCGCGTGGTTGAGAGTGAGTGTTCTATACTTATTGTTGTCGTCTTCTCTGTATTTTGGTATCATCGACTGACAGCCAAATTTTGACTGCCCTATAGCTGAGCATAATGCTTTATTGCGTGACATCGCCACGTTGGAAAAGACTCTGGCCGCAGCTGTGAAGGGGCGCGACAAGGCAATCGCGGCTCGTGATGAAGCCCAGAAGCGCGAAGAGGATCTGCGTGCCTCCTTTGCGGCCAGGGAGAAGTTGTTCGAAGAGCAACTGTTCTCAGTCGCCAAGGCCCTCTCAGGTACCTTTACTTGGTGGATATTTTTATTGATGTTCTTCTCTTCCTCTGCGGCGCCGGTGGCATTTAGAAGTTTGACCCGTGTGTTTTTTTTGGTGTAGATGCTGGTGGCTTGATGTAGCGTCCCCAACCTTTAATAAGATTGAGTCCCCTGTGTTTACAATGCTAGTCCCTGGATCAATAGCTAGCATCCACAATTCAGATGTAATATCAAGAAACAAGGGTCATAATACAATTTTATAACCAGGAATAACATAATTTTATTACATCAAACATAGCTCATTTGGCTATTACATTACATTGCAGCAGAATAACTATAGTCATGGGTCCTTCATCTTCAAAGTGCCACAGGCAAATGTTGGTTGTAGACTTTGTAATCCTAATCAATCAATCTTCACTAAAATCAATCAAACCTGCAACATTACAAGTTACAACCACAAGGGTCAATACATTTGAATTGTATTGGCAAGTGATACTTTGGTAGTATAGTGGAGTCTATCATCTATATGCATTTTGGCTAAGTGGAGTTGAGGCTTGCATTGCTCAAAATAGATTTTTCCCTATCATTTTGAAAATACTAAGTTTTATTTTGACAAAAACCACCAAGGCATCTATCAACAAGACTGAAGATCCTCTCAAGGCATCTTCCAATCAAAGATTGAAGATTTTCTTGGCAAAACAATTTCCCAATCTAAGATTTTGAGATCCTTGTACCAAGCCATCTCTCCATCAAAGATTGAAGAATTTCACACAACCCTTGTTCACCCACAAATTTTATTTGGAAATTGGAGTGATGAGATTCTTGATTGCTTCCATGTCTTGATGCTCAAATTGTCCTTTACCAGGGACATGGCTAAGTACTTAGGTTTTACACTGCAGAGGTGGTGCACTTTCCCCACAAGCCTTGGTTTCCCAAGACATGATCCTTCAGTAGCCTTTCCTTAGTCAAATGGACGCGCTCCAACCTAACATACACTACCACCCACTGTCCAAGTGACTAAGTTCCAGCATCCTAAGATCATGGCAGAGCCCATATTGCCAAGTGGTTGCACTTGAAACTTCTCAACATTTGACATCTCAAATCTCTTTGTTTCCTGGTGGCCATCCACAAGTGAGATACACAAGCCAAGTCCATGGCCTTGTGAACCACTCAACATAAACCATTCCTTCCATTCCACCCAGGTGATTCATTACTTAGTTGTTTTGTTAAATAAAACACAAGTCCATAGACTGAGAAATTTTCATAGCATGAATATATATCCCACCCAGGTTTTCTATTAGCTAGGCTAAGCTTGATAGTAATAGGATTCTTAACTTAGGTAAATCCTTCTAAGGATTCATTCTACTAGTTTTCCTATATCAAGGTCTATACTTAGCAAAATAAAAACCATGCAAGTTTTACTTAGCAAAAACACTAATGCATATTGAAAATAATGGGATGGATAGTATGAAGTATCACTTGCCTTTTTGGTAGAGGGTATAGGCTTACTCCTTGTCCTTGCAACACTCACACTCTTCAAGTCACTACAATTCAATCAAGCAAGGCACAAACTTAATCTACCAATCAAGCAAAACTACACACATAAAATAACAAAGTCAAACAAACATTTTTTCACACACAAAGTAATGGGATCTAAGTCATGCATAAGCATGCAAAGGTTGGTTCTATTGTAGGGATGGTCTTCACTAGGCTTCTAAACTTTGTAGGTTCCAAATTGGTCATTTACCAAAATGGCAAAGTCATTTGCAAAAGGGTTTCTATTAGATTCCTAAACTTTGTAAGATCCAAATTGGTCATTTACCAAAGTGGCAAAGTTCAAGTAATGCATGCAAGCATGCCAAGCTTTGATTTGTTTGAAAAAGGGGTTCCTAATGGGTCATAGACATTTGGGTACATCTAATGGTCATTTTGTGAAGTGGCTAAGTCATTTGCAAAAAGGTTTCACTATAAAACCATTTGCAAAACAAAGTGTCATTCTATGGGGTGTAGAAACATTTCTACTAGGGTATTAACCTATAGGTTTCACCAAATGAGTTGCTATTGCAAAACTTGGTGTTTTGGGTCAGTAGGTTTGGTTCAAAACATTTTCTCCAAAGTTTTCTTTATGAAAGCATTTTCAAAAACAAAACAAATAGTTTTAGTTAGCTAGAAATGGAATAAACTAATTAATCCATCCTATTCTTTTCCAAAATCATTTTCCAAACTATGGGTTGGTTCCTAGGGTCAGTAAGGTCACAACAAACTAATTTGCAAAGGTTTTCACCTAAAAATCATTTTTAAATGATTTTTCTAATGTTAGCAAGTACACAAAAGAATCTGCAAAATCAAACAAGCTAACAAATACTATTTTCTAAACTAAGGGCAGGGTTGGCTAGAGCTTGTCTTGCTGATTCCAACGACATAAAGTTTGTAAAATTTGGACGTGTGGATCAAAAGATACATGGGTTTGAAAATGGCTAAAGTTTCATTTTCTAATTACTTTTAAACAAACACCGCCACGCGGCGTGATCTTACTGGTCGATACCGGTTCGGCGGATCGCTCAGGAACGTTGGATCTATTTAGATCGAGTGGTCCAGAGGTCATACCTCTTCGTGACTAAGTGAACTAATCGTGAGCGCTGGATATAGATCGAACGGCTGCTAACAATCAAACCAACAACTGGCAGCGCTGCGGTGGCTAACGGCGGCGGAGTCGTCGGTCGATGACGGTGCCGGCGATGCAGAAAGCGAGAGAGAAAAAGGGCATGCTCACCGAGCTCAGGAGGTTGCGGTGAAGCTCGACGTGCTGATGGCTCGACGACGGGCGCTCTGGTTCAGCCGCGATTGCTCGCCGGAGTTGGGAACGGCGGCGGTTGGCTCTGTCCACGGTCGAAGAGAGTGCTGTGGATCACCTCAAAGCGAAATGGCTATACGGTTAGATGCGCAAGATCGAGACGGAGTCGTGTGCGTGAACGAGAGGGGTCGGGGCGGTCGAGGCTTACCGGGGAAACTCGTCGGAGAAGAAGCAGACGGCGGCGCTCACTTTAGACAATTGAGGCGACGCTACGGTGCGAAGCTAGGTCACGAAACGATGGCGTTAGTTGCGGAAAAGTCACTGGTCTTAGGCGCATCATCGAAAAGTAGAGGCGGCTGGAAGCTACTGAGTTGGAGTTGGGCGTTAGAGCCGACCCGGTGTTGCTCGAGCTTGATGCAAGGCGTTGCTTCGGGGCCCGCGGATGAATGGGTGGTATGGATAGATGCGTCGATGCGTGAGTAAGGGTGCTAGGTCGGCGAGGTAAGGGAGGTCTGGTTTCGTCGGAATTGTCACCGGAACATCGTCGGAGCAGTGGAGCTTGAGCTCGAAATTGGGGCAGTCTAAAGCGTGTCAGCGCGAGGCGTCAGAGGGGATTTATAGAGGATGCCCTGGCGTTTCCATCTGCGTGATCAAGGCGAGGTAAAGGCTCGGTGTTAAGGTGAATTAAGCGCGAGATCAACGCGAAACGCAGTGGGGGAGAGGCGTGGTCGTGGCTGGGAAGAAGAAGGAGGTGGTGGTGGGGTCCTCCGTCATGGAAAAGAAAAGAAGGCAGGGTCCACTTGTCATTGGCTGCGTGGGTTCATCCATGAAGAAAACGGTTCGGGGCGGGAGAGAGAGGGGTCATCTCACGAGTGAGGGAGGAGGAGGGTCCTGGTTTTCATTGACTATGCGGGTAGGAACTGGGTGAGAAAAGGTTTCTTGGGAAAAGAAAAACTGGGTCTTGAAATTTTGTTGGGCCTCTATTTTTTTTTTCTGTCTAAATCTTTTTCTTTTTCTAATTCTTTTTCTGTTTTTATTTTCAAACAAATATTCAAGAAATCAAACAAGGTTCAAATCAATTCAAACAAACAACAAACTTTTCATTTGAATTTGGTTCTGTTAAACAACATAATCCAAATCCAAGATAAATTAATATTTTTATTTATTTTAGGATCCATTTAATAATTAAATAAAATGGATCTTTATTTAATAAATAGGGTTTTGATTTATTTAATAAAATTTCCATTTGAAATCCAATCATTTTCAAAACCAAACCAGAAGGTTTAATTTGAAAAATAAAAGAATACTTGGAAACTTATTTAAATAAATAAATAAGTTTTGGTGTTTTAATTAAAATGGGAAAGCCTTTACTTAAATAAAATCGGATATTTAAATCCTTTATTATTTTATTTAAATAATCCTTTACTCATTTTAATCAAAGCAAAACCTTTTAATAAAAGATTTCAAAGTAGTAATAAAATACTTGGTGTTCATTTAAAATGGGAAAAGCTTTTACTTAAATAAAATTGGATATTTAAATCCTTTATTTTATTTAATAAACCTTTACTCACTTTATCAAAACAAAATATTTTATTTCAAAAGTTTGGCCAAAATTAATTTGGCTTATCTTTTCATTTGAAACCAAAGTCTTTTATTAAAAGATCTAAATTAGTATTTCCAAAACAATTTATTTTCCTTTGATAAATGTTTTATCTTTATAAATCCCTTTAGGATTTTTTGATCTCCAATTGGTATGGCTTTTGGTAAGGGCTTTATTGGCTTTGGAAATTCAATTTCCTTATCTTATATTATTCACAAGATTTTGTCTATGGTTCCAAACTAAGTGAAACCAATCTCTAAGGTCTTTTCTTGATCCTTTGAGAATATTTGTTGATCAACTTTGGTATGGATCAAATCCATAGATTTGGGGTAACTTTGGAAAATAATTTCCTTCCATTAGGGTTTAGGGTTTTGGATTACTTTCCAAATGTTCAAATTTCCAGATACATTCATTGAGGAATGCATTTCCCTTGATTTGGATTTTTGTTGAATTCAAACTTTAGAATCCCATCTTTAACAAACTTTGGCTAAAGTTTTCCTTTTAGAAACAAAAGTTTCTTTTCACCCTGATTTTCACAAAAAAAATTATTTTGTTTAATTTATTTTTCTCATTACAAGATTTGGAAAATCTTGGGATGTGACAGGCTACCACCCTTAAAATAAATCTCGTCCCGAGATTTGGGGAGGCTAGGGTTACAAGTCGGCTCAAACAGCTAGGGTACTACCACCCTTAAAATTTTTCCAACTAAACTACATCTTGGCTTGCTTGGATCTTGGAAAACTTCTTCTTGGAAAACTTCTGCTCGGTGTCCTTTGTTTCCATGCTTGACTCATGGGCTAAGGTTGGGTTTCTCCATAGACTTGTTTATCTTGTTCTTCATCTTTTCTGGGCAGTTGCTTACATAGTGTCCTGGTTCCTTGCAATTGAAACAGTGGATATCTTGGAGTTCTTTACGTTGCTCTTGTGGACAAGTGGCTACATAGTGGCCTAGCTCTTTGCAGTTGTTGCACACTACTTGGCCGATCTCTTTATTTTTTTTGGGTTCTCTGGGCATCCACTGGGGTAGTGTCCCATTTCCTTACATTTACGACATTGAACAAGGCTCATGTCTTGCTTTGGTTTCTTGGGCTTCTTTGATCCTTTGAATTGGGTTGTCTTGTTTGGAGGTATAAGTGGTCCTTTTCCTTTGTCATCAACATTCTTGGCATACTTGGATCCTTCTTGTTTCCTTTGTTTAACAATGGCATAGATGGGGCATTGAGTAGGTACATGGTCGTTTCCTTCACAAAGGTAACAAGTAACTTGAGATGTGGGGCATTGGCCAACTAGATGTTCCTCTTCACAATTGGGGCATTGATCTTCATGCTCCTTGGAAGTGTGATCCTTGTCTCCACAAATAATGCAAGCTGGGGCTCCATCTAGAATAATATTCTTGTCATCCTTGTTGTCATACACTCTTTTGGGATAGTTTTCTTCCATGCTGATCATTTGATTAGTCACCTTAAGCATCAGTTGGGATTGTTCTTCCAAAAACTTTTGCAAGGTAGGGTCTTTATCACTATTGTTGGCTATGAACTGAGTTGTTAGTTGGTTCAACTGGTGTTGGGTTGCTAGGAGTTCTCTCATGTTGTCCTCTTGGTTGTTGTTGTTGTCATCATCCTTGATGCTGGAGTCTCTTGGAGAAGTCATCTGTTTGGGGTTGAAGGGGGATTAGAATAGGCAAGAGATTTTCTAAGAAGTCAATTCTATTCACACACTTCACATTTCACACAAGCAATGTGCAAGCAATCACAAACAAACACTCCACTCAAACAACAGTTTCAGGCACATACTTAGGCAACAAAATATTTTTGTTACACCACATAAGTTGGTGGGTTTGACTTAACTAAAATATTGTGGTCCATCTATATGGTTCACTTGTGATCTTTCCATTCTTCTTGGTTGATTCTTCTTGAATGAGATCTTTGTATCCTTGGAGAATTCTTGTCTTTTGTTCACAAATCTTCAAAGGTGGTGATGGCTTCATCTAAGTTGTGTTTCCCTAGTCTTCAAGTGAAATGTTACTCAAGACTTGTAGTCTTTAGTGATATCCAAGTTGAAGTCCTTGGTGTACATGTTGAAGATGTTGAAGAAGTTGAAGTCATTAGAGTTGATGAAGTTGAAGAAGTCCTTTGCACATGGTGTAGTCTTTGGTCATGGGGTAGGCTTTTCCATCAAGTTTTGAAGTAGAAGAGAAGTAGAGTTGAAACCAAAATGGTTGAGGAAATAGTTTACAAGATTGTTTTGTAAATAAGTTTTGGAATAAGACAACTCCTATTGTCTAAGGGTTTTTGTCCATTCCTAGGGTTACAAATCCTACAGGCAACACAATGCTCTGATACCATTCTGTAGCGTCCCCAACCTTTAATAAGATTGAGTCCCCTGTGTTTACAATGTTAGTCCCTGGATCAATAGCTAGCATCCACAGTTCAGATGTAATATCAAGAAACAAGGGTCATAATACAATTTTATAACCAGGAATAACATAATTTTATTACATCAAACATAGCTCATTTGGCTATTACATTACATTGCAGCGGAATAACTATAGTCATGGGTCCTTCATCTTCAAAGTGCCACAGGCAGATGTTGGTTGTAGACTTTGTAATCCTAATCAATCAATCTTCACTAAAATCAATCAAACCTGCAACATTACAAGTTACAGCCACAAGGGTCAATACATTTGAATTGTATTGGCAAGTGATACTTTGGTAGTATAGTGGAGTCTATCATCTATATGCATTTTGGCAAAGTGCATTGCTCAAAATAGAATTTTCCCTATCATTTTGAAAATACTAAGTTTTATTTTGACAAAAACCACCAAGGCATCTATCAACAAGACTGAAGATCCTCTCAAGGCATCTTCCAATCAAAGATTGAAGATTTTCTTGGCAAAAACAATTTCCCAATCTAAGATTTTGAGATCCTTGTACCAAGCCATCTCTCCATCAAAGATTGAAGAATTTCACACAACCCTTGTTCACCCACAAATTTTATTTGGAAATTGGAGTGATGAGATTCTTGATTGCTTCCATGTCTTGATGCTCAAATTGTCCTTTACCAGGGACATGGCTAAGTACTTAGGTTTTACACTCTGCAGAGGTGGTGCACTTTCCCCACAAGCCTTGGTTTCCCAAGACATGATCCTTGAGCCTTTCCTTAGTCAAATGGACGCGCTCCAACCTAACATACACTACCACCCACTGTCCAAGTGACTAAGTTCCAGCATCCTAAGATCATGGCAGAGCCCATATTGCCAAGTGGTTGCACTTGAAACTTCTCAACATTTGACATCTCAAATCTCTTTGTTTCCTGGGTGGCCATCCACAAGTGAGATACACAAGCCAAGTCCATGGCCTTGTGAACCACTCAACATAAACCATTCCTTCCATTCCACCCAGGTGATTCATTACTTAGTTGTTTTGTTAAATAAAACACAAGTCCATAGACTGAGAAATTTTCATAGCATGAATATATATCCCACCCAGGTTTTCTATTAGCTAGGCTAAGCTTGATAGTAATAGGATTCTTAACTTAGGTAAATCCTTCTAAGGATTCATTCTACTAGTTTTCCTATAGCAAGGTCTATACTTAGCAAAATAAAAACCATGCAAGTTTTACTTAGCAAAATACTAATGCATATTGAAAATAATGGGATGGATAGTATGAAGTATCACTTGCCTTTTTGGTAGAGGGTATAGGCTTACTCCTTGTCCTTGCAACACTCACACTCTTCAAGTCACTACAATTCAATCAAGCAAGGCACAAACTTAATCTACCAATCAAGCAAAACTACACACATAAAATAACAAAGTCAAACAAAAAAAAATTTCACACACAAAGTAATGGGATCTTAGTCATGCATAAGCATGCAAAGGTTGGTTCTATTGTAGGGATGGTCTTCACTAGGCTTCTAAACTTTGTAGGTTCCAAATTGGTCATTTACCAAAATGGCAAAGTCATTTGCAAAAGGGTTTCTATTAGATTCCTAAACTTTGTAAGATCCAAATTGGTCATTTACCAAAGTGGCAAAGTTCAAGTAATGCATGCAAGCATGCCAAGCTTTGATTTGTTTGAAAAAGGGGTTCCTAATGGGTCATAGACATTTGGGTACATCTAATGGTCATTTGTGAAGTGGCTAAGTCATTTGCAAAAAGGTTTCACTATAAAACCATTTGCAAAACAAAGTGTCATTCTATGGGGTGTAGAAACATTTCTACTAGGGTATTAACCTATAGGTTTCACCAAATGAGTTGCTATTGCAAAACTTGGTGTTTTGGGTCAGTAGGTTTGGTTCAAAACATTTTCTCCAAAGTTTTCTTTATGAAAGCATTTTCATAAACAAAACAAATAGTTTTAGTTAGCTAGAAATGGACTAAACTAATTAATCCATCCTATTCTTTTCCAAAATCATTTTCCAAACTATGGGTTGGTTCTAGGGTCAGTAAGGTCACAACAAACTAATTTTCAAAGGTTTTCACCTAAAAATCATTTTAAATGATTTTTCTAATGTTAACAAGTACACAAAAGAATCTGCAAAATCAAACAAGCTAACAAATACTATTTGCTAAACTAAGGGCAGGGTTGGCTAGAGCTTGTCTTGCTGATTCAACGACATATAGTTTGTAAAATTTGGGCGTGTGGATCAAAAGATACATGGGTTTGAAAATGGCTAAAGTTTACATTTTCTAATTCTGTTTTAAACAAACACAGCCACGCGGCGTGATCTTCTTGGTCGATACCGGTTCGGCGGATCGGCTCTGTGAACGTTGGATCTATTTAGATCGAGTGGTCGAGGTCATACCTCTTCGACTAAGTGAACTAATCGTGAGCGCTGGATATAGATCGAGCAGGCTGCTAACAATCAAACCAACAATGGCGGCGCTGCGGTGGCTAACGGCGGAGTCGTCGATCGATGAAGGTGCAGCGATACAGAAGCGAGAGAAAGAGGGCATGCTCACCGAGCTCGGGAGGTTCGGTGAAGCTCGGCGTCTTGATGGCTCGGACGAGGGCTCTGGTTCACCGCAATTGCTCGCGGAGTTGGGAGCGGCGGTTGGCTCTATCCGCGGTCGAAGAGAGTGCGTGGATCACCTCAAAGCGAAATGGCTATACGGTTAGATGCGCAAGATCGAGGCGGTCGTGTGCGTGAACGAGAATCGGGCGGTCGAGGCTTACCGGGAAACTTCGTCGGAGAAGAAGCGGGCAATGGCGCTCGCATCGACAATGGGCGGACGCTTCGGTCGAGCTAGGTCACGAACGATGGCTTTAGTTGGAAAAAGTCACTGGTCTTAGGCGCATCATCGAAAAGTAGAGGCGGTGGAAGCTACTGTGGAGTTCGCGGAGTTGGGCGGACGGCGGTGTTGCTCGAGCTTGATGCGGCGTTGCTGGGCGCCCGCGGATGAATGGGTGGTATGGATAGATGCGTCTGGATGCGTGGAGTAAGGGTGCTAGGTCGGCGAGGTAAGGGGAGGTCTGGTTTCGTCGGAATTGTCACCGGAACATCGTCGGAGTAGTGGAGCTTGAGCTCGAAATTGGGGCGATCTAAGCGTGTCGTATGGCGTCGAGAGGGATTTATAGAGGATGCCTGGCGTTTCCATCTGCGTGATCAAAGGCGAGGTAAAGGCTCGGTGTTAAGGTGAATTAAGCGAGAGATCAAGCGAAGCGGCGATGGGAGAGGCGTGGTCGTGCAGGGAAGAAGAAGGAGGTGGTGGTGGGGTCCTCAGTCGATGGAAAAAGAAAAGAAGGCAGGGTCCACTTGTCATTGGCTGCGTGGGTTCAGTCCGCGGTAAGAAAACGGTTCGGGGGCGTGGGAGAGAGAGGTGGGGTCATCTCGTCAGCGAGTGAGGGGAGGAGGAGTGGGTCCTGGTTTTCATTGACTATCGGGTAGGAATCGGGTGAGAAAAGGTTTCTTCGGGGAAAAAAGACTGGCTGTCTTTGGGCTTGTTGGGCCTCTATTTTTTTTCTGTCTAAATCTTTTTCTTTTAATAATTCTTTTTCTGTTTTGAATTTCAAACAAATATTCAAGAAATCAAACAAGGTTCAAATCAATTCAAACAAACAACAAACTTTTCATTTGAATTTGGTTCTGTTAAACAACATAATCCAAATCCAAGATAAATTAATATTTTTATTTATTTTAGGATCCATTTAATAATTAAATAAAATGGATCTTTATTTAATAAATAGGGTTTTGATTTATTTAATAAAATTTCCATTTGAAATCCAATCATTTTCAAAACCAAACCAGAAGGTTTAATTTGAAAAATAAAAGAATACTTGGAAACTTATTTAAATAAATAAATAAGTTTTGGTGTTTTAGTTAAAATGGGAAAGCCTTTACTTAAATAAAATTGGATATTTAAATCCTTTATTATTTTATTTAAATAATCCTTTACTCATTTTAATCAAAGCAAAACCTTTTAATAAAAGATTTCAAAGTAGTAATAAAATACTTGGTGTTCATTTAAAATGGGAAAAGCTTTTACTTAAATAAAATTGGATATTTAAATCCTTTATTTTATTTAATAAACCTTTACTCACTTTATCAAAACAAAATATTTTATTTCAAAAGTTTGGCCAAAATTAATTTGGCTTATCTTTTCATTTGAAACCAAAGTCTTTTATTAAAAGATCTAAATTAGTATTTCCAAAACAATTTATTTTCCTTTGATAAATGTTTTATCTTTATAAATCCCTTTAGGATTTTTTTGATCTCCAATTGGTATGGCTTTTGGTAAGGGCTTTATTGGCTTTGGAAATTCAATTTCCTTAGCTTATATTATTCACAAGATTTTGTCTATGGTTCCAAACTAAGTGAAACCAATCTCTAAGGTCTTTTCTTGATCCTTTGAGAATATTTGTTGATCAACTTTGGTATGGATCAAATCCATAGATTTGGGGTAACTTTGGAAAATAATTTCCTTTCATTAGGGTTTAGGGTTTTGGATTACTTTCCAAATGTTCAAATTTCCAGATACATTCATTGAGGAATGCATTTCCCTTGATTTGGATTTTTGTTGAATTCAAACTTTAGAATCCCATCTTTAACAAACTTTGGCTAAAGTTTTCCTTTTAGAAACAAAAGTTTCTTTTCACCCTGATTTTCACAAAAAAATTTATTTTGTTTAATTTATTTTAATCATTACAAGATTTGGAAAATCTTGGGATGTGACACTTGAGTTTTGATCCACGAGTTCTTGGTCGTGATGACGCTCTGGCAGGCGTGTATGTCTGATCGAAGACCGTGGCCTTGTCCAAAATATCGTTGTCAAAGCCAAGGCCACCACGAGTCGCCTCCGGGAGGAGCTGATGCGAAGCGAGCTGGTCGACAATGTGGAGGAGCTGGTGGAGTCACTTCTTTGGGGTGTGCACGCCACGTGCAAGAACTCCCTCCAGCGGTAGCACGACCATGTTGCTAGCCATGGTGCAAGCCCACGGAGTCGAAGTGGATCCCTCGGTGGTGTCGAAGACAATGCCTATTGGCGCGGATGGTCAGCAGGTAGTGTTCGCTCCCTTTGCGACTGCCTATGCCAAATATGGCCATTCCTTGATAAACACCATTGCCAAATATTCGGAGGAGCTCAATCGCGCAAAGAAGGCGGCGAAAATTTTGGCCTCAGGGGCCGGCGGAAAGTCAGTGGCATCTGATACTGCCATGGACTTGATGAAGCCCCCGAAGTCCTCGAAGTCGAAGAAGCCAGCTGCTCCGTAGTTAGTTTCTTGTAATAGCTGATGAACTCGCTCTTTTGATTGTAGATCATGCCTGTTGGCGGATGTGTTTGTACATACTTTTATTGATCCTGAATGCACCTGTTACTTTTGGCTTTTGAGTTGGTTGCCTTATTTTGCTTCTGGCTTGATTTTTGGTAGGGTACATCAAGTGGCCCTGTGGGGGGAACCTCGGACTCGCCATCTCTTGAGGATGCAACGGCACCATCTTGCTCCAGAGTAGAGGAGCTTTCCTTGCTTTCGCGACTTCGTGATCGTGTTAAGCAGCTGGAGCGTGAGTTGCCCGTGATCCGTGGTAGCACCGACGTGTGGAAGTCAAAGGCTGAAAAAGCCGCCGCCTGCGAGCAATATCTTCTTGGCGAGGTGACGCAACTGGGCGACCAGTTTAAATGTTAGTTTGCTCATCCTCGTCTTTTCCTTTGTAGTTAATCGCAATGGTACGTTGTACTTACGCTGTTGATGCTGCTTCGTGTAGTTGTTAGCGCACACCATTCGCAGGAGGAGAGAGATAGGATTGCCATCCGCCTTCATGATCTTACCCAAGAGCAACTTCAAGAGAGTGGATACTTCTGGGTAGATCATGATCGTGCGACTGCATTAGCGACCCTGTAGGATCGCGCCTCGCGAGTCATGCTCTTTATGAAGAAACCGCAGTCGTGCCTGAAGAACATCTACCGGGCAATGTTCCCGTTGGATGATACTCCATCAAGCCTGCTAGCCCTTCTAACGAAATTTCAAGATATGTCCGCGGTTCGCGAGTGCGTGAGGCAGCATCTAGTGGCTGGTGCTAAGGCTGCGCTCTCTTTGGTGCGTTTGCACAGGCCTGACGTGGATGTCGCCGCCATTGCATCTGGGCCACCGATGCCACCTGCATGATCTTCCTAGAACATGGTGCCGCATTATCAAGCGGTGGATCGTCCAGCCGAGGAAATTGTCGACTTCTTCGAGGAACAGACTAATGTTCTTCTGTTGCAAGGGTAGCCAAATATGTATCCTGCATACAAGTGTACTGGTGTTGTAAAGCTCATATATAATTTTGTAGATAATTTACAAATAGCTTTATAAGCGTGGGGTGCGTTGCACTTATGCGAGTCCTTTTCGTTAGCCTGGTCATCTTTGTATCTTTCCCCTGTCAACCTGTCAGCTGCGTGGCAGCTGGGTTGTGTTTATGTTTAGGGGTTCGATTGATGTGCCAGCTACTCAGGATGTCGCGTTATTGTTCGAAGAACATATGTATATAGGGTGGCGCAGCCCCCGAGTATGAAAGTTGACAAAAGAAAAGAGAGCACGGAGTTTTGGGGCACTTAGCTTGCATTTATTCGGAGAACAGTACATAGTACAATTGTGTGGCTAAGTAGCCTTGGCTGAATAGCCTTATTTGTGATGTAAAAGTAAAGAAGAAACGACTAAGGGTAGAAGCATCGCAGTTGTGCGATGTTCCAAGGGTTGGAGTATGCGACTCCTGTCTCTAAATCTTGAAGGCGATATGCCACACAGGATTACTTCAGTAATCACGTCGGTCCTTCCTAGGGGACTCGAGCTTGAGATGCCCTGTTGCTTGATCATAGGACCAGGTCACCTTCGACGAAGGATCTTGGCGAAGCCTTCTGCTATGGTAGTTCTTGCGAGTTACTACTGGTAGATCTTTCTGCGATTTCTCTTGCTTCGTCAAGGAGGTCGTGAGTCTTCAGTCTGAGGATGACTCCTTCTCGCTGTGGCGACTATGCATGGCGCTCTGCATCGTGCCGGTAATATCGCCTGCTCCATGTACCATGAAGAATGGTGTGTAGCTGGTGGCGCTGTTTGGAGTTGTCGCAGCTCCAGTACGGATTGCATTTGTTTGGCCAGCCCGCATCTTGTTCGAGTGGCGAAGGTCGCTTCTTGATGCCGCTTGAGACGAGCCCGTTGCCTTTCCACGACCGTTGGTCTGCGGGTGTGTGACCGAGGCATAGCTGATGTTGATCCCGAGTTCTCATGAAATCTTGGAACTCCTTGGATGTAAAGTTCATTCCATTGTCGGTGATGATGCTGTGTGGAACGCCGAAGCGGTAGCCGATGGACTCGAAGAACTTGACTGCGCTGTGTCCTGATTGCTTGGTCACTGGCATGGCCTCGATCCACTTGGTGAACTTGTCGACTGCGACCAAGAGGAAGACGTAGCCTCCTTGCGAGGACCTTGGAAGTTTGCTGACCATGTCGAGTCCCCACTGGGCGAAGGGCCAGGCCAATGGAATAGGCCGTAGCTCTGCGTCTGGTGCGTGTGGCTTGTCCGCGAATCGCTGACAAGCGTTGCACTTTTGGACTATATCCTTGGCGTCGCGCGCATGGCGTGGGCGATAAAATCCAGCTCGTAGAGCTTTGGCGACGAGGGCGCGGCTGCCGGCGTGGTGCCCGCAGGTCCCTTCATGGATGTCGAGGAGGACTGCTCTTCCATCGGCTAGGGAGACGCATCGCTGTAACACGCTTGTGATGTTGTGTTTATACAGTTCGCCGTTGATAACGGCGAATGCCTTGGAGCGCCACGCGATGTGTCATGCATCTGTCGGGTCATCCGGTAGGCGCTTGCTGAGGAGGTACGTAATGTACGGCTGCGTCCAGGATTGTTCGATCATCATGACGCTCATTGGTCCCTCGAGTCCTGTGTCGAGCTCCAAGTCATCGATTGTCGTTGGCTCATTGGGTGGCGTAGCCCCCGAGTCCGTTGCTGCGCTTGTTTTCTTCTCTGCGGCCTTTGGCTTGATGGAGCGTTCGCATATGCGCCGAAATACCCAGGTGGTATGGGTGCGCAGGTGGAACCTATGTTGGCGAGTGCGTCCGCCTCCTCATTGCTTTCGCGACCTATGTGTCGCAACTCGCAGCCATCGAAGTCTCCTTCAAGTGTGTCGTAGAGGTCGCGGTATGTGATCATGTTGTCGTTTAGTGTGTCGCACTCGTGCATTGTTTGGTTTACGACCAGCTTGGAGTCGCCATATATGATTAGCCTCTTTGCGCCACAGGCTTTTGCCATCCTCATCCCGTGTAACAGGGCCTCGTATTCAGCCTTGTTGTTTGAGGCTGTGAACTGCATTCACAGGACGTACTTCCGCTTGTCCCCTTGAGGCGATGTCAGTATGACACCTGCTCCTGCTCCATCTTTCCTCTTGGACCCATCGAAGTGCATTGTCCAGAGGTAGGACATGTCTGGCTTGTCCGGGAGTTGGTTTTCCATCCAATGTACGAGGAAGTCCGGGAGAACTTGCGACTTAATTGCGCCGCGCTTTTCGTATGTGATGTCTCGTGGAGACAGTTCGATTCCCCAAAGCGCGACTCGCCCTGTGGCGTCAGGGTTATTGAGGATATGTCCCAATGGGGCGTCGTTGACTACCACAATTGGGTGTTCCTGGAGGTAGTGGTGCAGTCGCCAGGCGGTCATAAAGATACCATACGCCAGCTTCTGATAGTGCGGGTACCGCTGTTTGGTTGGCGTGAGGACCTCGCTGAGGTAGTATACGGGGCATTGTACGCCGTGGACCTTGTTTTCCTCGGCCCGTTCGACGACGAGCACTGTGCTAACCACTTTGTTGGTGGCAGAGATGTACAGCAGCAGTGGTTCCCTTTCTCGTGGAGTTACCAATACTAGCGAGGTGGATAGCAGGCACTTGAGGTCTTCGAATGCTTCTTGCGCGTTGTTAGTACACTCGAATTTGTCGGTTTTGCGGAGGAGCTGATAGAAGGGCAGCGCCTTTTCTCCCATTCGACTGATAAATCGACTGAGGGCCGCGATTCGCCCAGCTAGTTGCTGAACGCCTCTTATGTTCTTTGGCTTCTCCATGGCCAATATGGCCTTTATCTTTTTCGGGTTTGCCTCAATCCCTCTCGCGGAGATGAGATACCTGAGCAGTTGTCCGGAGGGTACGCCGAAGGCACATTTGTCTGAATTGAGCTTTATCCGGTAGCGATCGAGATTGGCGAAGGTTTCGTGCAAGCCATCGATTAGAGAGGCTTCTTCCTTGGTTTTGATTACTATGTCGTCGACATAGACTTGGATGTTGCGACCAAGTTTCTCCTTGAGGCAGGCCTGCATGCACCGCTGGTATGTGGCTCCTGCATTTTCTAGCCCGAAGGGCATTGTGGTGTAGCAGAACACGCGAAGGCGTTATGCGATCTTCTCCTGGTCTTCCTCCTTCATTCGAATTTGGTTATAGCCTGAGTAGGCATCGAGGAAGCGAGCGCCGCATCCAGCGATGGAGTCGATGATTTGATCGATCCGTGGTAGCGGGAAGTGATCTTTTGGGCAGTGCTTTTTAAGAGAAGTGAAGTCGACGCACATCCGCAGGATATCCGTGTCCTTTTTTGGCACTAGTACTGTATTGGCGAGCCAAGTGCTTTCCTTGATCTCGTGTATGAATTTGGCCTCGAGGAGTCTGTTGATCTCCATTCCGACTGCCTGTGCCCGTGGCTCAGACAGTCGCCTGATTGTTTGCTTGACTGGCCTTGCGTCGGGTTGACGTTGAGTGCGTGCTTGGCGAATTCCCTGGGAACTCCTGGCATGTCCGTAGGACACCAGGCGAAAATTTCTCAGTGCTCACGGAGGAATTCGACGAGCGCGAGTTCCTATGCGGGACTCAAGTTGTTGGCGATGAGGGCCGTTTTAGCGGGATCCGATGGATGGACCTGCACCTTCTTTGTGTGCACAGATGAGTCGAAGGAGAGATCAGGTGAGCTTGACCTACTCAGAGGGGCATCGTTGTCTGTCGTTTCCTTCAATCGCGCGAGTTCCTCCTGCATGCCAAAGGACTAGGAGATTCTGTTGAATTCTTTGTCGCAACTGTCAGATCTCTCGAAGCTCCCGTTGATCGTGATGACGCCGTTGGGACCTGGCATTTTCATCTATAGATAGGCATAGTGAGGTACTGCCATGAACCTAGCGAACGCGACGCGCCCGAGGATGCAGTGGTATTGTGAGGGCCATCGACAACTTCAAAGTCGATGCGCTCGCGCCGGAAGTTCTTCGGCATGCCGAATATGACGTCGAGGTTGATTTTGCCCAGGGGGTATACGCCTTTTCCTGGGACGATGCCATGGAACATTGTGTCCGATGCCTCCAAGCAGGTTAGAGGGATCCTCATTGCTAGCAAGGTACTCGCGAATTTAAGGTTAATACCGCTTCCGCCATCCATGAAGACACGACTCATGTCGAAGCCTCCAATTTGCGCCTCGAGTACGAGGGGGCAATGACCTGGGCGAGGTACTTGAGGCGGGTGGTCGTGTTTGTCGAAGGTAATGCACGACTCACTGCCACTGAGGTACTCAGTGGTGGATGGTGGCGAGTGCATGGCCAAGTTGACTTGGCGAGTGATGGCCTTCTGCACCCTATTGGAGGGGCATCCCTTTTGGATCATCATGGTACCCATGGCCCGTGGGTACGGTTCGCCTCCATGGTGTTGGTCCGCAGCCCGTTCGGGGTGGCCTGTGGTGGTGGTGCGCCATGTGCCATGGCGCCTAGAGCGGTTCCGTAGCCTCTTTCGACCACGTTGCGGTTCATCCGCACCAATCCCTCGTGTAGCTTGAGGACTCGCGGCAGTCCTTGAGGAGGTGACTAGACTTTCTCTTGCCGTCATGTTTGTCGATGTAGAAGTGTACCGTGCATGGTCCGGACAGTTTATCTTCGATGGTGGTCGCGGGTGCTTCATCGCGGGTGCGGCGTTGCCATACTTGCGTGGTTTTCCCAAAGTCATAATATCCGCCGCTACGGTATCCGCTGTTGCGGTTGTCGTCGCGTCTATCGACGTAGCCGGCGGCAACCATGTTGATGTCATCGCGATCGTCGTAGACACGCATACGACGTTTGCCCCGGCAGTCGCGTCTGAGTTCTGCTTCCTCGTCAGAGTGAGCGCGGTTCTTTAGCGAATCTTCTCCATCAGCCCACCGGTTCGCGATCTCCATCAAGTGGTCGATGGTCTTGGGCTTTGAGCGTCCTAGCTCCTCCCTGAGTTCTATGCGGCGGACACCATCGTTGAATGCATCAATCTCACAGTCTTCCGAGATGTTCTCCGCGGAGTTCTTGATGATGGACCACCTTTGGATGTAAGAGCGCAGGGATTCTCCAGATTTTTGCTAGCAGCATCTCAGTACTTCGATTGAAGCGGGGCGTTTGTATGTGCCCATGAAGTTGCGCACGAAGCTCTAGACCAGCTCATCCCCGCTGCGAATGGATCCGCGTGGGAGGTTATTGAGCCATGCCCGGGCGTGTAGCTGCAAGCATTGCATGGCGATACTCCGACAGCCTCCGTGCAGCCTGACTGAGGAGATGTGATCTTCCAGCCAGATCTTGGGGTCTTGTAGACCATCAAATTTTGGGTTCTCTGATGGGAGTTTGAACCCTTTAGGCATTCTCTTCTGCCTGATGGATCTGCTGAAGCATCTGGCACCACAGAGCTCTCCGTCTTCTTCTTCCGAATCACTCGACCGAGCATGTTGTGCCCTTGACTTGTCGATCTTGCGCTGCGTGAGCTCGTCGTGTGCATCGTAGTCACGATCGTGCCGTCGCGAACGACAGCGTCGAGACAGGTCGTGACTATCATCGCTTGACGAGGACAAGGAATAGCGTTTTGCTAACGCCTTGCCCTTTTTTGGGTCGGGTACTGGTTCTTTGTCGAGGGCGGCCTCGATTAGTCCAAGGCCCACGATCGTAGCTCGGTGCATGGCCATCCGGGGATCTCCAGCCGGTGGCTGGTTGTTGAGAAGGTACATGGTGGCCGCTGTCACCGCGGCCTGCGGCGTCCTAGGAACCACGTTGCCTCTCGTGTCGACTGTCATGGAGCCGAAGTCGAGGATTTTCGCAGCATCTATGCGTTCTTGCTCAGTGAGGTGAGCCATCCGCGATTGCCTCTTCTTGGCGAGGTGTTCGTTGCCCCTTGAGGAGGATCCTTCGTAGGAAGAGAGCCCAGCACGACGAAGGCTTGACTCGTCTCACTTTTTTTACGCCTCAAGTTCGCGATTGCTTGTTTCTGGCGCTTGAATTCCTCCTTTAGGAGCCGTGGTAGCCATCAAGAGTTCTTGCGGGGACCCGAGGGTAGAGGTGCCTCGTGGGCTTCACCGGCGTTCCCACTCTTGTTCGTTGAGCCTGATCACGACGTGTTCGCCGGTTTGCTCGTTGATTATGGTAGGGGGTTTGACTGCTCGTCCATTGCCACCGTTGCCGCCGTTGGCGGCGTTGGCGGCGTTGGGCGGGTCGGTTCCATTGCCGCGGTTGGCAGAGGTGTCGCCCGCGTTGGTGACGGTGCACATGAAGTGATTTGGGAAGCTGTTGCTTCCACAACTTTCAGATCCGGAACCATAGGTTCCTTCTTTGGTGGCCAGATTGCTTAGATCAGAGTCGCGACTGCTATCGCTGACCATGTTCCCGACCTCCGCTGGAGCATTGAGCTTGCTGAGGGTACCGATCGGTGGGGGGAACCATGATGCTGGGGCAATCGCCGGTGCCGTCGGCTGATCGGGCATGCGGCGCGTCTATCTCGACCAACTGGAAGCGGAAGCTCCCAATTGCCGTGCCGATTCCTTCACCCACGGAGTCGAAGGCGCCTATGGCGGCGTGTGGACGGTGAAGTCGAAGGTGCCAAAGAGTGGCTAATCTCCATTGCAGAGTTGTAGATCGCGTTTGATGGGGCCAAGAAGCGCAACATCAGCCTCCACTTCCCACAGATGGCGCCCGTTGACGAGGGTTTAACTTTCCAATGCCCATTGTTATGGACTTGGTTTTGGAGAAGGAGGAGCGCTGGAGACATCTATCGGCTAGCAAACAAGCACACAGGGGACAAAGGATTTACCAGTGTTTAGGCCTCAGAGGTCCCTACCCCGCTTGTCTCGCTCGTGGAATTATCGAGGAGTCGAAAGTTACAATGATGCGCAGATGAAATCCGAGAGTTAAAAACTAGGGTTGTGTGTGTCCTCCTCGCCCCCTCCTAGCCTTTATATAGATAGGCTAGGTCTCGGTAGGTGGTCGGTTACAAGTTAGGGTTTTCCCCTTCAAACTTTCTATCTTTAGCTTCTTCTTGTTCTTCAAGCAATTGAGAATCCATAGGTTACTCGAGTCCCTCCATCCGGGCCTTGGCGACACCGTGGACCTGTACGTATTTGGGCCATATATACCAAGTTCGAGTCCCTGTAGGGTATAGCCATGTCACATTGCATGTGTGTTCTTCTCACAAACCACATGGATCCACCAATGTCATTGCATGTGTGTTATTTCCACAACCCATTATGGATCAACTAATGTCATTGCATGTGCGTTCTTGTCATGAACCACATATGGATCAACCGGAGTCATTGCATGTTTATTCTTTTCACAAACCACATATGGATCAACCAGAGTCATTGCATGTATGTTCTTTCCACAAACCACATATGGATCCACCAATGTCATGTGTGTTCTTGTAAGCACAAACCACATCTGGATCAACCAATGACATCACATATGTGTTCTTTCCACAAACCACATATGGATCCACCAGAGTCATTGCATGTTTGTTCTTTCCACAAACCACACATGGATCCACTAGAGTCATTGCATGTGTGTTCTTCTCACAAACCACATGGATCAACCAATGTCATTGCATGTGTGTTATTTCCACAACCCACTATGGATCAACTAATGTCATTGCATGTGTGTTCTTGTCATAAACCACATATGGATCAACCAGAGTCATTGCATGTTTATTCTTTTCACAAACCACATATGGATCAACCAGAGTCATTGCATGTATGTTCTTTCCGCAAACCACATATGGATCCACCAGAGTCATTGCATGTGTGTTCTTGTAATGCAAAACCACATATGGATCCAACAGAGTCATTGCATGTGTGTTCTTTCCACAAACCACATATGGATCCACCAGAGTCATTGCATGTGTGTTCTTTCCACAAACCACACATGGATCCACCAGAGTCATTGCATGTGTGTTCTTGTCACAAACCACATATGGATCCACCAATGTCATTGCATGTGTGTTCTTGTAATGACAAACCACATATGGATCAACCAATGACATTGCATGTGTGTTCTTTCCAAAAACCACATATGGATCCACCAGAGTCATTGCATGTGTATTCTTCTCACAAACCACATGGATCGAACAATGTCATTGCATGTGTGTTCTTTCCACAAAACACATATGGATCCACCAGAATCATTACATGTGTGTTCTTGTAATGAGTAATGACAAACCACATATGGATCAACCAATGTCATTGCATGTGCGTTCTTTTCATGAACCACATATGGATCAACCAGAGTCATTCCATGTTTGTTCTTTTCACAAACCACATATGGATCCAAGAGTCATTGCATGTATGTTCTTCTCACAAACCACACATGGATCCACGAGAGTCGTTGCATGTGTGTTCTTTTCATGAACCACATATGGATCCACTAGAGTCATTGCATGTGTGTTCTTTCCACAACCCACATATGGATCAACCAGTGTCATTGCATGTGTGTTCTTTCCACAAACCACATATGGATCCACCAGAGTCATTGCAGGTGTGTTCTTGTAATGACAAACCACACATGGATCCACCAGTGTCATTGCATGTGTGTTCTTTTCACAAACCACATATGGACCCACTAGAGTCATTGCATGTGTGTTCTTGTAATGATAAACCACATATGGATCAACCAATGTCATTGCATGTGTGTTCTTTTCATGAACCACATATGGATCAACCAGAGTCATTACATGTTTGTTCTTTTCACAAACCACATATGGATCAACCAAAGTCCTTGCATGTATGTTCTTTCTACAAACCACATATGGATCCACTAGAGTCATTGCATGTGTGTTCTTCTAATGACAAACCACATATGCATCAACCAATGACACTGCATGTGTGTTCTTTCCAAAAACCACATATGGATCTACCAGAGGCATTGCATGTGTGTTCTTTCCAAAACCACACATGGATCAACCAGAGTCATTGCATGTGTCTTCTTCTCACAAACCACATGGATCCAACAATGTCATTGCGTGTGTGTTCTTTCCACAAACCACATATGGATCAACCAGAGTCATTACATGTGTGTTCTTGTAATGAGTAATGACAAACCACATATGGATCAACCAATGTCATTGCATGTGCGTTCTTTTCATGAACCACATATGGATCAACCAGAGTCATGGCATGTTTGTTCTTTTCACAAACCACATATGGATCCAAGAGTCATTGCTTGTATGTTCTTCTCACAAACCACACATGGAACCACCAAAGTCATTGCATGTGTGTTCTTTTCATGAACCACATATGGATCCACCAGAGTCATTGCATGTGTGTTCTTTCCACAACCCCCATATGGATCAACCAATGTCATTGCATGTGTGTTCTTTCCACAAACCACATATGGATCCAGCAGAGTCATTGCAGGTGTGTTCTTGTAATGACAAACCACACATGGATCCACCAGTGTTATTACATGTGTGTTCTTTTCACAAACCACATATGGACCCACTAGAGTCATTGCATGTGTGTTCTTTCTACAAACCACATATGGATCCAAGAGTGTCATTGCATGTGTGTTCTTGTAATGATAAACCACATATGGATCAACCAATGTCATTGCATGTGTGTTCTTTTCATGAACCACATATGGATCAACTAGAGTCATTACATGTTTGTTCTTTTCACAAACCACATATGGATCAACCAGAGTCCTTGCATGTATGTTCTTTCCACAAACCACATATGGATCCACCAGAGTCATTGCATGTGTGTTCTTGTAATGACAAACCACATATGGATCAACCAATGACATTGCATGTGTGTTCTTTCCACGAACCACATATGGATCCACCAGAGTCATTGCATGTATGTTGTTTCCACAAACCACATATGGATCCACCAGAGTCATTGCATGTGTGTTCTTTCCACAAACCACACATGGATCCACAAGAGTCATTGCATGTGTGTTCTTCTCACAAACCACATATGGATCCACCAATGTCATTGCATGTGTGTTCTTGTAATGACAACCACATATGGATCAACCAATGACATTGCATGTGTGTTCTTTCCACAAAGCACACATGGATCCAGCAATGTCATTGCATGTGTGTTCTTTCCAGAAACCACACATGGATCAACCAGAGTCATTGCATGTATGTTCTTTCCACAAACCATATATGGATCTACCAGAGTCATTGCATGTGTGTTCTTTCCACAAACCACACATGGATCCACCAGAGTCATTGCATGTGTGTTCTTCTCACAAACCACATATGGATCCACCAATGTCATTGCATGTGTGTTCTTGTAACGACAAACCACATATGGATCAACCAATGACATCACATGTGTGTTCTTTCCACAAACCACATATGGATCCACCAGAGTCATTGCATGTGTGTTCTTTCCACAAACCACACATGGATCCACCAGAGTCATTGCATGTGTGTTCTTCTCACAAACCACATGGATCCACCAATGTCATTGCATGTGTGTTATTTCCACAACCCACATATGGATCAACCAATGCCATTGCATGTGTGTTCTTTCCATAAACCACATATGGATCTACCGGAGTAATTGCATGTGTGTTCTTGTAATGACAAACCTCATATGGATCCACTAGAGTCATTGCATGTGTGTCCTTTTCCACAACCCACATATGGATGAACCAATGTCATTGCATGCGTGTTCTTTCCACAAACCACATATGGATCCACCAGAGTCATTGCATGTGTGTTCTTTTAGTGACAAACCACATATGGATCAACCAGTGTCATTGGATGTGTGTTCTTTCCACAAACCACATATGGATCCACCAGATTCATTGCATGTGTGTTCTTGTAATGACAAACCACATATGGATCAACCAATGTCATTGCATGTGTGTTCTTTTCATGAACCACATATGGATCAACTAGAGTCATTACATGTTTGTTATTTTCACAAACGACATATGGATAAACCAGAGTCATTGCATGTATGTTCTTTCCACAAACCACAGATGGAACCACCAGAGTCATTGCATGTGTGTTCTTTTCATGAACCACATATGGATCAACCAGAGTCATTATATGTTTGTTCTTTTCACAAACCACATATGGATCAACCAGAGTCATTGCATGTATGTTCTTTCCACAAACCACATATGGATCAACCAATGTCATTGCATGTGTGTTCTTTTCATGAACCACATATGGATCAACCAGAGTTATTATATGTTTGTTCTTTTCACAAACCACATATGGATCAACCAGAGTCATTGCATGTATGTTCTTTCCACAAACCACATATGGATCCACCAAAGTCATTGCATGTGTGTTCTTGTAATGACAAACCACATATGAATCAACAAATGACATTGCATGTGTGTTCTTTCCACAAACCACATATGGATCCACTAGAGTCATTGCATGTGTGTTCTTTCCACAAACCACACATGGATCCACCAGAGTCATTGCATGTGTGTTCTTCTCACAAACCACATATGGATCCACCAATGTCATTGCATGTGTGTTGTTGTAATGACAAACCACATATGGATCCACTAGAGTCATTGCATGTGTGTTCTTTCCACAAACCACACATGGATCCACCAGAGTCATTGCATGTGTGTTCTTCTCACAAACCACATATGTATCCACCAATGTGATTGCACGTGTGTTCTTGTAATGACAAACCACATATGGATCAACCAATGACATTGCATGTGTGTTCTTTCCACAAAGAACACATGGATCCAGCAATGTCATTGCATGTGTGTTCTTTCCAGAAACCACACATGGATCAACCAGAGTCATTGCATGTATGTTCTTTCCACAAACCACATATGGATCTACTAGAGTCATTGCATGTGTGTTCTTTCCACCAACCACACATGGATCCACCAGAGTCATTGCATGTGTGTTCTTCTCACAAACCACATATGGATCCACCAATGTCATTGCATGTGTGTTGTTGTAACGACAAACCACATATGGATCAACCAATGACATCACATGTGTGTTCTTTCCACAAACCACCTATGGATCCACTAGAGTCATTGCATGTGTGTTCTTTCCACAAACCACACATGGATCCACCAGAGTCATTGCATGTGTGTTCTTAACACAAACCACATATGGATCCACAAGAGTCATTGCATGTGTTATTTCCACAACCCACATATGCATACACCAGTCATTACATGTGTGTTCTTGTAATGACAAATCACATATGGATCAACCAATGTCATTGCTTGTGTTTTCTTTTCTTTAACCACATATGGATCAACCAGAGTCATTGCATGTTTGTTTTTTTCAAAAACCACATATGGATCCAAGAGTCATTGCATGTATGCTCTTCTCACAAACCACACATGGAACCACCAAAGTCATTGCATGTGTGTTCTTTTCATGAACCACATATGGATCCACCAGTGTCATTGCATGTGTGTTCTTTCCACAACCCACATATGGATCAACCAATGTCATTGCATGTGTGTTCTTTCCACAAACCACATATGGATCCAGCAGAGTCATTGCAGGTGTGTTCTTGTAATTACAAACCACACATGGATCTACCAGTGTTATTACATGTGTGTTCTTTTCACAAACCACATATGGACCCACTAGAGTCATTTCATGTGTGTTCTTCCTACAAACCACATATGGATCCACCAGAGTCATTGCACGTGGTATCTTGTAATGATAAACCACATATGGACCAACCAATGTCATTGCATGTGTGTTCCTTTCATGAACCACATATGGATCAACTAGAGTCATTACATGTTTGTTCTTTTCACAAACCACATATGGATCAACCAGAGTCCTTGCATGTATGTTCTATCCACAAACCACATATGGATCCACCAGAGTCATTGCATGTGTGTTCTTGTAATGACAAACCACATATGGATCAACCAATGACATTGCATGTGTGTTCTTTCCACGAACCACATATGGATCCACCATAGTCATTGCATGTATGTTGTTTCCACAAACCACATATGGATCCACCAGAGTCATTGCATGTGTGTTATTTCCACAAACCACACATGGATCCACAAGAGTCATTGCATGTGTGTTCTTCTCATAAACCACATATGGATCCACCAATGTCATTGCATGTGTGTTGTTGTAATGACAAACCACATATGGATCAACCAATGACATTGCATGTGTGTTCTTTCCACAAAGCACACATGGATCCAACAATGTCATTGCATGTGTGTTCTTTGTAGAAACCACACATGGATCAACCAGAGTCATTGCATGTATGTTCTTTCCACAAACCACATATGGATCCACCAGAGTCATTGCATGTGTTTTCTTTCCACAAACCACATATGGATCCACCAATGTCATTGCATGTGTGTTCTTGTAATGACAACCACATATGGATCAACCAATGACATTGCATGTGTGTTCTTTCCACAAAGCACACATGGATCCAGCAATGTCATTGCATGTGTGTTCTTTCCAGAAACCACACATGGATCAACCAGAGTCATTGCATGTATGTTCTTTCCACAAACCATATATGGATCTACCAGAGTCATTGCATGTGTGTTCTTTCCACAAACCACACATGGATCCACCAGAGTCATTGCATGTGTGTTCTTCTCACAAACCACATATGGATCCACCAATGTCATTGCATGTGTGTTCTTGTAACGACAAACCACATATGGATCAACCAATGACATCACATGTGTGTTCTTTCCACAAACCACATATGGATCCACCAGAGTCATTGCATGTGTGTTCTTTCCACAAACCACACATGGATCCACCAGAGTCATTGCATGTGTGTTCTTCTCACAAACCACATGGATCCACCAATGTCATTGCATGTGTGTTATTTCCACAACCCACATATGGATCAACCAATGCCATTGCATGTGTGTTCTTTCCATAAACCACATATGGATCTACCGGAGTAATTGCATGTGTGTTCTTGTAATGACAAACCTCATATGGATCCACTAGAGTCATTGCATGTGTGTCCTTTTCCACAACCCACATATGGATGAACCAATGTCATTGCATGCGTGTTCTTTCCACAAACCACATATGGATCCACCGTAGTCATTGCATGTGTGTTCTTTAGTGACAAACCACATATGGATCAACCAGTGTCATTGGATGTGTGTTCTTTCCACAAACCACATATGGATCCACCAGATTCATTGCATGTGTGTTCTTGTAATGACAAACCACATATGGATCAACCAATGTCATTGCATGTGTGTTCTTTTCATGAACCACATATGGATCAACTAGAGTCATTACATGTTTGTTATTTTCACAAACGACATATGGATAAACCAGAGTCATTGCATGTATGTTCTTTCCACAAACCACAGATGGAACCACCAGAGTCATTGCATGTGTGTTCTTTTCATGAACCACATATGGATCAACCAGAGTCATTATATGTTTGTTCTTTTCACAAACCACAGATGGATCAACCAGAGTCATTGCATGTATGTTCTTTCCACAAACCACATATGGATCAACCAATGTCATTGCATGTGTGTTCTTTTCATGAACCACATATGGATCAACCAGAGTTATTATATGTTTGTTCTTTTCACAAACCACATATGGATCAACCAGAGTCATTGCATGTATGTTCTTTCCACAAACCACATATGGATCCACCAAAGTCATTGCATGTGTGTTCTTGTAATGACAAACCACATATGAATCAACAAATGACATTGCATGTGTGTTCTTTCCACAAACCATATATGGATCCACTAGAGTCATTGCATGTGTGTTCTTTCCACAAACCACACATGGATCCACCAGAGTCATTGCATGTGTGTTCTTCTCACAAACCACATATGGATCCACCAATGTCATTGCATGTGTGTTGTTGTAATGACAAACCACATATGGATCCACTAGAGTCATTGCATGTGTGTTCTTTCCACAAACCACACATGGATCCACCAGAGTCATTGCATGTGTGTTCTTCTCACAAACCACATATGTATCCACCAATGTGATTGCACGTGTGTTCTTGTAATTACAAACCACATATGGATCAACCAATGACATTGCATGTGTGTTCTTTCCACAAAGAACACATGGATCCAGCAATGTCATTGCATGTGTGTTCTTTCCAGAAACCACACATGGATCAACCAGAGTCATTGCATGTATGTTCTTTCCACAAACCACATATGGATCTACTAGAGTCATTGCATGTGTGTTCTTTCCACCAACCACACATGGATCCACCAGAGTCATTGCATGTGTGTTCTTCTCACAAACCACATATGGATCCACCAATGTCATTGCATGTGTGTTGTTGTAACGACAAACCACATATGGATCAACCAATGACATCACATGTGTGTTCTTTCCACAAACCACCTATGGATCCACTAGAGTCATTGCATGTGTGTTCTTTCCACAAACCACACATGGATCCACCAGAGTCATTGCATGTGTGTTCTTCTCACAAACCACATATGGACCCACTAGAGTCATTGCATGTGTGTTATTTCCACAACCCACATATGCATACACCAGAGTCATTACATGTGTGTTCTTGTAATGACAAATCACATATGGATCAACCAATGTCATTGCATGTGCGTTCTTTTCGTGAACCACATATGGATCAACCAGAGTCATTGCATGTTTGTTTTTTTCAAAAACCACATATGGATCCAAGAGTCATTGCATGTATGCTCTTCTCACAAACCACACATGGAACCACCAAAGTCATTGCATGTGTGTTCTTTTCATGAACCACATATGGATCCACCAGTGTCATTGCATGTGTGTTCTTTCCACAACCCACATATGGATCAACCAATGTCATTGCATGTGTGTTCTTTCCACAAACCACATATGGATCCAGCAGAGTCATTGCAGGTGTGTTCTTGTAATTACAAACCACACATGGATCTACCAGTGTTATTACATGTGTGTTCTTTTCACAAACCACATATGGACCCACTAGAGTCATTTCATGTGTGTTCTTCCTACAAACCACATATGGATCCACCAGAGTCATTGCACGTGGTATCTTGTAATGATAAACCACATATGGACCAACCAATGTCATTGCATGTGTGTTCCTTTCATGAACCACATATGGATCAACTAGAGTCATTACATGTTTGTTCTTTTCACAAACCACATATGGATCAACCAGAGTCCTTGCATGTATGTTCTTTCCACAAACCACATATGGATCCACCAGAGTCATTGCATGTGTGTTCTTGTAATGACAAACCACATATGGATCAACCAATGACATTGCATGTGTGTTCTTTCCACGAACCACATATGGATCCACCATAGTCATTGCATGTATGTTGTTTCCACAAACCACATATGGATCCACCAGAGTCATTGCATGTGTGTTATTTCCACAAACCACACATGGATCCACAAGAGTCATTGCATGTGTGTTCTTCTCATAAACCACATATGGATCCACCAATGTCATTGCATGTGTGTTGTTGTAATGACAAACCACATATGGATCAACCAATGACATTGCATGTGTGTTCTTTCCACAAAGCACACATGGATCCAACAATGTCATTGCATGTGTGTTCTTTGTAGAAACCACACATGGATCAACCAGAGTCATTGCATGTATGTTCTTTCCACAAACCACATATGGATCCACCAGAGTCATTGCATGTGTTTTCTTTCCACAAACCACACATGGATCCACCAGAGTCATTGCATGTGTGTTCTTCTCACAAACCACATATGGAAACACCAATGTCATTGCATGTGTGTTCTTGTAATGACAAACCACATATGGATCAACCAATGACATTGCATGTGTGTTCTTTCCACAAACCACACATGGATCCACCAAAGTCATTGCATGTGTGTTCTTTCCACAAACCACACATGGATCCACCAGAGTCATTGCTTGTGTGTTCTTCTCACAAACCACATGGATCCACCAATGTCATTGCATGTGTGTTCTTTCCGCAAACCACATATGGATCCACCAGAGTCATTACATGTGTGTTCTTGTAATGATAAACCACATATGGATCAACCAATGTCATTGCATGTGCGTTCTTTTCGTGAACCACATATGGATCAACCAGAGTCATTGCATGTTTGTTTTTTTCAAAAACCACATATGGATCCAAGAGTCATTGCATGTATGTTCTTCTCACAAACCACACATGGATCCACCAGAGTCATTGCATGTGTGTTCTTTTCATGAACCACATATGGAACCACCAGAGTCATTGCATGTGTGTTCTTTCCACAACCCACATATGGATCAACCAATGTCATTGCATGTGTGTTCTTTCCACAAACCACATATGGATCCACTAGAGTCATTGCAGTTGTGTTCTTGTAATGACAAACCACACATGGATCCACCAGTGTCATTACATGTGTGTTCTTTTCACAAACCACATATGAACCCACTAGAGTCATTGCATGTGTGTTCTTTCCACAAACCACATATGGATCCACCAGAGCCATTGCATGTGTGTTCTTGTAATGACAAATCACATATGGATCAACCAATCTCATTGCACGTGTGTTCTTTTCATGCACCACATATGGATCAACCAGAGTCATTACATGTTTGTTCTTTTCAAAAAACCACATATGAATCAACCAGAGTCCTTGCATGTATGTTCTTTCCAGAAACCACATATGGATCCACCAGAGTTATTGCATGTGTGTTCTTGTAATGACAAACCACATATGGATCAACCAATGACATTAAATGTGTGTTTTTTACACAAACCACATATGGATCCACCAGAGTCATTGCATGTGTGTTCTTTCCACAAACCACACATGGATCCACGAGAGTCATTGCATGTGTGTTCTTCTCACAAACCACATATGGATCCACCAATGTCATTGTATGTGTTTTCTTGTAATGACAAACCAGATATGGATCAACCAATGACATTGCATGTGTGTTCTTTCCACAAACCACATATGGGTCCACCAGAGTCATTGCATGTGTGTTCTTTCCACAAACCACACATGGATCCAAGAGTCATTGCTTGTATGTTCTTCTCACAAACCACACATGGAACCACCAAAGTCATTGCATGTGTGTTCTTTTCATGAACCACATATGGATCCACCAGAGTCATTACATGTGTGTTCTTTCCATAACCCACATATGGATCAACCAATGTCATTGCATGTGTGTTCTTTTCACAAACCACATATGGACCCACTAGAGTCATTGCATGTGTGTTCTTTCTACAAACCACATATGGATCCACCAGAGTCATTGCATGTGTGTTCTTGTAATGATAAACCACATATGGATCAACCAATGTCATTGCATGTGTGTTCTTTTCATGAACCACATATGGATCAACTAGAGTCATTACATGTTTGTTCTTTTCACAAACCACATATGGATCAACCAGAGTCCTTGCATGTATGTTCTTTCCACAAACCACATATGGATCCACCAGAGTCATTGCATGTGTGTTCTTGTAATGACAAACCACATATGGATCAACCAATGACATTGCATGTGTGTTCTTTCCACGAACCACATATGGATCCACCAGAGTCATTGCATGTATGTTGTTTCCACAAACCACATATGGATCCACCAGAGTCATTGCATGTGTGTTCTTTCCACAAACCACACATGGATCCACAAGAGTCATTGCATGTGTGTTCTTCTCACAAACCACATATGGATCCACCAATGTCATTGCATGTGTGTTCTTGTAATGACAAACCACATATGGATCAACCAATGACATTGCATGTGTGTTCTTTCCACAAAGCACACATGGATGCAACAATGTCATTGCATGTGTGTTCTTTCCAGAAACCACACATGGATCAACCAGAGTCATTGCATGTATGTTCTTTCCACAAACCACATATGGATCTACCAGAGTCATTGCATGTGTGTTCTTTACACAAACCACACATGGATCCACCAGAGTCATTGCATGTGTGTTCTTCTCACAAACCACATATGGATCCACCAATGTCATTGCATGTGTGTTCTTGTAACGACAAACCACATATGGATCAACCAATGACATCACATGTGTGTTCTTTCCACAAACCACATATGGATCCACCAGAGTCATTGCATGTGTGTTCTTTCCACAAACCACACATGGATCCACCAGAGTCATTGCATGTGTGTTCTTCTCACAAACCACATGGATCCACCAATGTCATTGCATTTGTGTTATTTCCACAACCCATATATGGATCAACCAATGCCATTGCATGTGTGTTCTTTCCATAAACCACATATGGATCTACCGGAGTAATTGCATGTGTGTTCTTGTAATGACAAACCTCATATGGATCCACTAGAGTCATTGCATGTGTGTTCTTTTCCACAACCCACATATGGATGAACCAATGTCATTGCATGCGTGTTCTTTCCACAAACCACATATGGATCCACCAGAGTCATTGCATGTGTGTTCTTGTAGTGACAATCCACATATGGATCAACCAGTGTCATTGGATGTGTGTTCTTTCCACAAACCACATATGGATCCGCCAAATTCATTGCATGTGTGTTCTTGTAATGACAAACCACATATGGATCAACCAATGTCATTGCATGTGTGTTCTTTTCATGAACCACATATGGATCAACTAGATTCATTACATGTTTATTATTTTCACAAACGATATATGGATAAACCAGAGGCATTACATGTATGTTCTTTCCACAAACCACATATGGATCCACCAGAGTCATTGCATGTGTGTTCTTTTCATGAACCACATATGGATCAACCAGAGTCATTATATGTTTGTTCTTTTCACAAACCACATATGGATCAACCAGAGTCATTGCATGTATGTTCTTTCCACAAACCACATATGGATCAACCAATGTCATTGCATGTGTGTTCTTTTCATGAACCACATATGGATCAACCAGAGTTATTATATGTTTGTTCTTTTCACAAACCACATATGGATCAACCAGAGTCATTGCATGTATGTTCTTTTCACAAACCACATTTGGATCCACCAAAGTCATTGCATGTGTGTTCTTGTAATGACAAACCACATATGGATCAACCAATGACATTGCATGTGTGTTCTTTCCACAAACCACATATGGATCCACTAGAGTCATTGCATGTGTGTTCTTTCCACAAACCACACATGGATCCACCAGAGTCATTGCATGTGTGTTCTTCTCACAAACCACATATGGATCCACCAATGTCATTGCATGTGTGTTCTTGTAATGACAAACCACATATGGATCAACCAGTGACATTGCATGTGTGTTCTTTCCACAAACCACATATGGATCCACCAAAGTCATTGCATGTGTGTTCGTTCCACAAACCACACATGGATCCACCAGAGTCATTGCATGTGTGTTCTTCTCACAAACCACATGGATCCACCAATGTCATTGCATGTGTGTTCTTTCCACAAACCACATATGTATCCACTAGAGTCATTACATGTGTGTTCTTGTAATGACAAACCACATATGGATCAACCAATGTCATTGCATGTGCGTTATTTTCGTGAACCACATATGGATCAACCAGAGTCATGGCATGTTTTTTTTTTTCAAAAACCACATATGGATCCAAGAGTCATTGCATGTATGTTCTTCTCACAAACCACCGATGGATCCACCAGAGTCATTGCATGTGTGTTCTTTTCATGAACCACATATGGATCCACCAGAGTCATTGCATGTGTGTTCTTTCCACAACCCACATATGGATCAACCAATGTCATTGCATGTGTGTTCTTTCCACAAACCACATATGGATCCACCAGAGTCATTGCAGTTGTGTTCTTGTAATGACAAACCACACATGGATCCACCAGTGTCATTACATGTGTGTTCTTTTCACAAACCACATATGAACCCACTAGAGTCATTGCATGTGTGTTCTTTCCACAAACCACATTATGGATCCACCAGAGTCATTGCATGTGTGTTCTTGTAATGCCAAATCACATATGGATCAACCAATGTGATTGCATGTGTGTTCTTTTCATGCACCACATATGGATCAACCAGAGTCATTACATGTTTGTTATTTTCAAAAAACCACGTATGAATCAACCAGAGTCCTTGCATGTATGTTCTTTCCAGAAACCACATATTGTTCCAACAGAGTTATTGCATGTGTGTTCTTGTAATGACAAACCACATATAGATCAACCAATGACATTGCATGTGTTTTTTTTACACAAACCACATATGGATCCACCAGCATCATTGCATGTGTGTTCTTTCCACAAACCACACATGGATCCACGAGAGTCATTGCATGTGTGTTCTTCTCACAAACCACATATGGATCCACCAATGTCATTGTATGTGTTTTCTTGTAATGAAAAACCAGATATGGATCAACCAATCACATTGCATGTGTGTTCTTTCCACAAACCACATATGGGTCCGCCAGAGTCATTGCATGTGTGTTCTTTCCACAAACCACACATGGATCCACCAGAGTCATTTCATGTGTGTTCTTCTCACAAACCACGTGGATCCACCAATGTCATTGCATGTGTGTTCTTTCCACAACCCACATATGGATCAACCAATGCCATTGCATGTGTGTTCTTTCCACAAACCACATATGGATCTACCAGAGTCATTGCATGTGTGTTCTTGTAATGACAAACCACGTATGGATCCACTAGAGTCATTGCATGTGTGTTCTTTTCCACAACCCACATATGGATGAACCAATGTGATTGCATATGTGTTCTTTCCACAAACCACATATGGATCCACCAGAGTCATTGCATATGTGTTCTTGTAATGACAAACCACAGATGGATCAACTAGTGTCATTGGATGTGTGTTCTTTCCACAAACCACATATGGATCCACCAGAGTCATTGCATGTGTGTTCTTTCCACAACCCAAATATGGATCAACCAATGTCATTGCATGTGTGTTCTTTCCAAAAACCACATATGGATCCACCGGAGTCGTTATATGTGTGTTCTCGTAATGACAAACCACATATGGATCCATTAGAGTCATTGCATGTGTGTTCTTTTCCACAACCCACATATGGATGATCAACGTCATTGCATGTGTGTTCTTTCCACAAACCTCATATGGATCCACCAGAGTCATTGCATGTGTGTTCTTGTAATGACAAACCACATATGGATCAACCAGTGTCATTGCATGTGGGTTCTTTTCACAAACCACATATGGATCTACCGATGTCATTGCATGTGTATTCTTGTAATGACAAACCACATATGGATCAACCAATGACATTGCATGTGTGTTCTTTCCAAAAACCACATATGGATCCACGAGAGTCAATGCATGTGTGTTCTTTCCAAAACCACACATGGATCCACCAGAGTCATTGTATGTGTCTTCTTCTCACAAATCACATGGATCCAACAATGTCATTGCATGTGTGTTCTTTCCACAAACCACATATGGATCGACCGGAGTCATTACATGTGTGTTGTTGTAATGAGTAATGACAAACCACATATGGATCAACCAATGTCATTGCATGTGCGTTCTTTTCATGAACCACATATGGATCAACCAGAGTCATGGCATGTTTGTTCTTTTCACAAACCACATATGGATCCAAGAGTCATTGCATGTATGTTCTTCTCACAAACCACACATGGAACCACCAGAGTCATTGCATGTGTGTTCTTTTCATGAACCACATATGGATCCACCAGAGTCATTGCATGTGTATTATTTCCACAACCCACATATGGATCAACCAATGTCATTGCATGTGTGTTCTTTCCACAAACCACATATGGATCCAGCAGAGTCATTGCAGGTGTGTTCTTGTAATGATAAACCACATATGGATCCAGAGAGTCATTGTATGTGTGTTCTTTCCACAAACCACACATGGATCCACCAGAGTCATTGCATGTGTGTTCTTCTCACAAACCACATGGATCCACCAATGTCATTGCATGTGTGTTATTTCCACAACCCATATATGGATCAACCAATGCCATTGCATGTGTGTTCTTTCCATAAACCACATATGGATCTACCGGAGTAATTGCATGTGTGTTCTTGTAATGACAAACCTCATATGGATCCACTAGAGTCATTGCATGTGTGTTCTTTTCCACAACCCACATATGGATGAACCAATGTCATTGCATGCGTGTTCTTTCCACAAACCACATATGGATCCACCGGAGCCATTGCAAGTGTGTTCTTGTAATGACAAACCACATTTGGATCCACCAGAGTCATTGCATGTGTGTTCTTGTAGTGACAAACCACATATGGATCAACCAGTGTCATTGGATGTGTGTTCTTTCCACAAACCACATATGGATCCACCAAATTCATTGCATGTGTGTTCTTGTAATGACAAACCACATATGGATCAACCAATGTCATTGCATGTGTGTTCTTTTCATGAACCACATATGGATCAACTAGATTCATTACATGTTTATTATTTTCACAAACGACATATGGATAAACCAGAGGCATTACATGTATGTTCTTTCCACAAACCACATATGGATCCCCCAGAGTCATTGCATGTGTGTTCTTTTCATGAACCACATATGGATCAACCAGAGTCATTATATGTTTGTTCTTTTCACAAACCACATATGGATCAACCAGAGTCATTGCATGTATGTTCTTTCCACAAACCACATATGGATCAACCAATGTCATTGCATGTGTGTTCTTTTCATGAACCACATATGGATCAACCAGAGTTATTATATGTTTGTTATTTTCACAAACCACATATGGATCAACCAGAGTCATTGCATGTATGTTCTTTTCACAAACCACATATGGATCCACTAGAGTCATTGCATGTGTGTTCTTGTAATGACAAACCACATATGGATCAACCAATGACATTGCATGTGTGTTCTTTCCACAAACCACATATGGATCCACTAGAGTCATTGCATGTATGTTGTTTCCACAAACCACATATGGATCCACCAGAGTCATTGCATGTGTGTTGTTTCCACAAACCACATATGGATCCACCAGAGTCATTGCATGTGTGTTGTTTCCACAAACCACACATGGATCCACCAGAGTCATTGCATGTGTGTTCTTCTCACAAACCACATATGGATGAACCAATGGCATTGCTTGTGTGTTCTTGTAATGACAAACCACATATGGATCAACCAATGACATTGCATGTGTGTTCTTTCCACGAAGCACACATGGATCCAACAATGTCATTGCATGTGTGTTCTTTCCAGAAACCACACATGGATCAACCAGAGTCATTGCATGTATGTTCTTTCCACAAACCACATATGGATCTACCAGACTGATTACACGCGTGTTCTTTCCATAAACCACACATGGATCCACCAGTCATTGCATGTGTGTTCTTCTCACAAACCACATATGGATCCACCAATGTCATTGCATGTGTGTTCTTGTAACGACAAACCACATATGGATCAACCAATGACATCACATGTGTGTTCTTTCCACAAACCACATATGGATCCACCAGACTCATTGCATGTGTGTTCTTTCCACAAACCACACATGGATCCACCAGAGTCATTGCATGTGTGTTCTTCTCACAAAGCACATGGATCCACCAATGTCATTGCATGTGTGTTATTTCCACAACCCACATATGGATCAACCAATGCCATTGTATGTGTGTTCTTTCCACAAACCACATATGGATCTACCAGAGTCATTGCATGTGTGTTCTTGTAATGACAAACCTCATATGGATCCACTAGAGTCATTGCATGTGTTGTCTTTTCCACAACCCACATATGGATGAACCAATGTCATTGCATGTGTGTTCTTTCCACAAACCACATATGGATCCACCAGAGTCATTGCATGTGTGTTCTTGTAATGACAAACCACATATGGATCAACCAATGTCATTGGATGTGTGTTCTTTCCACAAACCACATATGGATCCACCAGATTCATTGCATGTGTGTTCTTGTAATGATAAACCACATATGGGTCAACCAATGTCATTGCATGTGTGTTCTTTTCATGAACCACATATGGATCAACTAGAGTCATTACATGTTTGTTATTTTCACAAACGACATATGGATCAACCAGAGTCATTGCATGTATGTTCTTTCCACAAACCACATATGGATCCACCAGAGTCATTGCATGTGTGTTCTTTTCATGAACCACATATGGATCAGCCAGAGTTATTATATGTTTGTTCTTTTCACAAACCACATATGGATCAACCAGAGTCATTGCATGTATGTTCTTTCCACAAACCACATATGGATCAACCAATGTCATTGCATGTGTGTTCTTTTCATGAACCACATATGGATCAACCAGAGTCATTATATGTTTGTTCTTTTCACAAACCACATATGGATCAACCAGAGTCATTGCATGTATGTTCTTTCCACAAACCACATATGGATCCACCAAACTCATTGCATGTGTGTTCTTGTAATGATAAACCACATATGGATCAACCAATGGCATTGCATGTGTGTTCTTTCCACAAACCACATATTGATCCACTAGAGTCATTGCATGTGTGTTCTTTCCACAAACCACACATGGATCCACCAGAGTCATTGCATGTGTGTTCTTCTCACAAACCACATATGGATCCACCAATGTCATTGCATGTGTGTTCTTGTAATGACAAACCACATATGGATCAACCAATGGCATTGCATGTGTGTTCTTTCCACATACCACATATGGATCCAGTAAAGTCATTGCAGGTGTGTTCTTTCCATAAACCACACATGGATCCACCAGTCATTGCATGTGTGTTCTTCTCACAAACCACATATGGATCCACCAATGTCATTGCATGTGTGTTCTTGTAACGACAAACCACATATGGATCAACCAATGACATCACATGTGTGTTCTTTCCACAAACCACATATGGATCCACGGACTCATTGCATGTGTGTTCTTTCCACAAACCACACATGGATCCACCAGAGTCATTGCATGTGTGTTCTTCTCACAAAGCACATGGATCCACCAATGTCATTGCATGTGTGTTATTTCCACAACCCACATATGGATCAACCAATGCCATTGTATGTGTGTTCTTTCCACAAACCACATATGGATCTACCGGAGTCATTGCATGTGTGTTCTTGTAATGACAAACCTCATATGGATCCACTAGAGTCATTGCATGTGTTGTCTTTTCCACAACCCACATATGGATGAACCAATGTCATTGCATGTGTGTTCTTTCCACAAACCATATATGGATCCACCAGAGTCATTGCATGTGTGTTCTTGTAATGACAAACCACATATGGATCAACCAATGTCATTGGATGTGTGTTCTTTCCACAAACCACATATGGATCCACCAGATTCATTGCATGTGTGTTCTTGTAATGATAAACCACATATGGGTCAACCAATGTCATTGCATGTGTGTTCTTTTCATGAACCACATATGGATCAACTAGAGTCATTACATGTTTGTTATTTTCACAAACGACATATGGATCAACTAGAGTCATTACATGTTTGTTATTTTCACAAACGAGATATGGATCAACCAGAGTCATTGCATGTATGTTCTTTCCACAAACCACATATGGATCCACCAGAGTCATTGCATGTGTGTTCTTTTCATGAACCACATATGGATCAACCAGAGTTATTATATGTTTGTTCTTTTCACAAACCACATATGGCTCAACCAGAGTCATTGCATGTGTGTTCTTTCCACAAACCATATATGGATCAACCAGAGTCATTATATGTTTGTTCTTTTCACAAACCACATATGGATCAACCAGAGTCATTGCATGTATGTTCTTTCCACAAACCACATATGGATCCACCAAACTCATTGCATGTGTGTTCTTGTAATGACAAACCACATATGGATCAACCAATGGCATTGCATGTGTGTTCTTTCCACAAACCACATATTGATCCACTAGAGTCATTGCATGTGTGTTCTTTCCACAAACCACATATGGATCCACCAGAGTCATTGCATGTGTGTTCTTCTCACAAACCACATATGGATCCACCAATGTCATTGCATGTGTGTTCTTGTAATGACAATCCACATATGGATCAACCAATGGCATTGCATGTGTGTTCTTTCCACAAACCACATATGGATCCAGTAAAGTCATTGCAGGTGTGTTCTTTCCACAAACCACACATGGATCCACCAGAGTCATTGCATGTGTGTTCTTCTCACAAACCACATGGATCCACCAATGTCATTGCATGTGTGTTCTTTCCACGAACCACATATGGATCAACCAGAGTCATTACATGTGCGTTCTTTTCATGAACCACATATGGATCAACCAGAGTCATTGCATGTTTTTTTTTTTCAAAAACCACATATGGATCCAAGAGTCATTGCATGTATGTTCTTCTCACAAGCCACACATGGATCCACCAGAGTGATTGCATGTGTGTTATTTTCATGAACCACATATGGATCCACGAGAGTCATTGCATGTGTGTTCTTTCCACAACCGACATATGGATCAACCAATGTCATTGCATGTGTGTTCTTTCCACAAACCACATATGGATCCACCAGAGTCATTTTAGTTGTGTTCTTGTAATGACAAACCACACATGGATCCACTAGTGTCATTGCATGTGTGTTCTTTTCACAAACCACATATGGACCCACTAGAGTCATTGCATGTGTGTTCTTTCCACAAACCACATATGGATCCACCAGAGTCATTGCATGTATGTTCTTGTAATGACAAACCACATATGGATCAACTAGTGTCATTGCGTGTGTGTTCTTTTCATGAACCACATATGGATCAACCAGAGTCATTACATGTTTGTTCTTTTCAAAAAACCAAATATGAATCAATCAGAGTCCTTGCATGTATGTTCTTTCCAAACCACATATGGATCCACCAGTTATTGCATGTGTGTTCTTGTAATGACAAACCACATATGGATCAACCAATGACATTGCATGTGTGTTCTTTACACAAACCACATATGCATCCACCAGAGTCATTGCATGTGTGTTCTTTCCACAAACCACACATGGATCCACGAGTCATTGCATGTGTGTTCTTCTCACAAACCACATATGGATCGGCCAATGTCATTGTATGTGTTTTCTTGTAATGACAAACCAGATATGGATCAACCAATGACATCGCAATTGTGTTCTTTCCACAAACCACATATGGATCCACCAAAGTCATTGCATGTGTGTTCTTTCCACAAACCACACATGGATCCACCAGAGTCATTGCCTGTGTGTTCTTCTCACAAACCACATATGGATGCACCAATGTCATTGCATGTGTGTTCTTGTAATGACAAACCACATATGGATCAACCAATGACATTGCATGTGTGTTCTTTCCAAAAACCACATATGGATCCACGAGAGTCAATGCATGTGTGTTCTTTCCGAAACCACACATGGATCCACCAGAGTCATTGTATGTGTCTTCTTCTCACAAATCACATGGATCGAACAATGTCATTGCATGTGTGTTCTTTCCACAAACCACATATGGATCGACCGGAGTCATTACATGTGCGTTGTTGTAATGAGTAATGACAAACCACATATGGATCAACCAATGTCATTGCATGTGCGTTCTTTTCATGAACCACATATGGATCAACCAAGTCATTACATGTGTGTTCTTTTCCACAAACCAAATATGGATCCACTAGAGTCATTGAATGTGTGTTCTTGTAATGACAAACCACATATGGATCAACCAATGACATTCCATGTGTGTTCTTTTCCACAAACCACATATGGATCCACCAGAGTCATTGCATGTATGTTGTTTCCACAAACCACATATGGATCCACTAGTCATTGCATGTATGTTCTTTCCACAAACCACACATGGATCCACTAGAGTCATTGCATGTGTGTTCTTGTAATGACAAACCACATATGGATCAACCAATGTCATTTCATGTGTGTTCTTTCCACAAACCACATATGGATCCAATGAGTCATTGCATGTGTGTTCTTTCCACAAACCACACATGGATCCAACAATGTCATTGCATGTGTGTTCTTTCCACAAACCACAAATGGATCAACCAAAGTCATTGCATGTATGTTCTTTACAAAAACCACATATGGATCCACCAGACTCATTGCATGTGTGTTCTTTCCACAAACCACATATGGATCCACCAATGTCATTGCATGTGTGTTCTTGTAACGACAAACCACATATGGATCAACCAATGACATCACATGTGTGTTCTTTCCACAAACCACATATGGATCCACCAGACTCATTGCATGTGTGTTCTTTCCACAAACCACACATGGATCCACCAGAGTCATTGCATGTGTGTTCTTCTCACAAAGCACATGGATCCACCAATGTCATTGCATGTGTGTTATTTCCACAACCCACATATGGATCAACCAATGCCATTGTATGTGTGTTCTTTCCACAAACCACATATGGATCTACCAGAGTCATTGCATGTGTGTTCTTGTAATGACAAACCTCATATGGATCCACGAGAGTCATTGCATGTGTGTTCTTTTCCAAAACCCACATATGGATGAACCAATGTCATTGCATGTGTGTTCTTTCCACAAACCACATATGGATCCACCAGAGTCATTGCATGTGTGTTCTTGTAATGACAAACCACATATGGATCAACCAATGTCATTGGATGTGTGTTCTTTCCACAAACCACATATGGATCCACCAGATTCATTGCATGTGTGTTCTTGTAATGATAAACCACATATGGGTCAACCAATGTCATTGCATGTGTGTTCTTTTCATGAACCACATATGGATCAACTAGAGTCATTACATGTTTGTTATTTTCACAAACGACATATGGATCAACCAGAGTCATTGCATGTATGTTCTTTCCACAAACCACATATGGATCCACCAGAGTCATTGCATGTGTGTTCTTTTCATGAACCACATATGGATCAACCAGAGTTATTATATGTTTGTTCTTTTCACAAACCACATATGGCTCAACCAGAGTCATTGCATGTATGTTCTTTCCACAAACCATATATGGATCAACCAATGTCATTGCATGTGTGTTCTTTTCATGAACCACATATGGATCAACCAGAGTCATTATATGTATGTTCTTTCCACAAACCACATATGGATCCACCAAACCTATTGCATGTGTGTTCTTGTAATGACAAACCACATATGGATCAACCAATGGCATTGCATGTGTGTTCTTTCCACAAACCACATATTGATCCACTAGAGTCATTGCATGTGTGTTCTTTCCACAAACCACACATGGATCCACCAGAGTTATTGCATGTGTGTTCTTCTCACAAACCACATATGGATCCACCAATGTCATTGCATGTGTGTTCTTGTAATGACAAACCACATATGGATCAACCAATGGCATTGCATGTGTGTTCTTTCCACAAACCACATATGGATCCAGTAAAGTCATTGCAGGTGTGTTCTTTCCACAAACCACACATGGATCCACCAGAGTCATTGCATGTGTGTTCTTCTCACAAACCACATGGATCCACCAATGTCATTGCATGTGTGTTCTTTCCACCACATATGGATCAACCAGAGTCATTACATGTGCGTTCTTTTCATGAACCACATATGGATCAACCAGAGTCATTGCATGTTTGTTTTTTTCAAAAACCACATATGGATCCAAGAGTCATTGCATGTATGTTCTTCTCACAAACCACACATGGATCCACCAGAGTGATTGCATGTGTGTTATTTTCATGAACCACATATGGATCCACGAGAGTCATTGCATGTGTGTTCTTTCCACAACCGACATATGGATCAACCAATGTCATTGCATGTGTGTTCTTTCCACAAACCACATATGGATCCACCAGAGTCATTTTAGTTGTGTTCTTGTAATGACAAACCACACATGGATCCACTAGTGTCATTGCATGTGTGTTCTTTTCACAAACCACATATGGACCCACTAGAGTCATTGCATGTGTGTTCTTTCCACAAACCACATATGGATCCACCAGAGTCATTGCATGTATGTTCTTGTAATGACAAACCACATATGGATCAACTAGTGTCATTGCGTGTGTGTTCTTTTCATGAACCACATATGGATCAACCAGAGTCATTACATGTTTGTTCTTTTCAAAAAACCAAATATGAATCAATCAGAGTCCTTGCATGTATGTTCTTTCCAGAAACCACATATGGATCCACCAGAGTTATTGCATGTGTGTTCTTGTAATGACAAACCACATATGGATCAACCAATGACATTGCATGTGTGTTCTTTACACAAACCACATATGCATCCACCAGAGTCATTGCATGTGTGTTCTTTCCACAAACCACACATGGATCCACGAGAGTCATTGCATGTGTGTTCTTCTCACAAACCACATATGGATCGGCCAATGTCATTGTATGTGTTTTCTTGTAATGACAAACCAGATATGGATCAACCAATGACATCGCATTTGTGTTCTTTCCACAAACCACATATGGATCCACCAAAGTCATTGCATGTGTGTTCTTTCCACAAACCACACATGGATCCACCAGAGTCATTGCCTGTGTGTTCTTCTCACAAACCACATATGGATGCACCAATGTCATTGCATGTGTGTTCTTGTAATGACAAACCACATATGGATCAACCAATGACATTGCATGTGTGTTCTTTCCAAAAACCACATATGGATCCACGAGAGTCAATGCATGTGTGTTCTTTCCGAAACCACACATGGATCCACCAGAGTCATTGTATGTGTCTTCTTCTCACAAATCACATGGATCGAACAATGTCATTGCATGTGTGTTCTTTCCACAAACCACATATGGATCGACCGGAGTCATTACATGTGCGTTGTTGTAATGAGTAATGACAAACCACATATGGATCAACCAATGTCATTGCATGTGCGTTCTTTTCATGAACCACATATGGATCAACCAGAGTCATGGCATGTTTGTTCTTTTCACAAACCACATATGGATCCAAGAGTCATTGCATGTATGTTCTTCTCACAAACCACACATGGAACCACCAGAGTCATTGCATGTGTGTTCTTTTCATGAACCACATATGGATCCACCAGAGTCATTGCATGTGTATTATTTCCACAACGCACATATGGATCAAACTATGTCATTGCATGTGTGTTCTTTCCACAAACCACATATGGATCCAGCAGAGTCATTGCAGGTGTGTTCTTGTAATGATAAACCACACATGGATCCACCAGTGTTATTACATGTGTGTTCTTTTCACAAACCACATATGGACCCAGTAGAGTCATTGCATGTGTGTTCTTTCTACAAACCACATATGGATCCACCAAAGTCATTGCATGTGTGTTCTTGTAATGATAAACCACATATGGATCAACCAATGTCATTGCATGTGTGTTATTTTCATGAACCAAATATGGATCAACCAGAGTCATTACATGTGTGTTCTTTCCACAAACCAAATATGGATCCACTAGAGTCATTGAATGTGTGTTCTTGTAATGACAAACCACATATGGATCAACCAATGACATTCCATGTGTGTTCTTTCCACAAACCACATATGGATCCACCAGAGTCATTGCATGTATGTTGTTTCCACAAACCACATATGGATCCACCAGAGTCATTGCATGTGTGTTCTTTCCACAAACCACACATGGATCCACTAGAGTCATTGCATGAGTGTTCTTCTCACAAACCACATATGGATGCACCAATGTCATTGCATGTGTGTTCTTGTAATGACAAACCACATATGGATCAACCAATGACATTGCATGTGTTTCCTCACGAAGCACACATGGATCCAACAATGTCATTGCATGTGTGTTCTTTCCAGAAACCACACATGGATCAACCAGAGTCATTGCATGTATGTTCTTTCCACAAACCACATATGGATCTACCAGACTGATTACATGCGTGTTCTTTCCATAAACCACACATGGATCCACCAGTCATTACATGTGTGTTCTTCTCACAAACCACATATGGATCCACCAATGTCATTGCATGTGTGTTCTTGTAACGACAAACCACATATGGATCAACCAATGACATCACATGTGTGTTCTTTCCACAAACCACATATGGATCCACCAGACTCATTGCATGTGTGTTCTTTCCACAAACCACACATGGATCCACCAGAGTCATTGCATGTGTGTTCTTCTCACAAAGCACATGGATCCACCAATGTCATTGCATGTGTGTTATTTCCACAACCCACATATGGATCAACCAATGCCATTGTATGTGTGTTCTTTCCACAAACCACATATGGATCTACCAAAGTCATTGCATGTGTGTTCTTGTAATGACAAACCTCATATGGATCCACTAGAGTCATTGCATGTGTTGTCTTTTCCACAACCCACATATGGATGAACCAATGTCATTGCATGTGTGTTCTTTCCACAAACCACATATGGATCCACCAGAGTCATTGCATGTGTGTTCTTGTAATGACAAACCACATATGGATCAACCAGTGTCATTGGATGTGTGTTCTTTCCACAAACCACATATGGATCCACCAGATGCATTGCATGTGTGTTCTTGTAATGATAAACCACATATGGGTCAACCAATGTCATTGCATGTGTGTTCTTTTCATGAACCACATATGGATCAACTAGAGTCATTACATGTTTGTTATTTTCACAAACGACATATGGATCAACCAGAGTCATTGCATGTATGTTCTTTCCACAAACCACATATGGATCCACCAGAGTCATTGCATGTGTGTTCTTTTCATGAACCACATATGGATCAACCAGAGTTATTATATGTTTGTTCTTTTCACAAACCACATATGGCTCAACCAGAGTCATTGCATGTATGTTCTTTCCACAAACCATATATGGATCAACCAATGTCATTGCATGTGTGTTCTTTTCATGAACCACATATGGATCAACCAGAGTCATTATATGTATGTTCTTTCCACAAACCACATATGGATCCACCAAACTCATTGCATGTGTGTTCTTGTAATGACAAACCACATATGGATCAACCAATGGCATTGCATGTGTGTTCTTTCCACAAACCACATATTGATCCACTAGAGTCATTGCATGTGTGTTCTTTCCACAAACCACACATGGATCCACCAGAGTCATTGCATGTGTGTTCTTCTCACAAACCACATATGGATCCACCAATGTCATTGCATGTGTGTTCTTGTAATGACAAACCACATATGGATCAACCAATGGCATTGCATGTGTGTTCTTTCCACAAACCACATATGGATCCAGTAAAGTCATTGCAGGTGTGTTCTTTCCACAAACCACACATGGATCCACCAGAGTCATTGCATGTGTGTTCTTCTCACAAACCACATGGATCCACCAATGTCATTGCATGTGTGTTCTTTCCACGAACCACATATGGATCAACCAGAGTCATTACATGTGCGTTCTTTTCATGAACCACATATGGATCAACCAGAGTCATTGCATGTTTGTTTTTTTCAAAAACCACATATGGATCCAAGAGTCATTGCATGTATGTTCTTCTCACAAACCACACATGGATCCACCAGAGTGATTGCATGTGTGTTATTTTCATGAACCACATATGGATCCACGAGAGTCATTGCATGTGTGTTCTTTCCACAACCGACATATGGATCAACCAATGTCATTGCATGTGTGTTCTTTCCACAAACCACATATGGATCCACCAGAGTCATTTTAGTTGTGTTCTTGTAATGACAAACCACACATGGATCCACTAGTGTCATTGCATGTGTGTTCTTTTCACAAACCACATATGGACCCACTAGAGTCATTGCATGTGTGTTCTTTCCACAAACCACATATGGATCCACCAGAGTCATTGCATGTATGTTCTTGTAATGACAAACCACATATGGATCAACTAGTGTCTTTGCGTGTGTTCTTTTCATGAACCACATATGGATCAACCAGAGTCATTACATGTTTGTTCTTTTCAAAAAACCAAATATGAATCAATAATAGTCATTGCATGTATGTTCTTTCCAGAAACCACATATGGATCCACCAGAGTTATTGCATGTGTGTTCTTGTAATGACAAACCACATATGGATCAACCAATGACATTGCATGTGTGTTCTTTACACAAACCACATATGCATCCACTAGAGTCATTGCATGTGTGTTCTTTCCACAAACCACACATGGATCCACGAGAGTCATTGCATGTGTGTTCTTCTCACAAACCACATATGGATCGGCCAATGTCATTGTATGTGTTTTCTTGTAAAGACAAACCAGATATGGATCAACCAATGACATCGCATTTGTGTTCTTTCCACAAACCACATATGGATCCACCAAAGTCATTGCATGTGTGTTCTTTCCACAAACCACACATGGATCCACCAGAGTCATTGCCTGTGTGTTCTTCTCACAAACCACATATGGATGCACCAATGTCATTGCATGTGTGTTCTTGTAATGACAAACCACATATGGATCAACCAATGACATTGCATGTGTGTTCTTTCCAAAAACCTCATATGGATCCACGAGAGTCAATGCATGTGTGTTCTTTCCAAAACCACACATGGATCCACCAGAGTCATTGTATGTGTCTTCTTCTCACAAATCACATGGATCGAACAATGTCATTGCATGTGTGTTCTTTCCATAAACCACATATGGATCGACCGGAGTCATTACATGTGTGTTGTTGTAATGAGTAATGACAAACCACATATGGATCAACCAATGTGATTGCATGTGCGTTCTTTTCATGAACCACATATGGATCAACCAGAGTCATGGCATGTTTGTTCTTTTCACAAACCACATATGGATCCAAGAGTCATTGCATGTATATTCTTCTCACAAACCACACATGGAACCATCAGAGTCATTGCATGTGTGTTCTTTTCATGAACCACATATGGATCCACCAGAGTCATTGCATGTGTATTATTTCCACAACCCACATATGGATCAACCAATGTCATTGCATGTGTGTTCTTTCCACAAACCACATATGGATCCAGCAGAGTCATTGCAGGTGTGTTCTTGTAATGATAAACCACACATGGATCCACCAGTGTTATTACATGTGTGTTCTTTTCACAAACCACATATGGACCCAGTAGAGTCATTGCATGTGTGTTCTTTCTACAAACCACATATGGATCCACCAAAGTCATTGCATGTGTGTTCTTGTAATGATAAACCACATATGGATCAACCAATGTCATTGCATGTGTGTTATTTTCATGAACCACATATGGATCAACCAGAGTCATTACATGTGTGTTCTTTCCACAAACCACATATGGATCCACTAGAGTCATTGCATGTGTGTTCTTGTAATGACAAACCACATATGGATCAACCAATGACATTCCATGTGTGTTCTTTCCACAAACCACATATGGACCCACCAGAGTCATTGCATGTATGTTGTTTCCACAAACCACATATGGATCCACCAGAGTCATTGCATTTGTGTTCTTTCCACAAACCACACATGGATCCACTAGAGTCATTGCATGAGTGTTCTTCTCACAAACCACATATGGATGCACCAATGTCATTGCATGTGTGTTCTTGTAATGACAAACCACATATGGATCAACCAATGACATTGCATGTGTGTTCTTTCCACGAAGCACACATGGATCCAACAATGTCATTGCATGTGTGTTCTTTCTAGAAACCACACATGGATCAACCAGACTGATTACATGCGTGTTCTTTCTATAAACCACACATGGATCCACCAGTCATTGCATGTGTGTTCTTCTCACAAACCACATATGGATCCACCAATGTCATTGCATGTGTGTTCTTATAACGACATACCACATATGGATCAACCAATGACATCACATGTGTGTTCTTTCCACAAACCACATATGGATCCACCAGACTCATTGCATGTGTGTTCTTTCCACAAACCACACATGGATCCACCAGAGTCATTGCATGTGTGTTCTTCTCACAAAGCACATGGATCCACCAATGTCATTGCATGTGTGTTATTTCCACAACCCACATATGGATCAACCAATGCCATTGTATGTGTGTTTGTAAGATCCCTCCTTATTAAAGGAAAAGATCCCTGTGATTGCAATGCTAGTCCCTGGATCAATACTAGCATCCACAGTTTAAGATGAAGTACACAGATACAAAGGTCGTTTATTACAGTCATTCCAGAGATAAAACATAGTCTTTTACAACTCAGGGCCAAAGGCCTAATACAAGAGTTTATGGAATAAGTAATTAAACATAAGTCTTCATCTTCATGTGCCACAGGCAAGCATGTTGAGTGTAGACTCATGACTCCTATTCATCATCGGAGTAACCTGCAACATTACAAGTTACAGCCACAGAGGGTCAATACTTTGGAATAGTATTGGCAAGTGATACCTTAGTATATATTAAGTGGACTATAATACTATATGCACTTGGCTAAGTGGAGTTTAGGCTGGCTTTGCTCAAAATAGATTTTTCCTTAACATTTGAAAACACTAAATTTTTGCTTGACAAAAACCTTCCCAAGGCATCTACCAATCAAAGAGTGAAGATCCTTTCCAAGGCATCTACCAATCAAGGACTGAAGATCCTTTAACCCTTGTTCACCCACAAGTTTTATTTTGAAATTGGAGTGATGAGATTCTTGAAGTTTCCAAGTCTTGATGCTCAAATTGTCCTTTACCAGGGACATGGCTAAGTACTTAGGTTTTACACTCTGCAGAGGTGGTGCACTTTCCCCACAAGACTTGGTTTCCCAAGACAAGATCCTTCAGAAGCCTTTCCTTAGTCAAATGGACGCGTTCCAACCTATCATTCCCTCTACCACCAACTGTCCAAGAGACTAAGTTCTAGCAACCTAAGATCATGGCAGAGCCCATATTGCCATGTGGTTGCACTTGAAGCTTCTCAACATTTGACATCTCAAATCTCTTTGTTTCCTGGGTGGCCATCCACAAGTGAGATACACTAAGGTAAACCATAAACATGGGCCTTGTGAACCACTCAACCAAAAACCACCAAGCAAGTCCCATTCCACCCAGGAGATTCATTAACTTAGTTGTTTTGTTAAATAAAACACAAGTCCTTAGACTTAGAATATTTTTCCATAGTGTGAATATATAAACCACCCTTGTTTTCTAGTAGCTAGGCTAAGCATGGCATGGCAACTTATCCTTAGGGAATTTTCCTAGCAACTCTACCATTCTAATCTACATAGGATTTCCCAACAACATTTGACAAAAGTAGCATGCAAGTCTTAGCAAAATATATCTAATGCAGTATAAAATATAGGAATGGAATATTCATGAAGATATCACTTGCCTTGGTAATGTGGAGAGTAGCACTCGTCACAATCACAATCACTAGCAAAATCTACACACAAAGTTGTAGCACACAATTACACACAAATATATACAAACAAAAATAGTATGAATGCAAGCATGCATGAAATTACTAAGTGGTGATTTTTTGAAAACTCTACCAAGCAAGTGCAAGTTTACAGAAACTTAACAAGTCACAAGTTTGCTCACTAAACATATTTAACCCTAAAACAAATTACTAAACTAAAACCAATCTCAAATTAGCCTTAAACAAGTATCTACAAATAAAGTCATTCTATTGGTTACTATTTGCTAAACACATTGGATAGGTAGAAAGGTCTTGTCTCCCTGAATCCAACGGTATAAAGTTTGCAAAATTCTAACGTGGCAATCAAAAGTTATAAGCATTTGAATTTGGATCAAATTTCTGGTTTTAAACCTGTTTTTAGAACTAACCCTATCCACGCCTGTCATTGTGATTGGCGCGCGCATCGCTTGTTGGATCGTGCTCGCAGCCGCAGGATCTAAACAGATCGACGCCCAGATCGCTGCATCGCTTGGTTAAGTGGATCTATCCTAGCGCTACGATACAGATCCAATGATCTAAAACAACAAGCCAAAATCTGGCGGCGCTTATCGGCTGTGCGCGGCGGCGACGGTCGGACGATGGCGGCGCCGGCGATACAGATCGCTAGTAGGATGGGGAAGATACTCACCGAGACCACAAGGACGTGGGGATGCTCGACGTGTGGTCAGCTCGGCAAGGGGCGCTCAGGGTTGCGGTAGATTTTTGGCCGGAGTTGGATCTGGAAACGGTGGTCCTGTTCGAGGTCGGAGGCGACATTGTAGATCACTAGGATGCAAACAAAGGGCGTGGTCAGATGCAGAAGATCATGGAGAACATGCGAGCATGAACGACAAGGTTCGGGGCGGTCTGGACTTACCACTAGAGCTCGCCGGAGTTGATGTTTCCGTCGGTGCTTGCGGTGTTGAGTGGAACCAGCGACCTGGGGCAGTACAGGATGAACTAGTGAGGTCAGGAGGTGCGCAAAGACTCACTGAGCAAGATAGCAAGAACGAGAGGCAGAGGGGAACATGAGGCTCACCGGAATCGATCGCCGGAGTTGGCTCTGTCTGCGGCGGTGCGAGGATGATTGAGAGCAGCCTGGTGGCGGAGTGAGCGAGGTGTTTGGGGGAAAATGCTCGCGAGGCAGAGAGGGTCTTATAGCCAGAGGCTCGACAGGAAACGCTCGCGGTTTAAAGCCCAATTACGCCGCGCCATTACCGGCAGTGACTGCAGCAGCGACGTGGTCGCAGGCGCGGGTTGGGGAAGACGAGGACGACGTGGACCGGGCCCGCCACAAGTGTGCGAGGTGAAGGTGGGGTCTCATTGCCGATCGGGTGTGTGCTCTCACGTGAGAGAGGAAAAGAAAATCCCGTGGGCTAGTTGGGCTTGATCCATGCTGGGCTGTAATTCAGCCAAGGCCCTTTTCTTTTGTTTAACTCTTTTTCTTTTCTAATTCTATTTTCTGGAATGATTTTTGATATGAATTCAAATCCTTTTGAATTCAAACAAAATTGGGGATCTTTGCAGGGTTCTGTGGTTTCAAATACAGTCATTTAACCATGTGGTTACCTTGCAAGGCCTGGTCAAGCTTGGGCTTTGAAATAAACAGAGACTTTGTCTCTAGTTTGAAAATGTTTGAAATAGGGTTTTGAAATTAATTCTAAGTTGGATACTTGGGTTAAAATGCTACACCTAATCTTTCCAACAATGGAGGCAAGCAAACAAGTTCCTAAACAATCCAATCTCAAAGGGTGATGGCCAATTGAGTTGAATTTGCACACATGAAATCATAGCTCAATCTTCTGTCTCTAAATGATTTTGAGAAAAACCCTAAATGGATGAAGGATGCAATGATGATATGAATGAGTTTTGAAATATGATTTTTGGGATGTTACAAATCTAACCCCCTTAAGATGAATCTCGCCCTCGAGATTCGGATTGGCTAGCAAATAGGTGAGGGTGGTCTTCCAAGATCATCTTCTTTCCCATGTTGCTTCCTCTTCGGAATGATGATTCCATTGTACTTTGCAAAACTTGATAGTCTTTGTCCTTGTGACTCTTTCTGCGGTCTCAAGAATCTTGACAGGCTTTTCTTCATAGGTGAGATCACTTTCTAGTTGAACTTCTTCCAAGGATATGGTATCCTTCAAAGAAGATCCTTCCATCTCCGGGTGACATTTCTTAAGCTGACTCACATGAAAACATTATGGATCGCTAATAAAGATGTCGCGCTCAATCTCATATGCAGCTTCTCCCTTGCGACTTAGAATGTTGAATGGTCCAACATATCTTGGTGCTAACTTTCCTTTGACTCCAAATCTTTTCACTCCACGAAGTGGTGATACTCTAAGATAAGCTCTATCCCCAACTTCGTAAGTGACTTCTCTACGCTTAGCATCTCATGTAGCTTTTCCGTCGAGACGTGCTATCTTCAACCTGTCCCTAACCAATTTGACCTTTTCTTCGGCGTCTTTGATAAGATCTGGTCCAAACAAACTTCTTTCTCCCACACCATTCCATAGCAATGGGGTGGTACACTTTCTTCCGTAAAGAAACTCAAATGGTGCCATCCCAATACTAGATTGGTGACTGTTGTTGTAAGAGAACTCACAGAAGGCGCACTTTCATCCCAACTTGCTCCATAGTCTAGGGCACATGCCCTCAACATGTCTTCAAGAATTTGATTAGTCCTTTCTGTTTGTCCATCCGCTTGAGGATGAAAAGCGGCTGAATTCCAACCTCGCTCCTAAAGATTCATGAAGTCGCTCCAAAATGAGAAGTGAACTGTGTTCCTCTATCAGACACAATACTCTTAGGCACACCGTGAAGGCATACAATTATGCTCATGTAAATTCTGGCTAACTTTGCACTGGTATAAGTTGTCTTTACGGGTATAAAATGAGCCACTTTAGTTAGGCGATCCACTACTACCCATATGGAATCATACCCCGACCTGGTCCTTGGTAATCCGGTAATCAAATCCATACCAATATTTTCCCACTTCCATTCAGGAATAGGCATTGGTTGAAGCAAACCTGCTGGTTTCTAATGCTCCGCTTTCACTCTACGACACACATCACACAAAGCAATGTGTTCGGCGATGTCCCTTTTGAGATTGTTCCACCAAAATCTTTCTTTCATATCCATGTACATTTTGGTGTTTCCCGGGTGAATAGAATATGGAGAGTTATGGGCTTCTTGTAAAATCAGTTTCCGCATTTCCGGATCTTGTGGAACACAAATACGTTTCCCGTTCCATAAAGTACCTTGTTCGTCCATATGGAAACTTTTAGCTTTCCCTTGGCTAATCCTTTCCTTAATCTCTTCGATTTCTTTATCCATCTTTTGGGCTTCTTTAATCTTATCCAACAGAGTGGGTTGAACATCCAAAGACATAAGATGTCCTTCTGGCACAATCTCCAACCTGAGTTCCTTGAATTGCTTACACAATTCATCTCGCAATTCACCTTTGGCAAGGCCATTTACAAACGCCTTACGACTTAGGGCATCTGCTACTACATTTGCTTTACCAGGATGGTATTGCAAACTCAAGTCATAATCCTTGATAAGTTCTAGCCATCTCCTTTGTCTCATATTGATTTCCTTCTGGGTGAAGATATACTTCAAACTCTTATGATCGATGAATACTTCACAACGTTTTCCCAAAAGGTAATGTCTCCATGTTTTGAGTGCATGGACAACAGCGGCTAACTCTAAGTCATGAGTAGGATAATTTACTTCATGAGTTTTGAGTTGTCTCGAGGCATAAGCCACAACTTTTCCGCCTTGCATAAGTACGGCACCTAATCCTTGATGCGAAGCATCACAATATACTTGGAAATCCTTTTCCAAATCTGGTAGACACAGGACTGGTGCTGACACAAGTCTCTTCTTTAATTCTTGAAAGCTGAGTTCACAACCTTCAGACCAAGCAAATTTCTTATCTTTCTTCAACAATTCTGTCATTGGTTTAGCCACCTTTGAAAAAATTTCAATGAATCTTCTGTAGTAACCTGCTAAACCAAGAAAACTACGAACTTCTTTTACGTTCTTAGGAGATTCCCATTCTGTCACAGCTGAAACTTTAGCAGATCAATCGCTACACCATCCTTTGTCATAACATGACCAAGAAATCCAACTTCCTCTAACCAAAACTCACACTTGCTGAATTTGGCATAAAGCTTATGTTCCCTTAGTTTCTCAAGTATCAAGCGTAGATGTCTTTCATGCTCTTCCTTGCTCTTGGAGTAGACCAAGATGGCATCGATGAAAACGACAACGAACTTGTCGAGAAATTCCATGAACACTTTGTTCATCATATTCATGAAGTATCCGGAGCGTTGGTTAAACCAAAAGGCATCACCGTACTCATACAATCCATACCTTGTGGTGAATGCTGTTTTAGGTATGTCTTGCTCTCTTATCTTGAGTTGAAAATAGCGATCAAGATCAATCTTCGAGAATACACATGCTCCTTCTAGCTGATCAAACAAGTCATTGATTCTTGGCAAAGGATATTTGTTCTTGATGGTTACCTCGTTGAGGGAACGGTAATCTATGCATAATCTTTGAGTTCTGTCTCTCTTTTCTACGAACAAAACTGGAGCTCCCCAAGATGAAGAACTTGGCTGGATGAATCCTTTCAGAATCGTTCTCCAAGCTGTTTCTTGAGTTCCTTAAGTTCGCCAACCGACATTTTATAAGGCCTCTTTTGCTGTTGGTCCGTAACCTGGTACCAAATCTATTATAAACTCTACATCTCTATCTGGTGGCATTCGGTAACTCTTCCTAAACACATCCGGATATTCACACACAATTGGCACACTGTCCATGCTAACCCCCTTAAGAGAATTCAGCTTACTTCCTTTAGATTTAAAATTGGACTTGAATTTTATCCTCTTACCTTCAGGGGTTGTGAGTGAAACTGAACGATTGGCACAATCTAGTACTCCCTCATACTTAGTCATCCAATCCATTCCCAAAATCACATCCAATCCTTGGGAATTTAGGATTATTAGGTTCACTGGAAACTTATGTTTTCCGATCTCTATGACTAAATCATGACATCCTGAGTTTACTATCATTTCTCCACCAGGAGAACTTACTCTGATAGGACACCCAATGGTTTCTACTGGTAGTTCATTTCTTTCGACAAATGCTTTTGATATGAATGAATGAGATGCACCAGTGTCAAAGAGTACAAATACTGAGATGGAATTGAGTTTGAACTTACCAAAGAACAGATCGTGCTCTTCATAGACATCTTCCACATTGATGTGGTTAACCTGTCCTTTCTGGAAAGGATTGGGCTTGTTAGGTCCTTCAACCTTCTCTTCAGGGCACTCATTAGCATAATGCCCCAGCTTCTTGCATTTGAAGCATTCAACCTGACTGATGTCCTTTTTAGGCTGACTTCCACTTCCACCATGGTGGCTCTTATGTCCACTCTTGTGATTCTTATACTTATCATTGTCATGACTGCGATGATGTTTGTTGTCATGGCGGTTGTGGTTGTGGTGCTTGTTAAATTTCCCATGCTTGTGGGATCCTGAGCTGACACTATCATCATAGTGAGATCGTTTATGAGACGATCCCGAGCTGTGCTTGTCGGAGTGTTTCCTCTTTCTACTCTCGACTTGCTTCATTTTATTCTCCACAATAATAGCCTTGTCACACAGTGACTGATAAGTTGGAACATATGCCACGGACAGCTGCAGATTTAACTCATCATTCAAGCCTTCCAGAAACTTTTCCTTTCTTTTGGCATCTGTGTCAACCTCATCCGGTGCATAGCGCCAGATTGTTGAACTCTTCAATATATTCAGCCATCTTGTGGTGGCGCTGCTTCAGTGTTGTGAAACTCCTTCTTTTCGTGCTCATCATCCCCGTGAGATGTGAGTAGTAAAGCCATCTTCAAAGATAGCCCAAGTCACCTCATCGATAGGAGTGGTGATCCGAAGTTGTCCCACCATGCGCGGCTGGTCCTTCCAATGATGTGCCACGAACCTGACTTTTTCAGCATCCGTGCACTTACGGTCACTAAATCTTTGTTCACGTAACGTAGCCAATCATTGGCCACCATGGGATCGATGCGTTCACGAGAACTTAGCTGGCCTCGCATACGTAAATCTGGTAAGCATATCAAAACCCGGAGGGTTGTTGTTGTTGTTGTTGGGGTTGTTGTTGTTGTTATTGTTGTTGTTCTGGTTTTGGATGAATGTCGCCATCATTTGCATAAGTCGTATTCACAAGCATTCATCATCTGTTGCATTTCGGGTAATGTTGGGGTTGGGGTTGGGGTTTGCGCGACGGGAGGCATCTGTGGTTTATTCATATAGAGATAAGAATGAGATACCCTTACATGATTTATGCACAATACATCGCAAGCAAACACATCGCATGCAACACAAGGATAAAAGCTCAACAACAAGATAACAAAAGTCTCAAAGTACAAACACCCAAGTGGCAAGCCATCCACATGTCGGATGGTCCAATAATAAGTTCACATATAACAAGTACGGTAAATAAATATAACTGAGTAGTCAAGTCTACTCAAAGATCAATCTCCTCCTCGACAAAGGTAAGACCCGCGTTCTCCATTGCGGTCTTGTTCTCCTCGATGGTAGTGGTCAAAGAGTCGATCTTAGCCTTGAGAGCCCTCTTCTGGGAACGAAGCCTCTCAATCACCGTCGCTGCTGCTCTAACTCAAGTCCTTGACTGCAGTTCCTCGGTCATATCCCGAATCCTCTTGTTCCTATCCCGACACGCTTCTCTTGACTCTTGAACTTACGGTCTTGTGTCTCGAACTTCGCCTCCATCTCCTTGACTATCTCGTCCCCGCCACAAGAGCTTGTCCTTCTCGCGGTTGCACTGAGCTCGTCATTGCTAAGCATGACGTTGGTCCTGTCTGATCCACGTGCCTAATAAGAGTCTCTAAGTCCTGGAGGTACAGGTATCGGCTCTGCTGGGCCCTCGTGTGTCGTCCTCAAAGTCGATGGACTCTCCACATCATCACGCCTTCCGGCGTGGAAGTGAGTGCCTCTAACTGCCGGGAGTCACGGCCTAATGACGCCCCTATCGATCTGCATGACAACCTCCATGCCTCTCTCCCGCCATCGCATAAGCTTGAAGACGATGGCCTCGTAGTAGGCTCGATCAAGGCCCTGGTTGGTTCACCTTGAAGCCCCAAAGGTCCTTCCTCTCAAACTTGGTGAGTGGGTGTACCGTAATGATAGGAAGAGGGAGATCGAGCAAGGTAGTAAGATCTACGATACGAGGACCAAAACGGGTAACCTGGAACTCCTCAACGGTGCTGATGGCAATAGGCATCTATTTATAAAATTGAAAAAGTTAGAACAACACAATTTAAAATAAACAAGACAACTTTCATACATATCCATGGAACACAAAAACACAGTCATGCATACAGGAATCCATTACATCAACCAAGGTTCAAACTTATTTAAGGTATCATTTGGAAAATAAGGTGATAGGTGGAGGTCCAACTAACGAAGTGCGTTCACAAACCTATCTCACTGGATCTGGTGGCTAACACAATGTTCCTAGTGGCAATCACCCTATCTTGTTCACATGCTTCTATCACTAAGTCTATAATATCTCCTCTTAAGGTTTGGTTGGTAACTTCCAACTCTTGGGTATGTTCCTTCTCTTTCTCTAAGTCTTGTTGGAGGTTGAGCATCCTGCATTTGACTCTAGCACTTAGTTCTTTGATAGTCTTCCAAGCTGCTTCTTTTGCTGACTCAAAGAATGTGGTGTGCATAAAAGTGTTGGTGTACATGCAGAAGCCTTTTTCTTCGTGGTTGTCTTCCTTGTTTTTGTACAAGTGAAGCTGTACCCACCAATACTCCACTCCTTCCTCCATCACTGGAAAGCCCTTGTACACAGCTGCACCATGTACTTCCATTGTCTCCATGAGGTCTTTGAGAATCTTGGGAAACTCAGTCTCACACTCCAAGGTCATGGTCATGAGTGGTCCTTTCTTCACAAATTGTTGATGGAGTTCATCTACAAATAGAGATGAGAATGAGAAGATTAGAAAAGTTTACTAGAAGAATAGACAAGTGTAGAAGTAGTTAAAAAAATCCTTAGTGGTTTCCAATCCTAGGGTCATAATCCTCACAGCAACCTAGCTCGATACCATCTGTAAGATCCCTCCTTATTAAAGGAAAAGATCCTGTGATTGCAATGCTAGTCCTCGGATCAATACTAGCATCCATGCTTAAGATGAAGTACACAGATACAAAGGTCGCTTATTATACCATTCCAGAGATAAAACATAGTCTTTACAACTCAGGGCCAAAGGCCTAATTCAAGAGTTTATGGAATAAGTAATTAAACATAAGTCTTCATCTTCATGTGCCATGTGCAAGCATGTTGAGTGTAGACTCATGACTCCTATTCATCATCGAGTAACTCGCAACATTACAAGTTACCAGAGGGTCAATACTTTGGAATAGTATTGGCAAGTGATACCTTAGTATATATTATGGACTATAATACTATATGCATTTGGCTAAGTGGAGTTTAGGCTGGCTTTGCTCAAAATAGATTTTTCCTTAACATTTGAAAACACTAAATTTTTGACAAAACCTTCCCAAGGCATCTACCAATCAAAGACTGAAGATCCTTTCCAAGGCATCTACCAATCAAGGACTGAAGATCCTTTAACCCTTGTTCACCCACAAGTTTTATTTTGAAATTGGAGTGATGAGATTCTTGAAGTTTCCAAGTCTTGATGCTCAAATTGTCCTTTACGTGGACATGGCTAAGTACTTAGGTTTTACACTGCAGAGGTGGTGCACTTTCCCCACAAGACTTGGTTTCCCAAGACAAGATCCTTCAGAAGCCTTTCCTTAGTCAAATGGACGCGTTCCAACCTATCATTCCCTCTACAACCAACTGTCCAAGAGACTAAGTTCTAGCAACCTAAGATCATGGCAGAGCCCATATTGCCAAGTGGTTGCACTTGAAGCTTCTCAACATTTGACATCTCAAATCTCTTTGTTTCCTGGGTGGCCATCCACAAGTGAGATACACTAAGGTAAACCATAAACATGGGCCTTGTGAACCACTCAACCAAAAACCACCAAGCAAGTCCCATTCCACCCAGGAGATTCATTAACTTAGTTGTTTTGTTAAATAAAACACAAGTCCTCAGACTTAGAATATTTTTCCATAGTGTGAATATATAAACCACCCTTGTTTTCTAGTAGCTAGGCTAAGCATGGCATGGCAACTTATCCTTAGGGAATTTTCCTAGCAACTCTACCATTCTAATCTACATAGGATTTCCCAACAACATTTGACAAAAGTAGCATGCAAGTCTTAGCAAAATATATCAAATGTAGTATAAAATATAGGAATGGAATATTCATGAAGATATCACTTGCCTTGGTAATGTGGAGAGTAGCACTCGTCACAATCACAATCACTAGCAAAATCTACACACAAAGTTGTAGCACACAATTACACACAAATATATACAAACAAAAATAGTATGAATGCAAGCATGCATGAAATTACTAAGTGGTGATTTTTTGAAAACTCTACCAAGCAAGTGCAAGTTTACAGAAACTTAACAAGTCACAAGTTTGCTCACTAAACATATTTAACCCTAAAACAAATTACTAAACTAAAACCAATCTCAAATTAGCCTTAAACAAGTTTCTACAAATAAAGTCATTCTATTGGTTACTATTTGCTAAACACATTGGATAGACAGAAAGGTCTTGTCTCCCTGAATCCAACGGTATAAAGTTTGCAAAATTCTAACATGGCAATCAAAAGTTATAAGCATTTGAATTTGGATCAAATTTCTGGTTTTAAACCTGTTTTTAGAACTAACCCTAGCCACGCTGTCATTGGATTGGCCGCTTGTTGGATCGCTCTGCAGCCGCAGGATCTAAACAGATCGCACGCTTCCAGATCGTACCGCCGGTTAAGTGGATCTATCCTAGCGCTACGATACAGATCCAACGATCTAAAACAACAAGCCAAAATCTGGCGGCGCTTATCGGCTATGCGCGGCGGTGACGGTCGGACGATGGCGGCGCCGGCGATACAGATTGCTGGTAGGATGGGGAAGATACTCACCGAGATCGCAAGGACGTGGGGATGCTCGACGTGTGGTCAGCTCGGCAAGGGGCGCTCAGGGTTGCGGTAGATTTCTCGCCGGAGTTGGATCTGGAAACGGTGGTCCTGTTCGAGGTCGAAGGCGACGTTGTAGATCACTAGGATGCAAACAAAGGGCGTGGTCAGATGCAGAAGATCATGGAGAACATGCGAGCGTGAACGACAAGGTTCGGGGTGGTCTGGACTTACCACTAGAGCTCGCCGGAGTTGATGTTTCCGTCGGTGCTTGCGGTGTTGAGTGGAACCGCGACTGGGCAAGACAGACGAACTAGTGAGGTCAGGAGGTGCGCAAAGACTCACTGAGCAAGATAGCAAGAACGAGAGGCAGAGGGGAACATGAGACTCACCGGAATCGATCACCGGAGTTGGCTCTGTCTGCGGCGGTGCGAGGATGATTGAGAGCAGCCTGGTGGCGGAGTGAGCGAGGTGTTTGGGGGAAAATGCTCGCGAGGCAGAGAGGGTCTTATAGCCAGAGGCTCGACAGAAACGCCGCGGTAAAGCCCAATTACGCCGCCATTACCGGGCAAGGATCGCAGCATGACGTGGTCGCAGCGCGGTTGGGGAAGACGAGGACGACGTGGACTGCCGCCGCTAAGTGTGCGAGGTGAAGGTGGGGTCCGCTGTCCGATCGGGTGTGTGCTCTCGCGTGATAGAGGAAAAGAAAATCCCGTGGGCTAGTTGGGCTTGATCCATGCTGGCCAGAATTCAGCCATGACCCTTTTTCTTTTGTTTAACTCTTTTTCTTTTCTAATTCTATTTTCTGGAATGATTTTTGATATGAATTCAAATCCTTTTGAATTCAAACAAAATTGGGGATCTTTACAGGGTTCTGTAGTTTCAAATACAGTCATTTAACTATGTGGTTACCTTGCAAGGCCTGGTCAAGCTTGGGCTTTGAAATAAACAGAGACTTTGTCTCTAGTTTGAAAATGTTTGAAATAGGGTTTTGAAATTAATTCTAAGTTGGATACTTGGGTTAAAATGCTACACCTAATGTTTCCAACAATGGAGGCAAGCAAACAAGTTCCTAAACAATCCAAACTCAAAGGGTGATGGCCAATTGAGTTGAATTTGCACACATGAAATCATAGCTCAATCTTCTGTCTCTAAATGATTTTGAGAAAAACCCTAAATGGATGAAGGATGCAATGATGATATGAATGAGTTTTTGAAATATGATTTTTGGGATGTTACAGTGTTCTTTCCACAAACCACATATGGATCTACCGGAGTCATTGCATGTGTGTTCTTGTAATGACAAACCTCATATGGATCCACTAGAGTCATTGCATGTGTGTTATTTTCCACAACCCACATATGGATGAACCAATGTCATTGCATGTGTGTTCTTTCCACAAACCACATATGGATCCACCAGAGTCATTGCATGTGTGTTCTTGTAATGACAAACCACATATGGATCAACCAGTGTCATTGGATGTGTGTTCTTTCCACAAACCACATATGGATCCACCAGATTCATTGCATGTGTGTTCTTGTAATGACAAACCACATCTGGGTCAACCAATGTCATTGCATGTGTGTTCTTTTCATGAACCACATATGGATCAACTAGAGTCATTACATGTTTGTTATTTTCACAAACGACATATGGATCAACCAGAGTCATTGCATGTATGTTCTTTCCACAAACCACATATGGATCCACCAGAGTCATTGCATGTGTGTTCTTTTCATTAACCACATATGGATCAACCAGAGTTATTATATGTTTGTTCTTTTCACAAACCACATATGGATCAACCAGAGTCATTGCATGTATGTTCTTTCCACAAACCACATATGGATCAACCAATGTCATTGCATGTGTGTTCTTTTCATGAACCACATATGGATCAACCAGAGTCATTATATGTTTATTCTTTTCACAAACCACATATGGATCAACCAGAGTCATTGCATGTATGTTCTTTCCACAAACCACATATGGATCCACCAAACTCATTGCATGTGTGTTCTTGTAATGACAAACCACATATGGATCAACCAATGGCATTGCATGTGTGTTCTTTCCACAAACGACATATTGATCCACTAGAGTCATTGCATGTGTGTTCTTTCCACAAACCACACATGGATCCACCAGAGTCATTGCATGTGTGTTCTTCTCACAAACCACATATGGATCCACCAATGTCATTGCATGTGTGTTCTTGTAATGACAAACCACATATGGATCAACCAATGGCATTGCATGTGTGTTCTTTCCACAAACCACATATGGATCCAGTAAAGTCATTGCAGGTGTGTTCTTTCCACAAAACACACATGGATCCACCAGAGTCATTGCATGTGTGTTCTTCTCACAAACCACATGGATCCACCAATGTCATTGCATGTGTGTTCTTTCCACGAACCACATATGGATCAACCAGAGTCATTACATGTGCGTTCTTTTCATGAACCACATATGGATCAACCAGAGTCATTGCATGTTTGTTTTTTTCAAAAACCACATATGGATCCAAGAGTCATTGCATGTATGTTCTTCTCACAAACCACACATGGATCCACCAGAGTGATTGCATGTGTGTTCTTTTCATGAACCACATATGGATCCACGAGAGTCATTGCATGTGTGTTCTTTCCACAACCGACATATGGATCAACCAATGTCATTGCATGTGTGTTCTTTCCACAAACCACACATGGATCCACCAGAGTCATTTTAGTTGTGTTCTTGTAATGAAAAACCACACATGGATCCACTAGTGTCATTGCATGTGTGTTCTTTTCACAAACCACATATGGACCCACTAGAGTCATTGCACGTGTGTTCTTTCCACAAACCACATATGGATCCACCAGAGTCATTGCATGTATGTTCTTGTAATGACAAACCACATATGGATCAACTAGTGTCATTGCGTGTGTGTTCTTTTCATGAACCACATATGGATCAACCATAGTCATTACATGTTTGTTCTTTTCAAAAAAACAAATATGAATCAATCAGAGTCCTTGCATGTATGTTCTTTCCAGAAACCACATATGGATCCACCAGAGTTATTGCATGTGTGTTCTTGTAATGACAAACCACATATGGATCAACTAATGACATTGCATGTGTGTTCTTTACACAAACCACATATGCATCCACCAGAGTCATTGCATGTGTGTTCTTTCCACAAACCACACATGGATCCACGAGAGTCATTGCATGTGTGTTCTTCTAACAAACCACATATGGATCGGCCAATGTCATTGTATGTGTTTTCTTGTAATGACAAACCAGATATGGATCAACCAATGACATCGCATTTGTGTTCTTTCCACAAACCACATATGGATCCACCAAAGTCATTGCATGTGTGTTCTTTCCACAAACCACAAATGGATCCACCAGAGTCATTGCCTGTGTGTTCTTCTCACAAACCACATGGATCCACCAATGTCATTGCATGTGTGTTCTTTCCACAACCCACATATGGATCAACCAATGCCATTGCATGTGTGTTCTTTCCACAAACCACATATGGATCTATCAGAGACATTGCATGTGTGTTCTTGTAATGACAAACCACATATGGATCCACTAGAGTCATTGCATGTGTGTTCTTTTCCACAATCCACATATCGATGAACCAATGTCATTGCATATATGTTCTTTCCACAAACCACATATGGATCCACCAGAGTCATTTCATATGTGTTCTTGTAATGACAAACCACATATGGATCAACCAGTGTCATTGGATGTGTGTTCTTTCCACAAACCACATATGGATCCAACAGAGTCATTGCATGTGTGTTCTTGTAATGACAAACCACACATGGATCAACTAATGTCATTGCACGTGTGTTCTTTTCATGAACCACATATGGATCAACCAGAGTCATTACATATTTGTTATTTTCACAAACAACATATGGATCAACCAGAGTCATTGCATGTATGTTCTTTCCACAAACCACATATGGATCCACCAGAGTCATTGCATGTGTGTTTTTGTAATGACAAACCTCATATGTATCAACCAATGTCATTGCATGTGTGTTCTTTTCATGAACCACATATGGATCAACCAGAGTCATTATATGTTTGTTCTTTCAACAAACCACATATGGATCCACCAGAGTCATTGCATGTGTGTTCTTGTAATGGCAAACCACATATGGATCAACCAATGATATTGCATGTGTGTTCTTTCCACAAACCACATATGGATCCACTAGAGTCATTGCATGTGTGTTCTTTCCACAAACCACACATGGATCCACCAGATTCATTGCATGTGTGTTCTTCTCACAAACCACATATGGATCCACCAATGTCATTGCATGTGTGTTCTTGTAATGACAAACCAGATATGGATCAACCAATGACATTGCATGTGTGTTCTTTCCACAAACCACATATGGATCCACCAGAGTCATTGCATGTGTGTTCTTTCCACAAACCACACATGGATCCTCTAGAGTCATGGCATGTGTGTTCTTCTCACAAACCACATGGATCCACCAATGTCATTCCATGTGTGTTCTTACCACAACCCAAATATGGATCAACCAATGTCATTGCATGTGTGTTCTTTCCAAAAACCACATGTGGATCCACCGGAGTCATTGCATGTGTGTTCTTGTAATGACAAACCACATATGGATCCATTAGAGTCATTGCATGTGTGTTCTTTTCCACAACCCACATATGGATGAACCAACGTCATTGCATGTGTGTTCTTTCCACAAACCACATATGGATCCACTAGAGTCATTGCACGTGTGTTCTTGTAATGACAAACCACATATGGATCAACCAGTGTCATTGCATGTGGGTTCTTTTCACAAACCACATATGGATCCACCAATGTCATTGCATGCTTTTTTTTCACAAACCAGATATGGATCCACCAGAGTCATTGCATGTGTGTTCTTTCCAAAAACCACATATGGATCCACCATAGTCATTGCATGTATGTTCTTTCCACAAACAACACATGGATCCACCAGATTCATTGCTTGTGTCTTCTTCTCAGAAACCACATATGGATCCACCAATGTCATTGCATGTGTGTTCTTGTAATGACAAACCAGATATGGATCAACCAATGACATTGCATGTGTGTTCTTTCCACAAACCACATATGGATCCACCAGAGTCATTGCATGTGTGTTCTTTCCACAAACCGCACATGGATCCTCTAGAGTCATTGCATGTGTGTTCTTCTCACAAACCACATGGATCCACCAATGTCATTCCATGTGTGTTCTTACCACAACCCAAATATGGATCAACCAATGTCATTGCATGTGTGTTCTTTCCAAAAACCACATGTGGATCCACCGGAGTCATTGCATGTGTGTTCTTGTAATGACAAACCACATATGGATCCATTAGAGTCATTGCATGTGTGTTCTTTTCCACAACCCACATATGGATGAACCAAAGTCATTGCATGTGTGTTCTTTCCACAAACCACATATGGATCCACTAGAGTCATTGCACGTGTGTTCTTGTAATGACAAACCACATATGGATCAACCAAGTGTCATTGCATGTGGGTTCTTTTCACAAACCACATATGGATCCACCAATGTCATTGCATGTTTTTTTTTCACAAACCAGATATGGATCCACCAGAGTCATTGCATGTGTGTTCTTTCCAAAAACCACATATGGATCCACCATAGTCATTGCATGTATGTTCTTTCCACAAACAACACATGGATCCACCAGAGTCATTGCTTGTGTGTTCTTCTCAGAAACCACATATGGATCCACTAATGTCATTGCATGTGTGTTCTTGTAATTACAAACCACATATGGATTAACCAATGACATTGCATGTGTGTTCTTTCCACAAACCACATATGGATCCACCAGAGTCATTGCATGTGTGTTCTTTCCACAAACCACACATGGATCCACCAGAGTCATTGCATGTGTGTTCTTCTCACAAACCACATGGATCCACCAATGTTATTGCATGTGTGTTCTTTCCACAAACCACATATGGATCCACCGGAGTCATTGCATGTGTGTTCTTGTAATGAAAAACCACATATGGATCAACCAGTGTCATTGCATGTGTGTGTTCTTTTCCACAACCCACATATGGATGAACCAACGTCATTGCAAGTGTGTTCTTCCCACAAACCATATGGATCCACTAGAGTCATTGCATGTGTGTTCTTGTAATGACAAACCACATATGGATCCACTAGAGTCATTGCATGTGTGTTCTTTTCCACAATCCACATATCGATGAACCAATGTCATTGCATATATGTTCTTTCCACAAACCACATATGGATCCACCAGAGTCATTGCATGTGTGTTCTTGTAATGACAAACCACATATGGATCAACCAGTGTCATTGGATGTGTGTTCTTTCCACAAACCACATATGGATCCAACAGAGTCATTGCATGTGTGTTCTTGTAAAGACAAACCACACATGGATCAACTAATGTCATTGCATGTGTGTTCTTTTCATGAACCACATATGGATCAACCAGAGTCATTACATATTTGTTATTTTCACAAACAACATATGGATCAACCAGAGTCATTGCATGTATGTTCTTTCCACAAACCACATATGGATCCACCAGAGTCATTGCATGTGTGTTTTTGTAATGATAAACCTTATATGTATCAACCAATGTCATTGCATGTGTGTTCTTTTCATGAACCACATATGGATCAACCAGAGTCATTATATGTTTGTTCTTTCAACAAACCACATATGGATCCACCAGAGTCATTGCATGTGTGTTCTTGTAATGGCAAACCACATATGGATCAACCAATGATATTGCATGTGTGTTCTTTCCACAAACCACATATGGATCCACCAGAGTCATTGCATGTGTGTTCTTTCCACAAACCACACATGGATCCACTAGATTCATTGCATGTGTGTTCTTCTCACAAACCACATATGAATCCACCAATGTCATTGCATGTGTGTTCTTGTAATGACAAACCAGATATGGATCAACCAATGACATTGCATGTGTGTTCTTTCCACAAACCACATATGGATCCACCAGAGTCATTGCATGTGTGTTTTTTCCACAAACCGCACATGGATCCTCTAGAGTCATTGCATGTGTGTTCTTCTGACAAACCACATGGATCCACTAATGTCATTCCATGTGTGTTCTTACCACAACCCAAATATGGATCAACCAATGTCATTGCATGTGTGTTCTTTCCAAAAACCACATGTGGATCCACCGGAGTCATTGCATGTGTGTTCTTGTAATGACAAACCACATATGGATCCATTAGAGTCATTGCATGTGTGTTCTTTTCCACAACCCACATATGGATGAACCAACGTCATTGCATGTGTGTTCTTTCCACAAACCACATATGGATCCACTAGAGTCATTGCATGTGTGTTCTTGTAATGACAAACCACATATGGATCAACCAGTGTCATTGCATGTGGGTTCTTTTCAAGCACCACATATGGATCCACGAATGTCATTGCATGTTTTTTTTCCACAAACCAGATATGGATCCACCAGAGTCATTGCATGTGTGTTCTTTCCAAAAACCACATATGGATCCACCATAGTCATTGCATGTATGTTCTTTCCACAAACAACACATGGATCCACCAGAGTCATTGCTTGTGTGTTCTTCTCAGAAACCACATATGTATCAACCAATGTCATTGCATGTGTGTTCTTTTCATGAACCACATATGGATCAACCAGAGTCATTATATGTTTGTTCTTTCAACAAACCACATATGGATCCACTAGAGTCATTGCATGTGTGTTCTTGTAATGGCAAACCACATATGGATCAACCAATGATATTGCATGTGTGTTCTTTCCACAAACCACACATGGATCCACCAGATTCATTGCATGTGTGTTCTTCTCACAAACCACATATGGATCCACCAATGTCATTGCATGTGTGTTCTTGTAATGACAAACCAGATATGGATCAACCAATGACATTGCATGTGTGTTCTTTCCACAAACCACATATGGATCCACCAGAGTCATTGCATGTGTGTTCTTTCCACAAACCGCACATGGATCCTCTAGAGTCATTGCATGTGTGTTCTTCTCACAAACCACATGGATCCACCAATGTCATTCCATGTGTGTTCTTACCACAACCCAAATATGGATCAACCGATGTCATTGCATGTGTGTTCTTTCCAAAAACCACATGTGGATCCACCGGAGTCATTGCATGTGTGTTCTTGTAATGACAAACCACATATGGATCCATTAGAGTCATTGCATATGTGTTCTTTTCCACAACCCACATATGGATGAACCAACGTCATTGCATGTGTGTTCTTTCCACAAACCACATATGGATCCACCGGAGTCATTGCATGTGTGTTCTTGTAATGAAAAACCACATATGGATCAACCAGTGTCATTGCATGTGTGTGTTCTTTTCCACAACCCACATATGGAAGAACCAACGTCATTGCAAGTGTGTTCTTCCCACAAACCATATGGATCCACTAGAGTCATTGCATGTGTGTTCTTGTAATGACAAACCACATATGGATCCACTAGAGTTATTACATGTGTGTTCTTTTCCACAACCCACATATCGATGAAGCAATGTCATTGCATGTGTGTTCTTTCCACAACCACATATGGATCCACCAGAGTCATTGCATGTGTGTTCTTGTAATGACAAACCACATATGGAGCAACCAGAGTCATTGCATGTGTGTTCCTGTAATGACAAACCACATATGGATCAACTAATGTCATTGCATGTGTGTTCTTTTCGTGAACCACATATGGATCAACCAGAATCATTACATGTTTGTTATTTTCACAAACCACATATGGATCAACCAGAGTCTTTGCATGTATGTTCTTTCCACAAACCACATATGGATCCACCAGAGTCATTGCATGTGTGTTCTTGTAATGAGAAACCACATATGGATCAACCAATGTCATTGCATGTGCGTTCTTTTCATGAACCACAGATGGATCAAACAGAGTCATTACATGTTTGTTCTTTTCAGAAACCACATATGGATCAACCAGAGTCATTGCATGTATGTTCTTTCCACAAACCACATATGGATCCACCAGAGTCATTCCATGTGTGTTCTTGTAATGACAAACCACATATGGATCAACCAATGACATTGCATGTGTCTTCTTTCCACAAACCACACATGGATCCACCAGAGTCATTGCATGTGTGTTCTTTCCACAAACCATACATGGATCCACCAGAGTCATTGCATGTGTGTTCTTCTGACAAACCACATATGTATCCACCAATGTCATTGCATTTGTGTTCTTGTAATGACAAACCACATATGGATCAACCAATGACATTGCATGTGTGTTCTTTCCACAAACCACATATGGATACACCAGAGTCATTGCATGTGTGTTCTTTCCACAAATCAAACTGTGATCCACCAGAGTCATTGGATGTGTGTTCTTCCCACAACCCACATATGGATCAACCAATGTCATTGCATGTGTGTTCTTTCCACAAACCACATATGGATCCACCGGAGTCATTGCATGTGTGTTCTTGTAATGACAAACCACATATGGATCCACTAGAGTCATTGCATGTGTGT